>OY101450.1:35218513-35729937 GCA_956483635.1 Panzeria rudis
GGCTTGAGTTCGGTTTTAATTTAATTTTTCAATTAAATTATATTTTTATTTTAGAGATAAATGTGAAGCATGTAGACAAAGAAAATTTTGACTGCGCGGAGGGTTGAACTGACGTTTCGATACCTCCCGCCAATCTCATCAGAGTTCTTTACCGCATAGACGACTCGACCAAAGTCGGGTGTTTGCAGTCAAGAGCTGAATATCATCTACTTTTAATCAATTCATACTGTCATTCTTAGAGCTGTATTTCATTTGATAGTTAGTGATATTCAGTTTTTTCTTTCTCTTGTGTTAAGCTTCTTTTCATTATTTCTCTATTCTAGTATGAATTATCACTGATAATTACAATTAGTAGTGTGTGTGAATATTTGTTTATTCAGTTTTATTTGAACATGTACATCCTTTTGCTAGGTGCCTTTAGAGTTTAACAAATAAGTTATGAGTTTAGTCGAACTGTATGGGGTTATATACAATGAAATTTTAATTATTTTGGATTGAGTTTGGTTTTAATTTAATTTTTAAATTAAATTATATTTGTATTTTAGAGACAAATGTGAAGCATGTAGTTCAAACCTCCGCGCAGTGAAAAAGTTGTTTGTCTTCATGCGAAACGACGCAAAATGATTTTCCATACATTTGTATTGATTTGCATCTGATTGGTTCCGAGATTCATAATTTTAACTGAAAAAATAGATTTTTCAATAAAAAAATACAACTATTTTTAAGTTCTTAAAACGTTTCAAAATATTCAGTTTTTGTGAATCCCAGCGTTGCCATCGGTTTATTTTTCTTCATTCCCATTTTTCTGATTTTTGTTCTACTGAAGACAAACTTTTTTGGTTTGATTTTATACTTAAGTATATATGAACATGTAAGCATGTGAAAAGCTCAAGCCAGTAGCTAATTGTTTATTGATATGATTATTTCGAACGCATTTGCTTTGTGAATCCAAATTGATTATTAGGCTAAGGTTCGTAACGTTATATTCAGTTGATGTTAATTTTTCCCTTGTTCCTTGGAATATTAATCATGCCCAATTTCTGAATATAACGTTACGAACCTTAGCCTAATAATCAAGAGCCACCTGACAAGTGGTGATAGCAAATACACGTGAGCACTGACGATGGAAGTGTAGCGGCTTCCGAAAGTGGCACTACTCTGTTTTGCTGTGTACGTTGAAAAATTAAGTTGATGTTAATTTTTCCCTTGTTCCTTGGAATATTAATCACGCCCAATTCTTTCTGAATATAACGTTACGAACCTTAGCCTAATAATCAATTTGGATTCAGAAAGCCAATACGTTCGAAATAATCATATTAATATTCAGTTTTGTTCTAAGCTTATTTTCTTTCTTTTTCGACTCATTGTTGCAAAATACTTAGTTTGAACTTCACTTCTACAAATGTAATTTGAAACTAATAACGATCTTCATCTTGCCACCAGCAGACAAACTTCACATACATAGTTGCATTAGACTTAACGTTTTTCTATTTTAGATTTGTACAAACATTTTCATATTAACGACGCAAATCGAAGCCATTAACGACGCAAACTGAAAAACAAACGACGCAACTTCGAAATCACAGGAATTTTAAAACGACGCAAACCGAAGCGACGCAAGTCGGGGTATTGGTTTATAATTTAATTGAAAAATTAAATTAAAACCGAACGCAAGCCAACATAATGGAACATTTTTATTTGGCTGCAATTGGTAATTTTTATTTGTATTGGACATTTCCTCTATAACTAGAAAGCCTAAATTTGTTATACAATTTGGTCTTGTAGAAGATAGAGCTAAAAAAGACAGAAATGCTCTATATGCATGTAAAAATTGTTGGGCAAGACATGGTGTCTTTCGCCGAATCTTACATATTGGACTTACACAGCGGTATCTAGACAAATTCTACTCTACGGAATATTTGTATGATGGGCAGCAACTGTAACAGAAGTATACACGAAAAAGTAAGAGGGTATCCAAACGCTATATCGCAGTGAACGCTGCATGCAAATTCGTTATTTCCCAGATGTCGTACAAACCATTTGGTCGTAGTAGACTAATGAAGGATATGGATTGTTGCACGGACTATATTATTTCAGCTATGAACTTCGGAGAGAAACTACACGTCACTATAAAAGAAGAAGGCTATCTTGAATGTCTTAACTATAGTAGTTCTAGTTTCAACTTTTTCACTAACGGCTCAAAGATGAATGAAGTGGTTGGAGCTGCGGTTTACTATCCAGAACTGTAGTATTTCCTAGGTGAAAAACTATGCAGCAAAAATGACTGCAAGATTAGCTCTCGCCTCTCAAACCATGAACGCGCAAATAAATATGTATATTGTTAGTCAAGCAGCAATTAAGGCAATTGCAGCAAAAAGCAGCACTCATCGATTGTGCTTGTGTCCCATTATGGGCTCGTAGATAAATACATATATTTTGGGTTCGTTGACATATCGGCATAGATACTAAAAAAATGGCCAATACTCTGGTCAAAAGGTTAGGAAATGGTACGAATTGGTATACCAATTCAACATGTGAAAGGTATCACAGGCTCTAGGATAAAATATTAACCGAAGAAAGTTTGGCGTGAAACGAAAACTTGCACAGCTTCTAAAATGATGTGATGCTTCTATGATTCCAAATCGTCTAAGTTCCGTTTATCACTAACTAGAAGCGACTGTAGACTTCTAGTAGGTGTATTAACAGGGCATTGTTGAACGTCTTCGCGTACTGCCAATATATGACATATACTTGATGGTACCTGTAGCAAATGTAAGGAACCTGGGGTTATTCAGACAGTATCTACTGTGCCACTTTTCGGCTCTTAGCCGCTAGATATAACTGTTTTTGGTGCTCATACCTTCCGGAGTGTTGAGTTTGTATCGCGTGGGGCTGTGTAGACTGCTGAGGTCTTTTAAATTTGTGTGAGAGTTATTTGTACGAGCACCATGAGCTACCCTGCTGGTATCGCTACGGATCCATTCTGGTTTATGAAGAGCTTGGTCTTTTAACGGACAAAATTTTTGGATAGGAAGTTGGCCTTAATTTCAAATTTATGTTTTTGTGCGAGTATATATTATTTATATCGTTATCCCATACCTGTACTAACACCCTAAAGAATGTAGAACAAATTATGCTATACAATACATAGGAATGAATGTATGTAATGATAGCCAGTTAAATAACCTTTTGTTGATGTGTTACAACCGTATAAATGTTCAGCCCTTTTTATTATTTTTTCTACAAGACTTGCAATAAGACTAAGACGTCATTTAATTAAAACGAATTACATATTATTTTTAATACAGTCTTCTAAGTCTTAAGCCAAAACACAGTCTATAAAAAAATTCCTTATATACACATTTCTAACTTGGTGGTTTTTATTTGATTTTTATTTCTTGTTTTGCCTTTTAAATTTGTTCTTAATGTTGCTTTCTATTCAGGTCATATTAAAAAAGAAATAACAACGTAAAAAAATTAGAAGCAAAAATAAATAAGAAAATTTAACTTTAACGTGCAACATTACAACCAAGTGTAAGAAAAATATGGTGTTTGTCTAAAAGCGAATAAAAAACTGTTTAAAAAAGTAAAATAAAATAATACACTTTACTAGACTGTAAAGTTTCATTTTCTTTGACTACTCTTGAAAGACTTAAAGAAAAACCGCAATGAAGGATAAATGCTGTCAAAAAAAAAAGGTCGGTGCTGAAGTGCCCTTTACTACCAAACTAAAAAGCAAGATAAAGAGATTTTAGTTGCAATAATTTGTGGGTAAAAACAATCAAAAAGGTTTCATAAACTAATAAACTTTTTATCAATTTTAGCAATTTTATTATGGCTTCAAAAAGCAATAAAGTTCATAAATTGGTTTAAACACTAAAGTTTAATGCTTATTTTTGTATCTAGGATTTTGATTAACAGTTTAGTTACCGTTTAGAAAATATCTACAATTTAAGAAATAAATTCAAACTATCAAACTCATTCTGTCAATTAATGCCCGACACTAATTGTTATAAAAATATACGTATTTAACAAAAATAATATTAAAAAATACGAGTATTAATATGTCAATAGGGACTTCAGTAAAGTCTCTTGCATATTTAATTTTACCCACCAATTTTAATTCAATTTATTTTATATCCTCTGCTGTAATATAAACAGTCTTTTCTAACTAAATTTTTTAGGGCTTTTAACTAAATTAAATTCTGTGCCTACCAAATGACTCATTTGATGTAAGTATGCAAACGGCACCTTACATTCATTCCATCAACAGTTTTATTGTTGCCTTTAAATGTCGACATCAACAATCATACTGAAGTATTATTTTAAAATTGACTTCTTCCTTCCACCAAGGTGTTAAATTTACACACCAAATAAAAATAACAAAATAAAAAAACAGATATTCTTTTCATTCATATCCACCTAAAGGGCATAAAATCAACCAAGTAACAATATCAACAGCAAACATTTTAACACATAATAAAAAAAAAATAAAAACACGAAAAGAAATAGAATCGAAATCGTAAAAAGTGACATGTTTAATTTACTTTTATTAGCTGTCATCTAGAAACACACTTATAGAGAACACCCGATACTCAGCGGAGCCATGAATGGGAACGCGACATATAGTCATAGAATCCCATTGAATATAAAATGTTTAATAAGTGTTTTTATTTTATATAATTTTTTTTAACATAAAAAGGGCCTAGGTAAATCCTATAAATAGACAATGTGCAGTGGGAAACATAAAAAGAAGTAATGTTTAATTATACACTCATAGAAAAATGTAGCATCGCATTGATGACGCCTTATCACCAGAATTCTGACATCAATGCTATGACAAATGTCATCAATAAAAACAAACAGTAGAGAGCAATCTAATGACAAACGTCAAAATATAATTTTGTTATTATTTAAGTGTCATCAATGCTATGACTACAATGGCATTAATACGATATCACTTATTATATATTATTAAAGTGAAAATATGTATAAAAGAAGTAAATAAACAATGTTATAATATTTTAATTTATATTTTAATACAAATGTTATTGTTTTATTCTTAAAAAAGTTAAAAAACATTAGAGTGCATTGATATACTTATCATCGTTACTATAACAGAGCTTAACAAAAAGGAAAGCTAAAATAGAAACAAGTAAAAGTAAGAAAATATAAATATGTATAATTGTTGCAATCACTTAATTGATGACCGCCGATGTAAAGGTTTACATCACAATGATGAAAAGTGTCATTGGGTCAAAATCAAAGAAACTTGACATAGCATTGATGTCATATTACACCGGCGTTATGACGATTTTCCTATCAGCGACATACAATTGTTAGCATTTTGTCATTCAATTGATGTCAATTAGTCATGGCTCTGATGTCGATGTGTAATTGCTGGTTATGGATTTGTCATCATTAGCATTGGTAATCAGCCGATGTAAATATTGACGTCACAATAATGAAAACTATCACGGTATTAAAAACGAAGACACTTTACATAGCATTATTATCAAATTACCTCAGCGTTATGATGGCTCTTCTATCAGCATATAATTTAGTAAGAGGAGAGTTGTAAATCCTTAAGAAGTATATGCAAAAGGAAAAGAGGGCTTAATTTTTCGGGTGTGAGTACATTAAAAGCTAGACATACAAAATTTTAGAAGACATTTTTGCCACGTACAAAATATTTAACATTAGGAGAGAAGGATTCAATATGATATAAATGGCGCCCCGAATTTGATGTCGGATGAAAAAGCCGGCACAGCTAAAAATTACGTCGCAGTCAAGCCATAAACAATGATATGCAATATTATGGGAACGGACTTTAAATGGCGGTGCTGTATATAAAAAATAAATTGCTGTATTTTAAGCCATTGCAAAGAATTTTTTTTTAATATTTTAGAAACATCATTGACATATCTTTCATTTTAGGGGGTGATTGCTGCACCTTTTTTCGACCCACTACCTCTATTGGAAAAATTACAAAAACTATTAAGTGAAAAAATTATACCTTACATATAAACATCAATCTGACTAAGAACACGCAAAGAAAAAACATGGTTGAGGCAACCATAAACTAAGAGCAAAATACTATGATTGAATTATATGGTTGAAGTCAAATCATACTATTATGAAAGTAAATCTGTTCTAAATATAATATTGTTGTCTTTTATAACACTAATATGATTGATACAACCTAATGTTTAATTGAATGTAAATATTTAAACGATTTAAGCTAATCATATAACATTTGTATATAAAAATAGCATGGTTCTAAGGAACCATATAAAGGTTGTTTTCTTAATCATATTTTGATTAAAAATTGACAGCAGGTAAAAACTGAAATTAAATATAAAAAAGACATTTTGAACCTGAAATAAAAATTATTATCTATTTTCACATAGATAATACCAAGGCGAATTCATACTAGGTGGCCGCAAGAGCCCTGCTGTTTACGTAAATGTTTACACATTTGGCCTGTCAGCAGTGTTAATGTATCAGCTTTTTTGACAGCCCAAATGTAAATTCTCCACGGCGAATTCTCTTGCGACTACCTGGTGTTGATATATCTTGGATAATACATACATCCACAAATATTTGTTGACACAAGTTTTATTTTCAACCAGGCACGCTCTAAAAAACCATTTCGATTTGAAATCGGCAACCTTCAGGAAATAATGCAACTAAAAAGCTCACTTATTGCAGATTTTCAGCTAATTTTTATGTCTCAGATGTTTCAGATAATTTACCAAAACTGAGCTACGAATGAACTAAGTTGTACGATTAAAATAACACTGTTTTTCTTTTTTGAAATTTCGCAATTTCAAAAAGAAATGGTTCTCAGACCGTGGCCGATTTTTATTTTTTGCTCACTTTTATCCGTTTTTTTATTTTTAATTTATTTTTTCTTATACATATTTTATTTTTTCAAGTGACACAAAAAAACAAACCAACAGCTCTCAAGTAAAACAAAAAACTAATAAAAAACAATTCTATCAAAGGATAGAATAATAACTTTTTTGGAAGCATAGAGCCATGTTTCTTTTGAAACCATAGCTTGATTGCAAGTAAACTGTTTTAAAATAGTGTGGACAAGAACCATATTTTATTGTTATACAACCATACTGTTATTGAATTTTCAAATATACTATGATTGTAGCTAGAATTTTTTAAGCAATAAATTCAACCATGTTGCAATCAATATGAGTGCTAATAATGTCATGATTAAATGTAAAAATAAGTTTTTTGTCGTAAACTAATTGAGGTTTACAATTATATAAAACAATAATAACTTATTTCACACAACCATAAGCTATATCGGAAAACGTGACAGTGTTAACGCAACCATGCCAGCGTGAATAGACGACAATTCTAAAAATATTTTTACACTGCTCTATTCTCTTAAAATCATATAATTTTAATGTGAAAAAATAGATTCCTTATTGATAAACATAATTTTTGTCAAACTTTTATATTTTGAAGACATTTTTTTAACACTTTGAAAATACAAAGACATTTTATTACTCAGGCTTTAGTTCGTTCAATTTAAATTTACAATTAAATAATTTTTATTAAAAGGAAGAATGTATTAATTGAAGAGACAAAGACAAGGTATTGACTTTGAGTAAGGGTTGAACTTAACGCCATGATATTTTCGAGAACAACCACGATCCCATTATTAAAGCTCTTTTTATACTCTAGCCCACCACGGCCCCAAACTCAAACAGATAAATATCTAACTTTAAACCAATTTGCATTAAGGACGCTCTTTACTTTAGCTAAGATTTTTCGGTAGCTTAGACATTTTGAACTTTATTTGGTTCTTGTCTTACAAAACCACTACTTGTGCTTTTTCTATTTATCATGCCTAGCTTGATAGTCATTGGCCAACTTAGTCTAGATTTTACATGTGTTTGTTTATCCTTATATTATCTGGAAACAATCAAACATATTTAATGCTACGTGCCTCTGGTGCTAACAATTGAAAATTATGTATTTATTTGAACTATAAGGTTTTAATCCAGAGAAATTTTATTATTTAGGCTTTAGTTCGTTCAGGAAGCGGTTTTAAAGCATGTAATATTTGAAAACACACAAAAAATGTATTTTTCAATATAGAATTTGAGAGGTGCCGAAAATAAAAATTGATACATGGAGACGTAGGGTAAAGCGAGGTAAATTTCAAAAAATTTTAACTTTGAACTCATCGGGACAAAACCAAAATTAGTCCGATTTAGCTAAAATTTTTACCACATGAAACTTATACCAATTGGAAAATTATTTATATTGGGATTTCTTTAAATTAACAAAAAATAAATATTTACCTGCCAACATAATGTACATTGTACAATGTACACAGGCTTATATAATTTGTCATTCACTGTATATTATTTAAAGTATCTTATATATTTAAAGGTTGCTTTCGCTGATAAAATAAAAATCAAAACTAATCAAAGCTGGCACTCTCCAGAATAAAGCAAATATAATATTGTGCAACAAAAGTATAAAGTACCGTATATTTTCCCCAGGGAAAATTTAGCATCAAAGAACAAATCGTATATTTGACAGACTATTTAAAACTTTTATGTGGAAATTCACAGGAATTTTTGAAAATACTACACATATTTGAAAATAACAATATATGTAAAATTATCCAGAAAATGTCTATCAATAAAATGTCAGCAACGTTTGACACTCATTAAAAACAACCGACACGAATAGAAATTTAGAAAAAATGTTAATGATTTTTAGGAAAATTTTTGATATGTAAAAATATATCTAAAGCTTAAATGTGTATGGCTTATTCTCATTTGAAATTCTTTTGTCATGCCCGTTGAGAGTATAGTAAAATATTTTATAAAACAAACTCATATATTTTAAAATGAAAACTGCTTTAGGATGTTTTAATAGATTATAAATAAATGTACATACGTACGTTTTTTTTTTTTTTGTCTAAGACTGTTCGTTATGTGTTACAAACGGCAAACGAAAATACTGTTTGTACTCTCTTCATACAAAATGGCCTTTATATCAACAGCAGCATACCTGGGTATGTTTTTAGTTTTAAAAGTATCATATTTTAGAAAGTAGCAATTGTATCGATATGAAATTTTATGATATCCTTACAAAAGTATCTCCTTCTGTTTCCTCTTCCTCCACTATATTTGTTTTTTATCATCTTCATTGCTTTCTCTAAGCTCTGATGCCTTATTATGAGCTGGATTTTCATATTCTTCAGTTTGATATTCTTTTATCTCTCCACTATCTATATCTTTTTTGCTATATTCCAATATTTGGGTGGAATTGAAAGGCTTAGTCCAGAGATATGCCCACTTTTTAATTTCTCCCCCTTATGGAAACTCTGACATGATAATTTGTTAATGTTTTTTGAAAAATTTCAAACTACAACTATATCAGGGAGGCATTTTCTTCAAAAGTATTAATACTTGTATTATAGTCTGAAACGGGCTTAAGCAACACAACAACAAAAAATATTAAAACTAAAAAATTGCCGTACAAAGTATGTGTCGAAAAGTGGCTTATCTCTGACATAAGCTGTCCAGTTCCACTCAAACTTCGGAATAAGGCCAAAAAGACTTCTGTGAAGGATTTCGTACAATGCTACTGTTTACGTTCGTATAATTTTTCTGCTGTTGACACAGAGGTTAAGAAAATATGAATTTTTTCTAAAAAAAAACGACATTAAATTTATAAAGGTTACAAAATTTTTGCATTTGCTTCTCTTATTTTACAAATCAAATGTTTTAAAAATAATGAAATTATAATTTTTTAAGTGTTGTTGTCCGCAGTCTTGTTTATTAAGCTTTACGATTTTTTTAGTACGCTTCATTAGTCAGTTCAACTATTGAAATTGCATTAACAACATACACTAAAATAACAGCATAGGTGGGTACTTCTAAATATTTACAAGTTTTGTGAACTTAGTTAAATAGTATTATATTGCATTGCGTTTGTATACAAAAAAATGTATGGAGTGCTATCCATATTTCTTTAATATAATAACAATTTGTTAGTGAATACCTAAGTAGATTATGTTAAAAAAATACATCTGAATTGTATTAAATTCAAAATAAAGTGTGTGTTCTAGTTCATATAAAAATGTTTTGAACGTTACGTAATAAAAGTTAACAGCAGCTGAAGCACACTGTTCAAAAAGGCCAATCTACCGGCGGAAAAATCCAAATGAATAGTCTGATCCACAAAAAATGTATGGATGAATTATAGGGAATGATATAGGCTACAAGGTGTGTTAGTCAAAAGTTAGGTACCTATTTTTAGCACAGTAGACGCTTTATGTTGTTATATAGACCAATTAGCTTATGTCTTCTAAACTAATAGTCTGTATGCCTGGAAAGACTCTATGCTATAAGGTTAAAATAAAATAGCTATTTTTAATACAGTTAGCGCTATATGTTCTTATATGAGACAAATTTTACCACTAAAACTATTATGCCTTCGGAGTACCCATATCTTCTAAGCTAATAGTCTGATCTACAAAAACCTATAGTTGAGTTATAGGCAAGTATGTAGGCTATACATTTTGTAAAAATTTTACATCTATTTTAACACAATGGGCGCTACATATATGTTGTTATATAAGACAAATTTTACCGATACAATTCTTTAGTCTTCGAACAGCTTATACCTACCATGTTATTAGTCTTGTGAACAAAAAATTTATTGTTGAATTATAGGCAGGATGTAGGCTTTAAGGTCGGTACAAAAATACTTACCTGTTTTAACACAGTGTGCGCTATGTATTGTTGTATAAGAACAATTTTACCCATATAATTCCTAGGTTTTCGAAAACCACATATCTTCTAAAATAATAGTTTCATCCACAATACTGTTTAAATAGCTTGTAGCCGAGGATGTCGGATATAAATTCTGTAAAAATTATGCAGCTATTTTTAATACTGTGGACGCTATTTTGTTATATAAGTGCAATTTTATCGATAAAACTCTTTAGTCGTAGAAAAGCATATATCTTCCAAACTAATAGTCTTATAAAAAAAAAGTATGCCTGGAAAGGCTATAAGGTCTGTTAATAATTTAGCTATTTTCAACACAGTTGGCGCTATGCCTTGCTACACACAACCAATTTTAAAAACTCAAAATGCATTTAAAAAAAATCAAAGTGCATTCAAATTGCAATATGTATTAAAAATTTATCTTCAAATTGAAAACGACTACTTTATTGGTATTTTAATTAAATAACAAGTAGTTTCGGAAGCAAATTACAACAAAATCATATTGAAGTACAAACAAGTAGAACATTTTAAAAAGGTGTATATTTAGAAAAACTGATGTAAACGTCGGATACGCAAGAATCCTTAGCTAATTTTTCGAACAATATTACTTTATAATATTTATATTAAAATTCCACTAAAATTTTAGGTATGCTCGGGGTACTTGTATATGTATAAAGATTTAGAAAAGTTTAAGAATAGTTGTTTGTTCCGGTAGTAAACCTCAAGTGAAATAGCAAATATATAAAGTCGTTTAAAATAGCTGATAGAACACTTTATCAAAAAAGTTACATTGTCCAAAAACGTCCATCATTAGCTATCCAATACGCCAACAAATTTTATATAAAAATCAATAAAGAATTACAACCCAAATTTTTCACATTGTTTAAAAGGCCATATGTTCCGAACCTGGTAACATAGTGATACGTAAATTAGATTATTATTTATTATTATAACTTATTTGTCCGCTTTGATGCTGCGTTTAAATTTTTTTCAAATTCGATATATATATTTTTTATGAATCCAAATTGATTATTAGGCTAAGGTTCGTAACGTTATATTCAGAAAGAATTGGGCATGTTTAATATTCCAAGGAACAAGAGAAATATTTTTTTATTTTTTCGCCGCTAGAGTGGCCTTTTTTAAATGTTGCAAACGATATAGAAAACATTACCTATTTACATATTTCTGATTTGCTTTGGTAAAAAATTTTGCTTGTAGCACACTGTTGGTTGTTATATTTCGAAGAATGTATTAGGTAGGTCGTATTTTGCTACAAAAACATTAATTCAAATATAAATAACTTTTGACATTGTTAGTCGTTATTATTAAGATACATCTTATTTGAAAAAAGAGTTAGCCTTCTTTTTGCTAATGTTAGTTAATTAGTTAGTTAGTTAGTTAATTAGTTAGTTAGTTAAATAATTAGTTAATTAGTTCAAAACATACTATTTTGAAATTTTCCAGGTGAACCAAAGTCAAAATTTAAAAAGTGGTCATAATTTTTTTTTCGTCCTGCGATTATTAAAATTTTTTTGTTTATAGAGAGTAGATGTATAGTGCTTTCAAACCCTATACTCATTTTTGTGGTGTATTTTTTTCGCAGAAAACATTCCCAAAATAACCAAGAAAGCAAACGTAACGCTGAAGACACAAAAAAGTTACAAAATGAAAATTTTAAAATTTATTGCAGGATTCATTGAATGAGGCGAAAACTATGATATGAACGCTACCTTCTCATATATATACACATTACATTGGTAAACAAAAAAGCAAACACACAAAATCTACGTTTAGAATGAGAATCAGCCGTACACAAATATATAGTACATGCATATATACATATGTGTACGTAAGTATGTACGTATGCATGCGAGGGCGTACATCAATGAGTTTAACTTGTAGTGTAAAATGGAATTTAAAACTAAATTGCAAATTTATTACTTAAAAGGAAATTGTTTCTGTATTATGGTGGCTGTTGTTTGGGTTGGGATCGCTGCTGCTGTTTTAAATATTTGTACAATTGATACTTTTTTCGTACATATTTTTATTTTATTTTAAATACTTCTTAGCATGCTACAAGTATTTCTTTGTTTCCTTTCCTTCAAACTAAGTCCTTTGACGTTTTGCTTTGTAAACATAAATATTTTTCTTGATTTAAATTTTTATTGTTTTCGTTTCTTGTAAAAACATACCAAGAGTTTATAAAAAAACAATAAAACCCTTGAAATAAAAACAAAAGAGAGAAATTACAGCTTATCCTTCCTTTGCTGTAAAACAAAGAACGGAAGTAATACTAAAGCTGTGGGGAAAAAAGCAATACATATAAGCAATCCTTGTATACGTTTTTCCACCCATCCACGCATTCATACATACATATAATTAAAATAAAAACACTTAACATGTTGTTTATAAAAAAAATCCTTTAACTAATTTTTTAATACCAAAAAAAATTTCTTTAATTTTAGTATTTTAGAAACCACTAGTATTTCCAGCAGCCGTAGGAAAAAAGAAGCTAAATTGATATTTTTAAAAGGCTAGAAGAGGCTAACCCCCATATTCATAAAAATTTTTTAAGTTTAATGTTGGTTTAATGTACGAATTTTGTATGGGAAAACCGGTTTTAATGCATACATTAACTGTACTAATCGTTTATGAATAGGTGGTCTATGAATATGGGGATTTAATAAGTTAAAATAAATAAAAATTTTAATTGTTATTACAATAAAAAGGTACTTCAAGTATAGAATATAGTTTTCCAGTATATACATAGCTTTAAATACAGTAGCTCACAGCTTTTTTATGCATTTTCCTTAATAGTCCATAACAACGAAACTAAAAGGACTACAAAATATGTCGGTACCATTTTGTAGATAAACTTGACTTCCAACGTAAATATCAATTTACTGCAAAACTTTATATTAATACCTGTTAAAATAAAAAAAAAACTTGAAATTAATTTATATAATGTGAAGAAAACATTTTGCATTTTTGCATTTTTCAATTTTCAATGTTTCTAGCCTCGAAAATGCTAAGCTGGCAACGCTGGAAATCACCACTAAAATTGCACAGATGTTTGTTAGACAAACAGAAGAATTTATAATATTTTTAATTTACACTTTTATTCATTGATTCAAACCTTGGCACTTAAAAACTCTTTGTTGAAGAAATCTTACCATAAGCGACAGCTTGACAGATATCATTTGACAATTTCCACAACACATTGACATAATGTCTGTCTATCACATAGCCTGATGTAAAATTAGTTTTGTGGTATTAACTTTGTTTTGGCAGTTTGAATAGGCACACACATAACTACAGTTGTATATGTGTATATTTGTATGTGCAGCTAGAAGTTACAGATATTCGTTTGCTATAAATATCTATATAATATTTGATTTGCAATTTCTGTTGCAGAATTAGTGTGGAAGTGATTTATTCTCTGGAAACTTTTAAAGCATCAGCTTGATCTTGAGTTTGCGGTTAAAATAGTTTTGTATAATTAATTGAATAGTTACAAGTCATCTAGCAGATAATTCAAACTAAACATTCATTTGAACGTCTACAAGTACATTCTACATACAAATGAAATTGAAGTTTCAAGCTTTGTTTTGTTACAACAGTCAACAACCAGCGGAATTTGATAAATTAAAGTAAGCTGTGTTATATTTTGGTAAATCAAAAATAAAAAGCAACTTTTCTTGGTTTGAGTACTTGTAATAAGATTTAAAAATATATAATCTGTTTTGTGCCTAATATCGCATATGACTTACAAACACATCTACATGCTTAAACACTGTACAACTAAATAGTTTTTCTCTTCAAATAACAAGGTTCTTATGATTCTGGTAGAGGGGACCAAATATATTAATATACGTGTATCGGTGTTTTGAAAGTTTATGCGGGGGATTCCTTTTTGAGGGACCTAAATTCCACTTCCTTTCCCATTTAAATATTGCTATAGTGAATCGCTATAGAAAATCTTGTACTCCTCGCATTTCAGGTATACTACCACCTCTAAAGAAATTTACGCCATCTCCGAGTGCCCAATAATTAACCTAACCACTTTTTATCAATGATTTGCCGTTTGTAATGAAATTTTGCAAAGTTTTAATGTGCGCTGGATAATGTAAAAATTATCTCAGATATAAATTATCTGCAGATAGAACGTATTTGCAACAGAATTTAAACAGTTTTAACGCATGATGTAAATATATTCAAATGGAGCTAAACTTAAAAAAATGTAAAAATTTCAGTTTAATGGTATACTATTCCCTAGACGGGTGTCAACTAGTTAGAGTTAGTTGAAGAATTTCTGGATCTTGGTATTCTACTGGATTGTACGTTAGTTAGATGGCCAAAACCTAATATCTTTAACGCCATTTAATAGTAAACATATGTATCTAAGCTAACGTAGCCAAAACTTATTTCAAAATATATGTAATTCTGCTGGTGGCAGCTGTTTGTTAAACACACATATTTTATAAAATTTTAGAAAATAGGTGACTTATTTATACGTGATAAGAAAGAAAGTATAATTTCTCGCAAACTATCATCGATAATGGGATGCGGTATGTTTTACGAGTTAAGCAGGACTGTAGTCTTTAAGTACACGCAAAGAAAAAACATGGTTGAGGCAACCATAACCCAAGAGCAACATACTCTGATTGAATTATATGGTTGAAGACAAATCATTGGATGCAAACATACTATGATTTAAACACATCATATTATATTTGTATATAAAAATAACATGGTTCTATATAACCATAAAAAATTTGTTTTCTTAATCATATTCTGATTAAAAATTGACAGCAGCTAAAAATATATATACATATTTTTGAACTTAAATATAAAATAAAATGTTTTGAATCTGAAATAAAAATTATTATATATTTTCACATAGTTACTACATACATACAGAGATATTTGTTGACACATGTTTTATTTGCAATCGGCTATGCTCTGGAAACCATTTCGTTTTGAAATCGGCAACTTTCAGAAAAGCATTCAAGCAAAACGAAGACTTATTGCAGCTTTTCAGTTAACTTTTATATCTCAGATAATTCATATAATTTACCCAAACTAAATTACGAATGCACTAAGTTGTACGATTAAAAAAAACTATTTTTCGTTTTTGAAATTTCGCAGTTTTCAAATGAAATTGTTTTCAGTAGCGCGATTCTGTAACTTTTATAACGATAGTATAACGAAAATTTATCGATTGATACCCAGTAACATTTATTACGATATTCGCTGTCGGCTAACTAACGACAATAATTTTTCTGTTGTTAATGAATAGACAAGAGTCAGCTGTGCTGCCGTAGCACGTACTTTATGCCAGCAACTAAAGTTTTTGTTCTACAACAATATAGAAACATATAAACACTTTTATGTATACAAATTAAAATATTTCTATCATTTAAACATTTATTTTAACATAAGTATATTTCTCAAAATTAAAAAATATTAATGGAAAAATTACCTGTACACTGTTTGGCATGGACAAATTCTTTTGTTTTTTTTTTATTCCTCTTTGCTCTTTTCGCTTTTTTTTAGCAGAGGTGCTACATGATATCGAATAATATTACACAATCCCACTATCGTTACTGCAAGCGACTAAATACGTCGTCGAAAAATGTTGCGATTGTCGGATCGTTAAAAGTTACAGAATCCCTCTACAGAACATGGGCGAATATTATTTGCTAGCTTTTATTCGTTTTTGTTATTTTTAATTTATTTTTTCTTATATATTATTTTTTTCAAGTGACACAAAAAACAATCCAACAGCTCTCAAGCAAAACAAAAAACTAATAAAAAAAGCATTGAACCAAAGGATAGAATAAAAACTTTTTTGGAACCAAAGAGTTATGTCTCTTTTGTAAGCATAGCTGGATTGCAAACAAACTGCTTTAAAATAGTATAGACAAAACCCATATTTTATTGTTGTAGAGCCATACTGTTATTGAATTTTCCAATATACCATGATTGTAGCTAGAATATTTTTAACAAGAAATTCAATCATATTGCAACCAATATGAATGCTAATAATGTGATGACTAAATATTGGAATAAGTTTTTTGTCGTAAGCTAATTAAGGTTCACAATTATTTTAAACAATAATTACTTATTTGCCACAATCATAAGCTATATCGGGAACCATGACATAGTTGACGCAACCGTACCCCAACAATATATTTTCTTTGCGTGTAGTGGTCTGGGTGGCTACTGTGCTGTTTATATTTGAGGTGCTATAAAATATTTTTTAGACTACTATGTATTTGGCTAATTTAAATTGTAGAGAAATATGTTTTTTGAAGATTAAAAGGGATAAAAAAATAATCCCCCAAAAAAGTGGGAGTGTCCTCGTTATGTTGACTTTATCCGACATGTTTTTTACAAATGGCCTATCAGATGTGTCAGACATATGTTTGTCAAAATTAGCAATTTACACACGATTTATAATTTTTCATTTTACACGTACATGTGCAATTACATAACTTCTGAGCGTTCACAACAGCTGAGTTTGTGCACAATTTTCTCAAATATATAAAAAACTATATATCTTTTTAATATTTTTTTAGCCAAACTACACTGTTTTAAATTCAAAACAGCTAATGTCATATGCTTTGTCAGACGAAAATAAAACACGCTCTTAGTGAAAATTTTTCATATGATGATGCTTCTGTAAATGTCATCTGACAGTGTTTCATACGTTTCACACGGCATGTATAACCTTTGCAGTTGGAAATTTGTCAAGTCAGATGTAAAAACCGTGTCGTATAAAGCCAGCATTAACCGTATTCCACGCCTCATAAGCGAAGCGTTGAGGTGGGTACTACTCTCACTCCACGCGAAACTACTGATTTTTCAAACTTAAAATGGCTCTATTATTATCATATATTGCACTTGTAAAAATATATACACACATCTAGTGAGAAAAAATACAATTTTTAACACTCATGACATTTTTAATGAAATTTTTATTATTTAAACTAATTAAAAAAACTGTTTAAAAAAGTTCTGTCTTTGACGTCCGTTTGTCTGTATGTACGGATCCTGTATGTGTTCACGGTAACGACCGAAAGCCTTCACTAATCGAGTTCTTTTTGTTTTTTTACGCTTCAGTATAATTAGGAACAGAAGCCTATTTAATTTCACGGTCTAAATGAGATTATGAGGTTTGCACTTTTGGATTTTCCAAACTATTTATAGTTTAGTGCCCATCCGGACCCGTCCGTAGACAATCTTTTTAGTTTTAATGAAATCACTCAAAATATATTATTCAAAGAACGAAATTTTCTCCCTCTTGCACGATGGTCCTGGATCCCAGAATTTCGGCCATAAATAGAATATTGATTTAATGGTTTTACTAAATTTATTAAATTCAGTCGTATTTGTATGTCATCTTAAATGAAGAAGCCTCTTTGAGCTAAAAGTGATTTGTTGAAGGTATTATGATTGTGGAAAAATCAATTTGTTCTCTTCCTTTTAGTTATTATGCACAAAACTATGCTGCCTTTTAAATGACTAATATCTTTATATAACTAATTTCTTTAATAATCGGCATATTTTCACAAAAAACAATAACAATAACCATGCAATTTTTAAATGGCGACTTTGCTTTATTAAATTTCTTTTGAATAATTATTTTCCCTATTATAAGTTCTTATGAACACACACGCACATACTTATATTTTCTATAAATAATTCCTTCTAACTGCATAATTTTAACATTAAGCCAAAAAGTAATTGAAGGAGGCAAAAAACCTATAAATTTAAGCTGGAATATAAACATAAATGATATATACAAATTGTACATAAAGATTTTTACACCCGCATTTAATTGTTTTTATATGTATGAGTTTGTTTTTTGTTAAAATTTTATGAATTTTTCATGCTCACTTCATTATGAGTGTTTTGAATAAGTGCCTGGCTTTGGTGTGGTGATGAGGTTGGTGTTCCAAACAGGCGCCTCTAATAACATTTGTTATGCATCATAAATTCATTTCTACTTTCAGCCAAAAGATACCACATGAAGTGGCGTGTGTTTATGCATTAAATTGAAAACAAACAATTTTTTGTTACTAAAATCTATTTAATTAATTGTGATTAGAATTGAAGAAGTTTGAGGTTATTTAAAGTATTTAAATTTGAAATGTCTATAATAAAGTTTCAAGCATATAGCAATATGTATAGGGAGATTTTTCAAGGGTATAGTTTTCAATATATGTATATATATTTTTTTTCTTCAAAAGTTAGTTGACTTTGTTTTTTCGATATTTTAAATGCTGAAATTGCTGAGTTAGTAAAGGGATTAGCTCACGAGTTGAGTAATATAAGATCAAGACCAAAAAATTATGCAAAACACAATATACAAATTATATTCGATATGAATATATTTTATTTTTCTACAACAAATAAAAACTTTTTTAGAACAAAATTGCGAGAATGTCTCAAGTAATAAATTTAGTAATCGATTTAAAAAAATAATGCTTAAAAAGTAAAAAGAATTCAAATTCTGCAAAAAATATTAATAGAAATGAACTTTTGATAATAAAGTAGAGTTCCGTTATATCGAACGCCGCACACTGGTTTCATTTGAAAAAAGTGTATTACATTATATCTTTGAAGCTTGCGATTGTATTACAAAACGATAGATATAAAAATCATATAGAAGAATCTGAGCTTTAAAAATACTGAAATTTGAAATACGCACGTTAAACTCACCTTTTCAAATATTATCCGATTTTCATAAATTTAAACTGTAAGAATAAAGTTTATTTCATTAAGATATCTTTAATATTTTCAAAGATCTTTGGCTTTGAATTTAAAATATTTGAGTTTAGGCTTCTATTTTGTTATATATTCCACCAGTAACACCGGTAATAGCTTAGCAAACATTTTCAAAAATATATATTATCTAAATTGATTACACTGCGTGACAAATTTAAATATTTTGAATTTGGCAGAAACGCCACTATATTTGCAATAATCTAGAGAAAAAACATAGTCAAACTGCATACTTGGTTTTTCATTTCCTCATTTTTTGTCCTTTTTAAAGGCAAATATGTGGAAGATGAACTGAACAAAAACTTAAAAGATGTACTTGGAAAAATGTTTTCTAATATTTCCTTCAAAGTATGTATTTGATTGTTTTGCGAAATATATAAAAATATATATTCATATTAAATTGACTCTAAAATACACACACATTTTACAATTTTATCGCTCTCGGCACAAAATTAATGGTTGTATTTTATAAATTAATTGTCTACATACAATTTTTCTAGAAATTCATTTTGTGCCTCGAAAAAAACAGTTACAGCTTTTGAACTAAGATAGATATAATCATAAAATTTCGACGTCTTATAGAATTAACTTAAGGCTACATAATAAAATTTTTTAAAATTTGTTTAATGAAAACTTTCAAGGAAATGGAAGGATATATTTTTAAAAGGATATTTTTTTATATTTTTATTCAGGGTAACTGAAGTAAATATTTTTATAAAATTCTACAGAGCCTTCACTTTTATTTGGTACCGAGTTTGCTAAAAAATATTAGATACTGATATTAAGAAAAACAATTTAAAAAAGCATTCTTGAAAAAGGACAAAAGATGAGGAAATCAAAAACCAAGTACGCAGTTTGACTATGTGTTGTCTCTAGATTAATAAATGTGTGGCGTGTCTGCAGTGTTATTAGACTAAGGTTCGTTATTAGACTAAGGTTCGTAGCGTTATATTCAGAAAGAGTCAGTCATGATTAATATTCCAAGGAATAAGAGAAAAATTGACATCAACTTAATTTCATAACGTACACAGCAGAACAAAGCAGAGCTACTTTCCGAAGCCGCTAAACTTCCATTATCAGTGCTCATGCGTATTTTGCTTATAACCACTTGTCAGGTGGCTCTATATAAATTTTTCGTAAAAATATAATACGAGAATTAAATCATTCAAGGTGATTTTAGCTAACGTTTTTATCACAGCAATTATCAATATTACCGCTGGTTTATTTTTCTTCATTCCCCTTTTTTATGATTTTTTGTTCTACTTAGGTCAAACTTTTTTGGTTTGATTTTATATTTCTTACAGACTATATATGTTACAATTAATTTAAGATTTTAGAAAAAATAATAATAATTTAATAACAATTATTTATTCTAATGCGCAATGATATTACGTTTTATAATATAAAAATTTAAAGAAGGCTCATTAAAATTAGACATTTCGTTAAAGCAACAACATAATTTTCTGAATAGATCAGGCGTAGCAAATTTAGTGCGATAAGTTTTGACATGGACTAGATCACAAGATCATAATGAGCAATAACTTAAAAATTTCTTCTGTATATTATTAAGGATAAAATATTTTTTTTGGAAAATTTGGATATGATATTACCGGAGATGTTTACGAAATCCGGAACAATTTCGATGCCAAAAACAAAAATTTTAATATTCAAAGAAAAATAAATCTGTCTATTTATACGCTTTACCACAAGATTGATTAATATCGGATAATATCTGTAAAATATATGAAGCCAGCAAAGTTAAAAAAATGCTATATGAAAACTGCTGCTGTTATTGCTGTATAGGTTCCATTAAATATACTACATTAGCAGCAATAGCAATATGCCAAATGTTATAACAATTACTAAGCTGTTATACTCTGCTATAGCTATTTACAACAACATGCTAATAGCAAAACAAAATATAATAAAGTAAATTTTTTAGTCAACAGCAGCAAAAGCACACTATTTATGATATTGCGTTGGTTATTATGTGCTATTGAAAACTAAAACGGCATAGCAAATGATATCTGTCCCATTGCTTGCTGTTCTTAATTGTTTAGCTTTTGTGATCAAATTAAATTATTTTAATCTACTTTCGATGCTGGGCGAATTTGAAAATTCGATTGTAAAACTTTGCCAACAGCAGTAACAACAAAATTTTGGAAATAATTGCATAAATTTGAATAAATTCCCAATACATTACAATCATGAGAAGAAACACCAAAATTGGTTACAAATCATAAAAAAAATTAGATTTGCCTTGCAAGTTTTTTGTGTTCTTTCCGAGGCTTTGCTTTTTACTGTTTTTTGCTGGCGAACTTACGCCAATTTCACGATTTCTTGAATTTTTTTTATTCTTTACAGTCTTAGTGATTTTTTATCAATATTATGGCTACTTTAAAATTTTGAAATTTTTCGCAAATTTGCGCTTCACGACAAGCGTAGTTTTTATAAAGTTTTTCGATTTCTCACATTTTCATGGATTTTTAATCAAAGTTACACCTTGCAATCTTTTCACTGTTAGCAACATTTTGCGAACTCTCATCAATTTTAAAATTTCTTTCGAGTTTTTGACATTCCTTATCGTGCTAGCAAGTTTTAACTAACTTCAGGATTGTTCCTTATGTTGCAATTTTTTTTTGCAAATTTCGCGATTTCAATCAACTACAGTGTTTGATATCGAGTTTTGTGATTTGTAAGACTTTCTGATTTTTGCAAACTTATTTAATTTGCACAATGAATCATATCTTGCAAAATGTTTGACTTTTAATATAGAAAATGGTTAAAAGTTTTAACTTTTAATTTAAAAGCATTTAAAATATTCATTCATATGTAAGTACCCTGCGGAAAATTTGGTGACAAGTGATCCAAAAGTACTCGTCCTATGACTTGAGAAAATGAGACTGGTACAAAAAATAAGGAGTAGTGAATGGTGAAAAAGACATAATATTGTGTAAGTGGTCACATATTAACCATTTTCAGTCAATTTAGTTGGTACTCCGGCTAGTAAACGGCACTGAACAAACTCGATGCACCTGGATCTAAGGCCTATCACATGGTATCAGTATAATATTAATTGTCTCCCTTCAATGAGAGCTTAACTGGTATTTATAATATTAAAATATAAGTTCTCCTGTGGTTGAGTGGGTAGTGTACAAGCCTGTCATGCCGGAGTTTGTCGGTTCGAATCCTATCAAAGACACCGCTTAAAAATAAAATACAATTTCTACTTGGATTTGTAATAATAAAATAAATTAATCGATAACTATTGCTGAAATTTGGAATATTATTTATATATAATCTATATTATTCTACGCCGATTAGGATTCCATAAAATAATTCAGAGACAAGTTACAAGGTGCATACAAAGTATCAATTAACCCCATCCTAGGCCATCCCCATGTAAAAGTGGCTGGTCCGCTTCATAGGAAGTGTTAGAACTCGGACTGGTCCGTACCACCTGGGGACCGGTCACGTGACATGTTTTGTGTCAGTTTCATTTACAGTAGGGTACATACACTATGGGGAAAGGAACTGACACAGAACATGTCACGTGACAAGTCCTTTAGGGATAGGAACCAGTTCGAGTTCTAACACTTTACATGAAGGGGACCTATCACTTTAACATGGCTTTGTCATAGGAGGAAGCAATTGATACCTTTTATCTACTTTGTGATACGTCACTAAACTGATCTAAAGAATACTGCCGGTTACAGCTTCTACAACGCTTGTCTCGGTCTTAGTCACTATGAAATTAGTTGTTGAACTGACTTTAAAAAAATGTTTAAGATTAATCCCGACTAAATTGGCCAGAGGATAATCTAAAAGAACTGATACAGCTCCGACTCTTCTTATTGTACATAAAATACCAAACTATAAAAAAATCATGTTGTATGTTTAAAAAATTTGTTTACTTTTCATAAACATTAACACGACAACTATTTAAAGAGATCACAACTCTACAGGGAAAGTTTTAAACTATACCCTTATACACCCCCCATGAAGTGTGCACTATTTTATTTGTTCATCTTATAAATTTTTATAGAAAATGTGTTGTTGTTGTATATTAAATAAGGGGAGGGTATATCTCTTTGTTAAATTTTCTTGTTTTAATAATATAAAAATAATTAATAAAATGTCATCAATCATTTGAGTATACATAGATACTTATGTATATATGAACATACATAAGTAATATATATGTAAGACGAAAAAAGAGTTGAAGTTTGTGTAATACTAAGAGAAGCAATAATTGCTTAGTTATAAATCATTAATTGGTTGAACAATCTCTTAGGCATAAGTTACACCATATTGCTTTTAAAATATTTCTTTTACATGTTTCATGTTGACTGTCTTCTATTATACGTATGTTAAACAAAGTAAATTGATTAAAATTATTACTTACGTATATATTGGCTTAACATTTCCCTGGCGATACCATATCACCAATTGCACTTTATCGGCTATCATAGTGCCGGGCATGAGATCACAAGGTAACGCCACTTCAAGTCCCACTGCTGTTTGCACCTCAGATAAAGGACCTGAAATTATGAAGAAGAAACTTTCAGACAATGATATAATCAAATAATTAAAATGTCTATTTAATATTTGTTAATCTAAGTGTGTGTTGAACAACAATAAAATTTTATTTAATTAACCTTAAACGTTTTCTTAATTAAGTTTAAAAAATTGCGTTATTAATTAATGAACACAAATTAGTAATTATAAATATGTCCACATAAAGTGGTAAATATATAAATATCAAGTAATAAAACTTGTTGTGTTCGGAATATATACATATTTATTCAAACAAGCCGCCAATAATTTTTAATATTAATCCACTATTTATTCAACTGACGTTAATAGACAAAATAGCCATTAAAAATATTAAAATTGAATATCTTAACGGAATCTTAAAATGCTATTAATGTCTATACACAATCATACATATCTCCTTGAATATGAGTTACTATAAATATATTAGTTAATTACACCATGCAACAATTTAATGTTTAAATTTTCTCTTTTTTCTGCATTTGAAATTTTACGGGGTATTTTTATTTTGTTGCACATTTGTTGTTATTCAGTTCTAGCAAATTAGTTACCGCCATTCATGGACTGTGAATAACTTGGTTTGAATTCGCTCTGGTTCTTCAGGTAAAGAATTACATATATACGAAATTAAAGGTCAAAATTATTTATCTTTCCATACCTAGAGAACGGTTCGTCCGATATGTAGAAATAAGAAAATTTATTTATATAAGAAACTTTGTTAAAATAAGAAATTTAAATAAGAACATTCAAACTCTCATTCGAATTTTTAAGTTTTAAATCGGAGGAACATCCATGGGTTTCTAGACGAAGTGCGGCTTAATTGCATTGCACTAACAATCTATTTATTCATCTACTTGCTAAATAACTAAAATTATTTGTTAATTGGACTCAAATAAGTAGTTTTTCGTTTGCAGCTCTAGCATTATCATTCGTTCAACTTCTTGGAACGGATATATTTAAGTCAGTATATGCCTTGCAGTCTAACCCGGCAGTGCTCTTAACACCAATTGAAGTTGAAAGTTCACCACCACTCCCGATGTTACCACGAAGGCCACCTATGTGGTATGTAAGGAACACACAGGTTGGAACTTCTTAAGTATGGTTAACCCAACATGCATTAACAACTTACTAGAGTTTTTGAGTTATTCAAGCTATTAATACATCAGCTAATAATACGATGCAGCCGACTTCAACAATAGAATAATAATCAAGTTAGACGTATACCATAGATACAGATGAGAGCAAAGCAGGCCTTCCAAAACATCTGACCACAAAGATGTAGCCTCTGTTGGCTTAGTAATAGAACAAAGAGACTAAGTCACAGAATATCAAAATAGATGGAACCGTTTTGATTTTATTTAAAATTAAGTTACGATAGTTAAATA
The DNA here is from genome assembly GCA_956483635.1 of Panzeria rudis. Classification (NCBI taxonomy): domain Eukaryota; kingdom Metazoa; phylum Arthropoda; class Insecta; order Diptera; family Tachinidae; genus Panzeria; species Panzeria rudis. The sequence continues at coordinate 35,244,021 of OY101450.1, forward strand.
TTGTAACTTCCACGCAACTGAAAAAATCTTGCACTTAAGTGTGTGTAAATTTGTCTATGTATGATCGCTGGATCATTATATTCTAAAATAGTATCGCATTAGAAAGTTGGCGTACATTTCTCGAATATAAAATGCGAGAACGACTATTGCTAATGAAACGAAATTAAATGCCTGGAGTTCACCGGTCGCTCTGTTTGTGACATCAAATCATTCAATTTGGAAGGTTCACTTCTGATATAAAAAGCGAGTTTTGAGCTGACCCCATACTAAAGGAGAATGTGTGCACTATTGACTAACCAAACAAATGTGGTTTGAACACTTTTCAAGGAAAAGACATATTATTCTGAAGAATATTGAAACATCAGGCTTTTCATAAAGTTAATATTACACATAGGACTAATCTAGAAAAAAAATATTAGCTAGCAATTTACGTGGACAAGAATTTATCACTAAAGAAGGCGATTTTCTGAGCTCACCGCACCCAATTGTACCTGGAGTTTCTCATGGTCACATTTTGGGTATTATATTATATCTTATATGCACACAGAGAGAACAAGTTAGTTCGAAAAGAGTTACAACTATGAAAATTCAACTAACTTTATAAATTTTAAGTTACAAGTACTGTTTTTTCTATCTATTCAAAAAAATTTCTATTTTTATATCTGAAATAATAATCCTCAGCTGTATTTTCAGTTGCAATCCGTATAATAAAAATTCGGTTATAATTTCCAAAGTGCTGATTTGGTATTTCCAAACGAATAGAAGCTTAAGATAATCAATAAAATGGTAGAATTACTTGACATTTAAGAATAATTAATAAATAAAGAATTAAAATTAAAACCAATAATAATTAAAAATTTTGTCAAGAAATCTAAAAATTTTTCAGTTCCACTCCTATTTACTATTTACAAAAAGGTAAGATATATATGTATTGCTAATTGAAAAGTGATTTCCTGAAGATTATTTTGCTCTTCCACAGACATCCAGAAATAAATGGATTCAATAAGTACGTTTCTGTTAAAAAGATAGTTTTCAAGTCATCGGCCGTCCTATCTATCAGGCAGAGCCATAAGAAGATAATAAGAAGGTATACATTAGCTACTTCCGATGACCACTTCAATATTTCCTCAAGAAAACTGATTGTGGAATTTCTTTTGTTTACTGTTGGAGAATTACTGTGGATGATAATGAAACTTCCAATCATCAAAATATTTTTAAACGGGAAAGCTTAATATATTATTTTAATTGTCCTTTATTTTTAATACTTAAAACTAATCGATATACACCTTGATATTCATTCTAGAATTATTTGCTTATGTTCTTAAACGCTTTTCCCTTCTTTCACCACTTCATGTGATTTGGTTTGTTTGGTGTTGCGAATATGTTAATTAGACGTATACATATAGTTTTATTATCACTTTATAATAAAGGAAAACTTTATAAAATTTCTTTTTTTCATTCAAAAGTGGGCAAGTCTAATTTATATGCAATAAAAAAGAAAACTAAAATATTTCCCCACTCGAATGATTTTTTAATTCAATAGTTACAATCGAATGTTATGATAGTACACGCAACAGAAAAAATGCGATTGGCAACAAATACGGTTGCCACAATGAATCTGTTTTCTCTGTGTATATGCCTCTGATATGCCAATAAGAAATGTCATTCGACAATCAATATTTGCTGATGATATGGGTTTTCTAAGCTTTCACGAAAATTCTCAAGAAGCTTCCCACAAACCACAAGAGTACACAGAAAAAATTATCTTGAAAACATTTGCAAAAATGTTTGTCAAAAATAATATTTAATTTTCAGTAAATTTTCTTTGCTGAATCAGTGAATTTTTTGATTGACTATTATTTAAGACATAAACACAAAAACAAATCAACACAAAACAGTTTTCTGTGTCGTAAAAAACCACCACCATGGCGACATACATGAATATAAATAACAACAGCAATGAGTGCAAAAGAAATGGGATGTCGGAATTCATACAATTAGTGTCAAACTGGAATTAAAACAAGTTTGTTTACTGGAAATTTCTGAGTAAAACAATTCGCCATCTTGTTGTTTTAATTTTTCTAGAGTTTTTAAGTAAATATATGTACATACAGAGTTGAACACAAGTGAAATTTAGTTATATTTTAAAACTACTTTTCTATAACCCCAGTGATAAACACCTCACTCGCACGTCACATACTAAGGTGAACGCAGAATAAAAATAAGTTAATTTTGTAAAACACTACGATCACTTCAATTCCCAATACTCACATAGAACTATAAATTAATATCAATATTTTTCATTAAATATCAATAATATTTATTATATCATGATAATTTTTTTCGGTTACAATTGCGAATTTTATTATTTACAGGTAATTTCTTTATTTCATATAGCAATTTTTCGCTAACTTGCAATTTTTTGGCGTTTTTTTCTGAACTTTTTATTTTTAATGGCTTTGGCGATTTCTAATAAATTTTAGGGGTAATTTCCGATTTGGCACCTTCTCGCGAATTTTTGCAAAGTTCGCGATAAAAGCGACTTTTTGCATGTTTCAGCTTCCCAACAGCTTTTCCGATTTTTAAACAATATTAGACTTTGTTATCATTCCGCTGTTGGTGAGTTTTTGCGACTTTTCGCCATTTTCGATATTTTTGCCGAATTTTTTGCATTGCTTACAGTTCTAGTGATTTTTAATCAATATTATGGCTGGTTCAAAATTTTGCAACTTCTCGCGAAATATTGCAAAGTTCGCAATAAAACCGACTTTTGGCATGTTTACAACTTCCTAACAGTTTTGTCGATTGTTTAACAGTACTAGACTTTGTTATAATCCTGTTGTTAGTAATTATTTTTTTGAATATTCGTAAATTTCGCTATTTTTACCGCATTTTTGTTTTCTAGGCAGAATTGAATTATTATTATTTTTATTAAATTCATAAAAATTTAAAGTGGCAGAAACTTGCCATTTTTATAAACTCAAAATAAAGCTATGTGTTTTTCAAATAAAATAAACTTTCGTTTACGAAAATCGATGAAGAAATGTTGATTTTATTAACAATAAAGTGAAAATAACTGATTTTTGAACACAATTTAGATGAAATTTTTGCAAAAATAGATATAAAAAACTAACGCAAACAGGTTCTTTAAATTTTTAGATTAAATTTGACCTATTTCAATTGTTTTGTTAATATATGAAAGATTTTTAATTACCCAGAACTGTAGCAGCCAAACCTTGTTTCTTTTTTTCATGTATGAATTTTGTTAGAATACACTAATGTATTTCAACCACACACAAGAGAATTTTTAATTTGAAATAATTTCTATGAATAAAACTAATCAAAAATTTCAAGCGAAAATGTAAAATTACTTTGAAATGCAATTTCGTGGAAACTGCTACAAAAGCAAAATATGTATATTTTAAATATAAAACGCCTTTATTATATTAAATGTTGATACATGAAAATTGGTGTTAAAAATATTATTAATATAGATATGTATGCATGTGTGATCCAACTTTAAAACACACATAAACAGTCCAATTGCTACTCGACATGCATCAACAATAGCAGTTATAAGCACTATTTTAATAGTTTAAATGACACAAACTACTGGATACATTCTACACATATTAAATAGTCAGTGCTGATGAAGCTACAAATATATACATCGATTTATACATACGTCCACCTATATTTGGGTAGTTCTCCCCAAATGTCAAACATAGAATTGATTTATTACAATAAATGTTGAAAATTAGAAAAAAATCATCATTGACAAATAATGTAGTTCAAACGCATAGTTTGGTATTCCATTCAATGTTGTCATAGCGCATTTTCAATGGACAATGTTTTGTGCGTGCACCCAATTGTAAATGAGTTAAAGGTCGATCAGCGTTTTTCGAATTTGTATCTTCAATTCTTGTTTGTATGTGTATTACTCCGGCGTTAGTAAATGTTTTAAAATACAGAGGTGGGCGTCATGTTGACGTCAGTAGAGAAGTGCTTGCTATAGGTTTGGGTAGTAAAAACATTGAAATCTATTTATCAACGAGCTCTTAGTAAAAAACTTCATAAATGAATGTTATAAAAATATGAAATGGGAATATCAAATATGTCATAACAAATAGTATAAAAGAAATATATTTAAAATTAAATGTACAAATATGAAGTTGTATGTGATTTGAAATTTTAGATAAAAATAAAAAGTTTCAATCATTGTTTATTCCTATTTTATATACTACTAGCACCATCCGGTGTGCTTCGCTACTCCATTGTTGTGAAGATACAGGAAAGTTAAAACCCCTTTGTCCTCCTTCTTATGACAGGATTTCAGTTAAAATTATAATTTGTTCCCAGTGTAACCAAAAACAAATTAAGCATCTCGCTACGGGAGTTCTTCATATATAGGATAATTAAAATTTACTCTGTATGGTGCTGTAAGTCTCCCCATCCTCCAATAACACCAGGCTTTTGTTTAAAAACGCGATGTGTTCCCAGTTTAAGCTACACCAAATTTCTCGATTTAGGTGTAATTCAGATATAAGAAAATTAATAATTACATTGCATGGGTGGTATCCGTCTTTATCTCCTATACCTTAAAGGTTTGTTTGGAACTTTCACTTTGTTCTAAGAGTTTCCCACATTAAATTTAGAGAGCCTCACTATTGTAGTTCAGCCGATATAGGAAAAATAACAATTACCTTAGGGAGGAAGGGTAAACTTCCCCTTCCTACACCTCTTAATTGTTTTTGAAACTTCCATTTGGTAGTTCTGAAGATATAGGAAAATTACTAATTACATGGTATGGCGGGTACCCTTCTCCCACCTTACTTTGTATGGGGTCACCCGTTTCCCCACTCCTAAGCCCCAAAGATTTTGTTGGACTTTGTACTTGGCTCTAATAGTTATACACATCAAATTTAGAGAGCCTACTACTACTGTAGCTCTGCAGATATAGGAAAATTAATAGTTACTTTGTGTGGCGGGAGGGGGCACCAGTCTTCCCCTCCTATACCTCTAAGTATTTGTTGAAACTTTCAGTTATTTCAAAGAGTTATCCACTCTAAATTTAGAGAACCTCACTAGCTTAGCTCTGTAGATATAGGAACATTTATAATTAATTTGTGTGGGGGATACCCGTCTCCAATCCTATACCTCCAAAGAAATTTCATATTGTTCTAAGAGCCATCCATATAAAATTTAGAGAGCCTCACTATTGTAGTTCTGCAGATATAGGTAAACTAATAATTACTTTAGGGGGGACGGTTACCCTTTCTCCTTCTTACGTTCCCCTTCCTATACCACTTATTTTCTTTAACTTCTATTTTGTAGCTCTGCAGATATAGCAAAATTAATAATTATCTGGTATAGGGGTACTCCTCTCCCCATCCCGTTATACCGTCAAGACTTTGTTGCGTTTTGCATTTTATTTTAAGACTGACCCTAGGAAATTCGACCACGTGATCCATAGCCGAATCTCTTTGTAAGCAGTTTCTTAGGCAAAAAAAATATATATTGTATATATCTAGACAAAATACCTTTTTAAACAATTTATGTTTTATCAATATTGGTGAACAACAAAAAACTGTGTGGCCTATTTATATATCTCTGGCTTGGTGCTAAAAGAGCCAATGTCAATATTTTTTTGTTAATCATTCTTAATGCATTAGGTTGGCGGGGGTCTCTTTTAGACGTACGTTATAAGAGAAGGGCTGACATTGCCAGTGATCACCACTTAGTAATTGCCACACTCCAAATGAAAGTCGCTGCCATAAGGAAGAACAAAACATCGTCAAGGGTCAAATTCGATATAAATAAACTGATGGATCCCGAAGTTGCTAAGAAGTACACCGAAACATTGGAAACCGCAATTCCAAACTATATTACTTCCCCTGAATATAGCTAGGAGAAATTTGAACAGGTATTCAAGGCCCTATGCTCCTTATAGGAACATAAGGAATTAATATATTGCATTAGGTTTCTGCTCTTATTCTCTTTTATTTTTCTGAAACAGTCAATCTCTAATGTAACCCAGAACAGCTTCATAAGAGTCTTGCTATCCTATACTTGGGCAGTCTCATTTAGTTTCACTTTATTTATATGCATAAATTTTTTTATTTTTTTGAAAATACCACAAAAATTACTCATATGTACCACCCTTCGTTATTAAATAAGTGACCAACAATATATTTCAAAACTCTACAATGTTCAATGTACTAAATATAATCGTAACAAATAAAAACTTATAATGAAAAATAAATATACCAAAGAAAAAGAACTTGTACGCACTTGAGCAACAAATGTGGCAAAATGATTGACGCCACATAAAATAGCAAATGTTGCCATACTTCAATTATACTAGAAGTTTTTTTTTCATTATTTTTATCACAACTTTACAATAGCACTTGTATGACTTGAACTTCTGCATAGTCATAGAAAAGTTTCTTATACATACTTATAGATTTTGTCAGTTTGTAAGGAAAGAAGCACATACACATAAGTACCCAGCATTCTCTGAAAATAATTTGGCTTTGATTATTTTGAAAGGCTAAAAATATTTAAATCTTTTAAGGCCAAAATCTGTAGCTCACTGTTTACCATTAGTTAAGCCTTCAAATACCATTGGTTAGCAATTACTTAGATGCTTTGCAAGTTATTATTTACATAATAAAACAATTATTAGGCATAGCAAACACCTTATAGACACATAAACACGTTATGTGGAGGTTATATGAAAGTGGAAATGAAAACTTGTAAAAATTTCAGTTTTCAATTCCGAATTAAAACAGCAATTTGAAATCGCCATTTTGAACACATTAAAATAAAAACCAAATTAAAAAAAAATTTACATACTTTTAGAAGCAAAAAACTATAATTTACTCCATTAACTTTGTTCGTTAAGCAGAGCATACACTACTCCAGTATACAGGCAGAAACAAGTGATGTTGAATCGTGCTCGAAACACATACCATACAATCATATTGGTGCAATATTAATTGCATTAAAAATTTTGTACGGATGATTTATTCATCATATTGCGAACCGAAATGTAAATTAAGAAAAATTAGTGTTTTTTTATTAAAAAAATTAATAGAAATTATTAGAATTTACTTGCTTTATTTCAGAAAAGCTTTACAATAGTTATTTGGTTTATATTTTTTTTATAATTTATGAGCAATTTATTCAAGTAAATATGTTTTATCCCGATGTTTACGCTTTGACAACTTTTCTCAACTGAGCTAATTTCACCATACGCAATGCCACAAACCGGTACCATCAGCAATATATCAAATTCAGTTTGATATCACTACATTAAAGCGTACAATCACACCAAATACCCATATACGACCAAACCACTGGCGCCAGCACGTGGTTGCCAATAGTGTAGTGTATGGGGCCCTTAAGAGAGAAAAGTTTGATTTAGTCCCTTGAGGTATATGAAGTGTTTGTATAAGAAATTAACACTTTAAAGCTGGAAAGGTAAAACTAAATTCTTAAAAATAACCGAATACCGTAAATTTAGTGCAATTTAAATAATCTTTGGTGAGCTGGACTTCAATAAATAATTTCATAAAATTATTATATACATATACACTGTTTTTTTTTATAACAAACACAAGCCGGCGAATCAGGAAGCGGGAATCGAACTCTTGACTGGCAGGCTAGTATTGCTGTCACTTAGCCACAGCGGCACCCAAATGTTTTTCTTTACGAAAATAAGTCAAAAGCGATAAAAATGGTATTACGTAACATGTGAAGAGCACCTAAGCGCCTATTCACATATTATGTAACGCTTAGCGGAGTGGAGGGGGCGGATTTAAGGATCTGTTACCAGTTATATAATTTATACTGAAAATATTATAAAATATGAAAAGATACGAAAAGGTGGGAGGGGTATAAGAACTCCAAAATTAGCGTTACGTAATATGTAAATAGCCCCTAATCCACTTCCTAATAAACAATTTAAAAAATTTTGTGAATATTTTTAGGCGCAGCACATAACTTATAACTATTTGCTTAGCGTACTATAAAAGTAAAAGTAGCGTACTATATAAGTGACATCAAAAGTCGTGTGACGCTTTTGTGATGGAATTTTATTACGAAAACGCTTGAAATCAATAGAGGCATATGAGATTTTGAGTTGTAAAAAAGCTCATTGACAGATATGCTTACTATACATATACAAATATAATATATTTTTGTAGTACCATGTCTGAGAATTGCTGGGTAGTTTATAAGGAAATTTGTAGTATGTATTGTATATAATGACACTTCACTTAAGACTAATACAACAAAATGACAATTACAATAACTTTGTTTAAAGAAAATAAAAGCAATAAAAAATAATATATTAAAACCAGAACATTGGAAGGGAAAAAATAAAATAATAAAAGAAAAGTATTGTACTTGGGCTATTTTATATGGATTATTTTTACTTGCTGTTTTTTCCTTTCATTATATTCGATTCTTTTTTTTTAAACTTATTGGTTTCACAATGAACGTGACCAAAAGTATACTTTAACACGTACCACTATTAAAACTATAAACATTTCCAGATACAAACTCACAAGCAGGCACTGCTTCCTCATTTAGAGAGCGGCATGCAATTACTCGTACAAGAAAACTTTAATACTGCAATGCAGCCAATAGTTTTAACAAAGTATTAAGTATGTAAGTATGTAATTGTTATTGCAAATGTTTTAAGAAACTTTGCAATGAAAGGCATACATACTGCATGCATACATATATACTGATAGACATAGTGCTTATCGCAAATGTATGATTGTATGTTCTCTATGTTGTTAATAGAAACCAAATTTAATTGATTCTATTGATTTTAATTAAAAATGTGTTTACTTTTCTATTTTTATTGTACCATGTGTGCATTCTTGTGGTCTTGCACGTGCTTGCGGTTTTTTGTTCAGTCTTAGAAAAAAAGAAGGCAATTCAACTGTGAGCTTGAGCAGTTGCTCTTTCCTTTCAATAATAAAGGCAATTGCTAGTCATTTAATTTTCTAACAATGACATGGTTTCAATAATATGAGTGAAGCTAATCAAATTTAGGGGAACAATATTATCTAAGTTACGAAAATATCTTGCCACAAAATAAATAATTTCGGTTCAATATAAAGGATTGTAAATTAATTATTAATAAAATAGTCGACATTTGATTTTGATCAAATCAAATTGTAGTCAAGCTAACTAAAATCGTATAGATATGAAAAGATAAAACATACTTTATAAATTATTTTATTCAAGTACATATCTTTAGCTGAAACACAAAATCACATGACAACTTTTTTTTTAATTTTAAAGGAGAGCGAAAAAAAACTAAACGAAATGGTTTAAGCTACTGAAGCAAATTCTGCTTATTTTCGTTTTTAATTTGTCTGATTTTTATGATAGAGTTCTTAAAATTTCTGCGGCCACGCGTTTCAATGTAATACGCAATAATTTATTAAAAATGACACTTCGGATTTTTTAAAGTTATGTGGTTTTGCATTTCATTTGACGATATGTATGTTATGGAAGAAGCCTATTTCTTCTTATACTGTAAGTTTAATTTTTCGAGCCTTGTATCTTTATACACAATATATAAATATTCCAATTTGTCATGGTTATTAGCAATTTGCTGGCCTTTTAGCTGGTGACAAAGAATAAGTTTATTGTGGGGCACGATTGACTGAAGTTTTATTTATTTTTATTTTTAATTTTTTGTTCAGTACATTTGCGCCCATAAATTGTTGGTAAGTTCATTAGAGGAAGGAAGTAGTAAAAAATCATTTAAATTTTTACGATTATTGGCTATTTTGACAATAAATATTTAACTTTAGTAAAAACAAAAGAAAAATAATATTACGAAATATTTACAGTCAGTGGGCTTTTCATATATTTGCATAAAATGTGTTCAAGGAACATTTATCGGAAGCCAAGTAAAAAAACATTTTCTTATTCAATTAATTTTATTACAAGATTATTATCATATTTAAATAAAACTTAAAATGAAAATGAAAGTATAAAGGTAAAAGAAAAAATATAATTATGAAATTTTGTTTAAGTAAATTGGTTATTGTTATCGATTAAAGAAACAAAACATTTGTCTTTTGTATAAGATAACAAAATAATAGAATTTTAATGTTTAGTTCAGGTAAAAATATAACAACAACTATAAAAATAAAAGTTTTAAACTTTAAAGCGGCTTTCAGTGAACTACTATTAATTAACATTCAGATTCCTGGAAACTGGATTTTCTCTTCATACCCTATACGAATAGTTATTCGGTTAAAAATAGCTTAAAACAGAAAACTGAAGAATCGCCCAAAACTTCTTGTAAAAATAATGGATAAATGTTCACCTGTTGGTTCTCTTCTGCTTTAAGCTATTTCCGGTTTGGTGAATATTTATATAGCTGGAGCAATTGCTCATTGATATTGGATGTTGTGATAGAATCGAGATTTTTGATTGTACGATGTTAATGATAACACAAATATTAAATTTTCTAATCCTAATTGATTATATGGGCTAAGGAGCCTTTCGTTCTACACACTCAAAAGGAATTAGACATGATCTCTATTTCCAAGTAATAAGAAAAAAATCAACTTCAATTTTTTTATTTATTTATTAATTGAACCATTTGCATACCAAGACTTAGTCTTATAATTATAATGCATGGTTATAAAATATACAATAAATTCGGCGTAGCTAGGTCTGTCACTACAATCAAACAAATAAACTTCATTATGATGAATATAGACCAATGAAAAAATTTTTAAATTCTAACAACATGTTTACTAAATTTAAAATTTTTTTTACTGAAACAAATATTGAAAATCTTAATTTATATAAAAATATTTACTGAATCAAATAAAATAATTGTCCAAAAAATTTGTGTCTTATCAGTAAAAGAATTTATTCATGTATGAAAATAAATGTGTACTGAAAACGGATCAGTGAAAGATGTTTGTAAAATTAAATAACTAATCTACTAAAAATAAAACTTTGGTTTTTAGTGTAAATAAAAGCTCAAATTCAAAGTTTACGGAATCAAACAAACTAATTATTTTTACTAGTCAATTTCAAAAATATATTTTTCCTAAAATAATATTTGTGGACATAGAATTCAATGCCGGTTGGTAGAGGCTACAAATAACTCGTTTAGCCCTTGAATTTCTAGAAAGATCGCCTTAGAATAGCATGGCTGAAATATTTGATCCAAAGACCCGCACTGCGACCAATACTTTGGCTTGCCTTAAGCCCGAAGAAGCCAGCCACACTTCCTTTGCGGCAGATATGTCATTTCATTTCATTAAGGACTTGACAATCGGAAAGTTGACACCACAAAAGGGCTCTCGGCCCATACGAGGAGCAGTAGACGCCCTTTAGGCCAATTCTTCCACCTCCTCATTACCCGCATGATCACTGTGGCCTGGTATCCAGTAAATCGAAACCTTGTTTCGTATCGATAGCTCCTGTAGTGAGTCAAAGCACTCTAAAGCAAGCCTAGAACGGAATTCCCAACAAAGGAGAGACTTAAGAGCTGCCTGACTATCGGAGAAGGTAGCTCTACGTGCGCCCTTAATGCCTCTACTTAATATGAACACACCTGGCTATCGCCAGTATTTCAGCCTGAAATACCGTACGCCATTTGCCCATGGCCACAGAGATTTCTACGTTAGGCCCACAGACCCCAGCACCAACCTCATCTTCCGTTTTGAATCCATCCGTATACCAGCATAAACTTCTGGAATCCATAGTAAGACCGTTTTTTCCCACGTTGCCCTAAGCGGAATTGTGACATTGAATCTCGTGTCGAACCTAAGTTCACATTTTATCCTGTCACTAGGCATTCCTTGCAGAGGGCTGCTCTGCAGGGCATAGTGCTCAGGATCGATGAGTACCCGTTGCTGAGACCCATCTTATAAGCAACAATTGGCCTCAATGGCCAAGGTTAGACATGACCTCATTGCGCCTGTAGTAAGAAGATACGCCAATCGCTGAACCTTAGTGAGTTTGGTGGTCGCTGCAATCTGTTGTGTCTTCTGCCAAAATATCTTTTTTGGCTCATGCCCCAGGTGCACTCGGCACAACTCTTCACCGCACAGATCGCTTTAGTGGCTTTTTGAATTGTGCATTAAACTTGTGACTCCAGACCAACTTTTCTTCTAAGAGGGGAATGTACCAGAATAGTCTTGTCAGAGTTGAATGACAGGCCGTCTCTCCAAACCATGTCATAACAGTGCACAATGCATCGTTCATGACGTCTGCTAGAACGTTGCCGAATTAGCCAGTTGCCATCACAACCAGGTCATCGGCGTTCCCTATAACTTCGTGCCCTTGTTCACTAAGAATGAGGAGAAGTCCATCAATCATCACTGACCAAAGGAGTGGTGATAAAACACCACCTTGGGTACACAGTTTTACTACATTTATAGCAACCATATCGTTTCACATTGAAGCAGCTCTGAAGCATAGACCTATTCCATCTAAAATTGCTTTAATAGCATCAATGACAAAATATGATTTAAAATGTTTTTCGAATTTTTTAATAAATCTCTTAATCTCTTGCTTAATTGGTCCAATAAAGATGAATGCTACTTTACTATTTATTGTTTTCCCTTTTTTTATGTAGCTAATGCACGTAGTTCCGTCGAGATCCTAAAATCCGTGACCATAATCCTGCCAGCCGATTTCAGTGCATAGACTGTCTTCGTGGCGCATTCATATAGTAAATGTCATTTGACTGCTGGTACATTGCAGCAGCTATTTATTAGTGAAAAGTTCCACTGGATTGCAATGGATAAAATTTGAAGTACCTACTAAACTCATTATATATACGGCCATATTTAAATTAATTTATCCAACCGCAGATGCCCGTTAAAAGATGGCGCAGATATCTCATGGACTTTGTCTGCTTCATGTTCTGGTGATTTTAAGTTAAAATGTAAATGTTTGATAATTATCAAACACTTTCGTTCTATTATAATAGAACGAACCCTTTTTTAACTAACCTGAAAATAGTGGACGTTAGCAATTTTTTAGTAATTTATATATATATAATTTATTACCTCAGGACTCCGTAATTTACAAGCCCAATTGAAACGTTATTTTATTTGCAAGGATATATCTTTATGTTGGTCCCTATGTTTAACTTTATTTACTTTTCTGTCAGTCTTAAAATTTTGTTTTCATCTTTCTGTATGTGGTGGAGTAAGGTTTTCTTGCAAATTATCAAGTAATATAATTTTTGTATCACGCTTATAGCATACTCTTCTTATAAGCAACTAAGAAAGATGACCTCAACAACGTTCCTAAGAGAGTTTATATATAAAATAACTCCAGCTAAGTTTTATTTACTTGTAAAAAAATACATTTTGCTTAAGAAACATCACTTAGCAGAATATAATAATATGATTTTAATCTAAAATTGGCATCTAAATTAATTGCGATAATATTATATTATTAGCTTAAAATAATCACAATATTGCTATTACAAGAAACTTATTAGCGATTTCTCTAATTGAAAACTACAATTCAGTGTTCATAATTTTCAATTAAAAAAAAGATTATCTTTAGTATAACAGACAGGATTTGTTAAAATATTTTCTTTCTTTTGCAATTTTAATAATAATGAAGTATATAGCGCCATAAAGATAAATATTTATTTGCAGGTAATGTGTTGGTATTAAATAAAAGCAGAATAATAATGACTTAAACCGGCTGGATATTTAAGTGTATATTAGACCGATGTATAAGCTGGGGCTATAATTTATTTTATTAATTCTTTCTTTTTTCAAAAAGAAAAATAATAAATCAGGCTAACAAAATGTTTATAAGTAATTAATAGTTGAGATAGTCAGCAAAAAATTATATGCTCCCAATTAAGTCGATATCAAAAGCCTCATTAAAGTTATGGTGTGTGTCTTCCCCTTTGGGAATTTTTAGCTTTTTGATACAAGTTGTTTTCTTATTTTATTAAAAATAAATAAAAAAAGAGAACAAATACAGAGAATTATTGATATTGTGCTGAATTTATAAAACAGATGTGTATAATTATATTCGTGCTGCTTTTTTTTACTGAACACAGGGGTAAGCAATATTTGAGGCAGGTACCAAGAACAGTTTTTAACGCACACTTTGGTGTAATCGGTTTAGATAAAAGATTAGTTTTTATAGTTTTTATAAAGGAAGCTTTTATTTGTTGTGTTTTAATTTAAGGGAAACAAATTTGTTATTTTTTACAATAAAATAGCTCTGAGTTGGCTTTGGATGGATAGGTTGACGCGTTTGTTTTATAAACTGGATGATCATGGCGATACCCTTTTCAACAACCTTATATTGAAAAGTTTGAATAAAAAAAGCAATAGTGTGAGGTATTAGATTAGTTCTGGCTTTATTTTGAAGCTAAATTTATATCGTCGTATATAAAATAGCACATAATATAAATGGCAGCCTCAGCTTCGGCTTCAATTCCTCGAAAATGATTTTTTGTAAAAATACGAATCTGCTTCTAATCTCCAGCGCCCAATAAGTGACATAACTATTTCGTCTATATTCGTCCCGATTCGATTCTTACGTGAAAATAATATGATATAGATGAAGGCTCAAATTAAACAAAAAATCAAACCTTGTAGGCCTAATAACCTTCAAATATTATTCGATTTTTAAAAAATTAAACTTGTAAATGTTATAATAGACAAAAAAGAAATGAGCATTTATTTACGAATTTTTAATTAAAAAAAACATGTGAAGAAAATGGGAATTTCTAAGTATTGGTTTAAATTAGTAAACGTATGAGTAATATGTTAGCATACTTCTACAATTTTGACCCAAAGAATTAAGAGTTCGCATTTTCTTGACATATTTTTTTTAAATACAAAATTCGTAAGCAATGCCCGTTCAATATATCGTCAAAAAATGTTAAACTTAAAAGGACTCATATGTTTTCTAATAAATAGAAACGAAAGAAAAATTAAAAAATTAATTTACTATTTTTAGAAAATCTGCACTCCTGGTCACTTTTTTGATCCGGCAAATGACAATTAAACGCCTGATTAATTATATTAAATGTATCGAATATCATTTTTAATGAAATTGAAAAAAAAACTCGATGTACGCTTTATTTAGTTTAGAGTTTTTTTAGTTTAGAGCTTTGTAGCAAAGTTCACTATATTCGTCCAATGCTAGATATAGCGTGCATGCCTTAATCGATTTAAAATTTAAAATATAATAATTTCCGATGTCTATTCTTTTGAAATATAGAGAAAAAATGTTTAGCTCTGAATAATTTTTAAGAAAAATGTATAACAATTAAACTCTATTTTCAGCCTGATTTCAAAGTCTGACATTGATTTTTTCAAAGCTACATAAAAAGAGATATCTTAAAAATTTAGGCTATGCTATTAACTGAGATATTTTTGAAATCGGGAATAAAGTCAGGACAAAAAGTTACATATTTATATTTAAAGCTAAATATCTATGAAAATATTAAAGATATCTTAACGGAACGACTGAGGCTGGAAAAGGTACGCTGTCCGCTGAAAAAATCAGTAACAAAATGCTTATAGAGCTACCCCATATAGCAAAAAGGATAATTCTGTTCATTTTTGATGCAGTTTTACGACTACTATCCTGCGGAATGGAAGATGTCATTGGTCACTATGATACCTAAGCCCGGAAAACACCATACTAAAGTGGTATTTTATAGACCGATAAGCCTATTGTCAAATTTGTCAAAACTATTCGAGAAACTTCTTATGACTAAGTTGACGGCCCTACTAAATTAGGGTGGATGCTTCCCATATCATCAGTTTGGTTTCAGAAGACAACATAGCACTATCGAGCAAACGCATAGGCTTGTGAATGTGGTTAGAAAAACATCATTTCATTAATGTTTCTTAGGCTTTTGATAACATATGGCATGAAGGATTAATACAGAAATAAAAAAAATTTACTCTCTAACACTCACAAGCTATTAGAAAGCTATTTAACTGTACGAAAATTCGTCATCAGGAAAGTCAATTTTCTAAACACATCTCAGATGATTCAAGCCAGGGTTCCACAAGGTAGCATTATATGTCCTGTAATATACCTGATATATATGTACCTCCGACATGCCAACAGGCTATGATATTCACACATCAAATTTGCTGATGATACAGCTTTTCTCAGCGTAAACTCAAGCCCTCAAGAAGCATACACAAAATTGCATGAATTTTTATTGCATCTAGAAAAATAGTTAAAGCAGTGGAGAATAAAAATAAATGAGCAGCGAAACGTGTCCGCCTATTTCTTTCAATAATTATATCATACGGCAGCGCTTTGAGAGTAATACCTAGGAGTTCACCTTGATCGTTGACTAACATGGAAGACCCACATCGATTCAAAGCTTAATAAGCTTTCAACTTAATAAGCTAATGGGAAGAAATTCTACACTTAGTCTAGACTGTAAATTTCTCCTATACAAGACGATAATAAAACCAATTTGGAGCTATGGAATTCAGCTATGGGGCACCGCCTGTGCATCAATTGTAGGAAATTTCAAAGGCGACAAAATAAAATTCTCCATTTGATTACAGTGGCACCTTGGTATGTCAGAAACCAGCGGATTCATAAATATCTAGACGTTTCATTAGTACAGACTGTGTTTTCAAAACATATATAAAAACATATATAAAAAACTTGAATCGCATCCAAATCCTGTAGCCCGCAACATCCCTAACTTTATAGGGCCCTCTCGGCTGAGATGAAGAGACAGCCTTCCCCTCAGCCGAACACGAGAGACGTAAGACATCTAAAGAAGCAATCGTTGACCCTAATATTTTGTCTAGCAGTGGCAGGACTAATTATTATAATTTTAGTTTTAAGATTTGAATCTTATTGTTAGTTCAATTTACAATTGAAGATTCAATAAATAAATTTAAAAGATAACAAAAAATCTTAACGAAAATATTTTTTTTTTATCTTTCTAATTTTTTAAGATTTAGAACAAGTTTGAATTCATTAAAATCAGAAAATATTTGTAAAAGCTATGACGCCAACATAGTTTTTCATACCCGAGGTAGTCAATTTTCACACCCTGTAACTGACCATGTGTTTCAACAGCGTGGTCCGAATTTCAATATCCTTAAAGCTTAAGTCTATGATTTTTATATACAGCGTTATGTAGTCGGGTTTCCAGCTTCAAAGACACAGATTTATTACCACTTTTCCAAGTGGAACCAGTCGTGAGCCGATATGCCTTTTATTCTCATCCAATCTGCGATCTTTAAAAGCTAAGGTCCCCAGTTGGAAGCTTTACGTTACTATTTCGTCTTAAGTTCATTATTTAAATAAATGTAAATTTAAATTATTATTAATAGTGGTATATTTAGAATATATAATCAGACTAGCAGAACGTATCAGTGCTACTGATTTCAACGGCCGCTTTACCATCTCATCAGCGTTATTTGTTAATTTTTGGACGGTGTATACTAATGGTTAGGGACATCTACAACAATTCAACCAATTTATTTAATGGAATAGAATACGAGAGGTATTGTAGCCCCTTATATTTTCTTTAATTAATTCACCTTTGGTTAGATGAAATTCCAGATCTGTTCACTTATTCAAACATTTCTAGTTCTTTATTGTTTTTGATTGTTTAGTAGAATTTCCAAATTTTTTAACGTTTTTTGTTCAGAAAAACAGTAAATCAAAACATGCGAAATATTCTTGAGTATACACACTTGAGCGAGCCCATATCATCGCAAGCTTTGAAGCCACCAATATAGGAGTCTATGCCTTTACTTCAAGTCGATACAAGATTGCTCAACGAATCGTGATATATTATCACGGCCATTTAAAGAGGATTGTCAGCTAAAGTAAACGACGTATGGCCAAACTCATTCGCAAGAACTTTAGGTTCCAGGTACTTGTACCGACTTTGGCATTTGTGTTCCACTACCCGGGGTCTGTTTCTTAAAAAGTACTATTTACAAATTTACAATTAAAATACACACAAAACAACAATAAAATTTGAGAAAGTGTTGTTGTTTTGTGGGTATTTTACTTGTAGATTTGTAACTTGTAGTTGTGAGAAACGGGACCATGGTGTGTCGTAAATGGGTTGCGAAAATTACTGACTTTGCCTTCGCTACTAAATCTTTCCGTATTTTAAAGCAACTGTTTTCTCGTTTTGAGCACATACATACATGATCTTGCATTTGGACGTCACTGGCGCATTAATGTAGGAGTATGTGAAGTCAAGCGAGGAGCAAATTCGGATATGTGAGACAACATTATCAGCTTTTATAGTTATACCGCTACAATCTTTCAACCATAGTTATTTTTAGCTCTCTTTTAAAAATTCTAAAGATAATTTTTGAAATTCTGCAACTAATGTAGGAGTTTCTCGCATGAAAAAAAATATTATCATTCTGTGAAACACAGTATGAGGCAGAAAGAGATTTAATATTTTTGTACTTTTATTAGGTTTAAAAAATTCAAACTATTATTTTATGAACCGTCCTACAAAAAGTCAGACGATAAGTATAATTACTGTTATTTTTTTTCGATGTGAGAACAAGTTACAGAAACTAGCCACAGCATAGAAATAGAACTTGTTTTTTATGGAAAATAATGTTAATGGAAGTCATAGCTATTATAAAATGGAATTAAATGTCCACGGAAAATATTTCCTTATTTCAAAAGGAAATTTATCCCATGAACTTTCTTTGTTTTAAAAAATTTTAAAATGGCGAACTAGGGATTTTATGCCGTTTGAGCTTAAAGATTTTCTTCGCTGTATATGCCGAATAATGTCTTAGATTAGAAAGACATTTTGCATATCCTGCCTTTAGCTTTTGATAGATAAAGTCCTTATGAAATGTCAATGTCTGGCTACGCAAAAACACTTTCAAAGAATTAAATACAACAAAATGGGGAATTTTCAAACAGCAGCAGTGCTGTCATTATGTACATATGTACATATATGTATATGCACCTTAATTAATAATTTGACGAATAACATATTAGCAATATAACTGAATATTGGATTTTACTTTTGTTTCCCACCTCTGACAAAATTCAGATCAATGCAGCATTCCAAAAGGCATAATTTAACGTGAAGCTTGTTAATATACAAAATATCCTCCACATGCACACAAACGGACACGGCTTGTTTTTGCTTTTATGCCCTCAGCTACTTCTTCTCTATCATCATCACACTGTCTCCGACAAATGCAGGCAATAACCCGACTTGCAACAGGAACAAAAACAAAAACATCTTCTGACAAGTGTTTTTCATGCATGCAAGATATAAATTTTGCACGCATTTGAAGGTCCATGTAGGAGACGACACACTTCATCGACATAAAATGAAGAGTAGGAATATTGAGAGAAGAATAACAGAAGAGGCATAGGCAGAAGTAGAAGGGTAACAAAATAAGTAATAATAAGAAAAAAAAAGAGATTTTATAAAAAATATACTACGAGTACCGAAAACAAAAGATGGGAATAAGAAAAAGGTGAAAAATACAAAAAACACTTAACTTTATACATATAGATTAAGTTTTTAAGAGTCTAACTACTACAAATCGTCACCTTAAATGCAAACGGACGTAACTATACTTCTATTTTTTTACAGAGCAACTGAAAAGTAAAATTTTATGGTTATTAGAATTTTGAATTTTTGAAAACTACGAAACACAACAAATTTAAAGCACTATTATCACAGTTGTGTACGAGCTCATAGAATATGTAAGTGTGTTTGTATTTTAAAAACATACATGCACTTGTAGTTACGTCCCTTTGAATTTCGTTAATAAAGTCGCCATTTTTGAGAGTAGGCGTTTAAAATTCTGCTTAAACATGTTGTTTGATAAAACGAACTGTAATCAGCCAAAAACTCGATTTAAAATTTTTGTATAATTGCGTCCATTTGTATTTAAGGTAACGAAATGCAGGTTCATATATGAGTGTTTGCTACAGATGCACCTTAACAAAAAGATAAATAAATCTCAGTTACACAAGTGTTAGGCTGGAGGGGATTTTCCTTACTCACTCTACTACTACTGACTACACATAGTTCGAAACTCTTTATAATTAAGTGGGTTGTGTGATAAATTTTGTTTAAACAAATCAAATGAATTAAAATAAAATTATATTACTTAAGGTGCTAATAGTAATACTAAAAAAATATTTGATGAAATAAGTAAAACCAAAAAAATTTGGTTTTACGGAAGGCTGGTGTTACATCATGATGTTTCGCGGCCAAACACGATTTCGTCATCAGAACTATTTTTCACCTAGACCTTTTTTTTCAACGAAGACAGCAAAACCAACGTATTGAAGATCCTTATTACTCTTACCAAGTGACAGCCGAAACGCCACCTAGTAGCTAATTTTTTCAGTTATTATCTTTTCGATATAGGAACTTCACTATATTTTTTTATCATGTTCAACTACGCTTCGTAGTTCTATCATTGCGAAGCAGAATTTTATCTAGATTTAGAAAATGTAGCTAACTAAATTTCGTCCTCCGGAAGATAAGGTTTATTTTCATCAAGATCATCACAAGTAAAAAGCATCAATGCCAAATGAACTGTTCGGAAGTAGAATAACCTTTTCATTAATAAGCAGGCTGCTCTTAATAATAATAACGTTCCGTGAAGTTTAAAAAAACATACTAATTGAAAATTTCCACAAGTAATCCTTTAAAATGACTAATCCTTTAAATGACGCCAAAAACTATTTGTTGACAAGCGATCCAAAAGTACTTGTCATGTAACTTCATAAAATAGGAGTAGTCCAAAAGTAGTGAAAGATCATGTCATGTAAATGGTCACATGTTAACCATTTTCAGTCAATTTAGTTGAGAGTCGGGCTAGTATTGTAGTAAACGGCACTGAACAAATTCGATGCAGTTGGCTCTGAGACCTATCACATAGTATCTAAATAATGTTAATTGGATGCCTCTATTGAAACCACAATGTTACTCAGAAACCAGTCCCATAACTACATTTATATATTAAGTTAAGTTTAACTTGTATTTATAATTGTAATATATAAGTGCCCCTGTGGTCAAATAGATATTGTGCTTGCCTGTCATGCCAGAGGTTGCCGGTTCGAGTCCCATCAAAGACCCTACTTAAAAATAAAATAAAATTGTACTTGTAACAATAAAAAAATTAAATTAAATTTAAACTATTAACCTTTGTGCATCCCTCAGCATTATTATTATTTTTTTATAAAAAGAGAAGTAATACAATCAGGCAATTAATTCCTAACATTTAATTAATTAAAGTGTTACCTTCTTTGGGAAACGGATAGTCTAGAGAGCGCATGTGGTGAAGTCGGAGATATATAGAAAGCTTGATTAATTTTTATTAGTTCTTTTAGTTTGCCGACGGTTCTGCTATGAAGGAGGATGATGTAAGGCGCATTAGGATATGTTAGTACTAATCGTTGCCGGTTTGACCCAACAGTAAAATTATTAACAAGAAACCAAACTATTATGTAAAAATCACATGTGATCGAATATTTCTTTGAGATTTTATCATGTGAGCAGAAGGAGCAACTTTATGATTTATCTGGCCTATATTTTTTCTTAAAATGAGATGTGTATCGGGAGGATGATGACTGTGCCACTTGTATATTTCAAGCTAAACTTCTTGCTGATAATCGGCAGGGTTTTGTTTTAATTAGGAGTTAGTTCAGAACATTCGGGTTGCATGCTGAAACATCAATTATTTTAGAAATAATACAACATGCCAGAAACTTGGCTAGTGCTTTCAAACATTTTAGGTGGCAAAAAAATCTTTATTTCATCTAACGACAGCTACTAGTGAGTATAAACGTTGTGAAAAATTACAGCATGTATGTTGTACGTCATGTCGGAAGAGGAACTGAAAAATTAGTACCACACGTTAATCTAAATAATAAAATATATACAAAATGTAATGCGAAGTTAAGGTTTGTTTTGGTGTAGTTTTTTGCTGTCGGGGTGTTCCTCGATTACCGTTTATAAACTTTTATATATCATGATTATTTACTCGTTGAGTTCTGTGTATTAAAACGACTTTCAGATGACTATTCTTGTCCCAAATATATCTAATAAGGGCAATTTTAACACGATGTCGCCTTTCTTCTCTGTTTTCAGACTTGTCAAGGATGATGAAACGCGAAATGCTTGCAAAGAGTTTTAGACTCATAGTGGCGCAAAAAATGGGTCCACTATTCTCTCAAGATAGTCAGACTTTCTCCATGAGATTTGAGTATGCCGGCCATTATCTAAAGCCCTAGATATGCTTCAACTTCGATTACATATACATATTTATATTTTGTCAGATACTTTTATAAACTATAGGTTACTTATTTTCATATATGTTTTGGAACACCTAACTGTAAAACCTAATATAAGAAAACTGTAAGAAAATTTGGAGTTTGGGAAGCACAGGTTTTCAGCGAGTTGTGCAGTGGCAAATTGAGTCCACTACTGCCACCCGAGCTCATATTTAATTATTGATCTTAAGTTGTGATATTAATATTTGAAGCAAACTAAACAATCAATGCAGCGTTTGTGAAGGTGTAGTTCAAAAATTTGCTTGGGTCAATAGACCCAAAGATAAAAAATATATTTCTACGCAAATAAAAACAGAAAAATATTTAGTTAATTTGTTACTGTAAATTAATCCTATTTGACTCAGTTTAGGATACAAAAAAAATTTAAGCCTGATATAGCATCATTAAAATGATAAAAAATTTAACAAACAAATTAAATTTTGGGAAGTTGACCACAACACTGCAGAAGGGTTAATCAATTATTATAGATAAATATCGGAATACGATTTATATATATTATATTGTTTTACACCGGTTGGGGCTTCATAATGACAAGTCACAAAGTACATACAAAGTGTCAATTAAGGTCATCATGTTAAAGTTACTGGTCCGATTCATAAAAAGTGTTAGAGTCGGACTGGTCTCTACCACCTGGAGATCGGTTATGTGACTTGTTTTTTTGTCAGTTTCATTTACCAAAGGGTATATTGTCAGTGGTTTTAGTCAAACATTTCTTACACCACCATCTTAAACACCAATGTGACAGCTAGTACCTTTGTTTGTATTCTGTATTTCACTTCTTCATTCCTTTTTCCAAACGATATAAATGTACAAGTGCCTTTCATTCATTCAGTTGTACTATTTCCCTGATGTTGCACGCGTAGCTTAATGCAGCAATATTTCCTTAACATTTGTATGGTGCTAAAAAATCCTATTTAGGACTAAAACAAAAACACATCTTATAAAAAGCAACAACAAACATCAAATAACAACAAAACAATACAACAACTTGACTTGATTTTACAGCAGGAACTGCTTTTGTCTTGCTGTCAGTCAGTGAATTAAATGCATGAAAGCTCTACAAAACAAGTATTAATGAATAAATGAATGAGTGAAGGAACGCAAGTAAGTATTTCTGTATGTTTGCTGGCTTGTAATGCTTAAAGTATATGAATTGAATTATTTATTAAAAGAATTTCAGGCAAACTACTATACGTATGTATATAAAAGCAAAAAAAAAACACAGCGTTATATGAAGGACCAATACTGGTAGCAGTTGTAAACTTTGCCAAAGAAAACCATGTATTTCAAATAAACACCCATTAAATCATTTTTGATGTTTTTTATGCCAATTGAAGGGAGAATCATTAGTACTTTAATTAAAATAGTTGTTTGTAAACGGATGTATAAAATTGATATTTAATCAGAAAATTCTGACAGGCTCTGGCTTAGTATAAAATTAGTAAGATATAAATGATTAGCTAAGACGACTAGTTCTCAAATGGGAAGGCATTTGTTAGAATATTTTGCAAGAAGGAGGATCATCGTCTATCACATTAAAAAAAATTCATGATCGGAATTTTAAGTCTGTAGTTATGGCTAAGATTGGTCTTTCCGCCAATAAATTTTTTGTGGATCAGACTATTAGTTTGGTAGATATGATTTTTCGTCGCTAGATTGACCTTTTTCCCAGTGTGCTGCGGTCTGAATAATTCCAAATTATTAAATTAAAAAAATACAATATTCAAACAGCTTAAAGGTAGTTTTCGTACATTTTTGTTGTTCTTTTTATAATAAAATTCGACACCCCTTTTCCAAGTTATGATAATACCGGAGGAGCAGCCTCTTCAAAACTCGGGGATCAGGTATTTTCACTTTATTGCGAATAAACTAAATATTTATCAATCGATTTTCATGAAATAAAGCTTATTTTATTTCTACTATATTGAACTTTATGATCAAAGAATATAAATGGTAACATTTTGCAATTTTCGATTATCTATGAATTTTAAAATAAATACAACTTTTTCAATATTGCAAAAAAATATATATATTTCATCATTGCGGTCTGAAGAATTGCGAAACTATTGGGTATTTAAATAAATTATATTTAACGGCTTAAAGTAATTTTATTTTAAATTTTTTTAGTGATTTTGTAATAAAATTGGGCAACTCCTTTGCAAGTTATGATAAAATTAGTGGAACAAGTCCCAAAATAAAACAAATTTAAAAAATATATATAGAGGTTTTAAAGTTTGTACTATTATTGTAGTTAGAGGACCTTAACACATTAACAAATATAGTGGCATTCCTTGGAATTTTTCTTATTGGGCTGAGCCCATAAAAACATTAAAACCTAATAAAGCCCCAGGCAGCGATAATATATCAACTGAACTCTTTAAATTATCACCCAACATCAGTGCTCAAATACTTCTCCCTATTATCCGAAAATTCTGGAACTCTGGTTAGATGCCAACCGACCTTAAAGGAGGAGTCATAATTAAATTTCATAAGAAAGGGAATCTCACCAAATGCCAGAACTGGAGAGATATAACGTTGCTTAGCATGCACTATAAGACAATTGCAAGCATTATAAACTGTAGATTATTCACAGCACTGTGTGGAGAGTTACGACAAGAACAAGCAGAATTTCATTCTAGAAGATCCTGTGTTGATTACGGAAATAGCCTCAGAATAACCTTAGTGCACATTTAAGGGTATTAAGAGTAAATTGATCTCTCACATAATATACAAAAATTTTTGTAGCTCTAGGGCTACAAAAATACTAAATATTTTTAAACCAAGTTCTCAAGACGTTTCAGATATGCAGATTATCAATTTCAATGAAAAAATTTTAGTTGAAAACGCCAAAGTTACCCGGGTACCTAGGTGCGCACATAAGGGTTAAACAAAGTACATAACGCTCGGTTCACGAACGCACTCGTTAACAAAATACATATGTACATACCTTTGGAATGCTTTATTTGTTTTAAGTACGAATGATTCGTGTTGTCTATTATTTTAACTACTTAAAACATTTTTCTGGAATGACTAAATTTCTCCAAAAATTTTGTATACATATATCCTTCATCATTTAAATAGGTAAAGGAAGTAGTAATTCATACAAAAGATTTTATAACAAAATCAAAATAAATTCTTATTGAACACAAAATAGCTTGAAATATAATTTAAAAAAATTAAGGAAATAAAAACAATTAAGAAATTGTATTAACACATCTATACAAACTTTTAGAGCAGTATGCTCCATCCTATGTGCTTGTAAATAAATATATTATTTTAACATGGAAATAAATGGAAGAACATCAAATACACAAACATCTACTATATGCCTGTATTATTACGACCAAGAAGACAACAACGATGAAGACGAGCATGATGATGCACTTTAATTAATTGGAATGTATGCAGCACATACATATATACATGTGTAAAAAACTACAATTTGCAAAAACTCAACAAGTGGCAAATGACAGGCAATGCAAATGCAACACAAGCGTCAATAATATTGTTGAGCTTGAGTAAACATGAGTTGAAGTGAAAAACTTATTTAAACACACACAAGCAACCATTTTTGCATTCTTGCAAAAAATATCATAAACAGCCAGATGACAAGTGAATGAAGACACTCGTAGTCATGTTGTTAAGACGCATGCATTTAATCGAACAAAAAAATAAAATAAAATCATTATATTAATATAATAAAAATTGTATATGCATACATCTGTACATATTTATGTACATTAATTTTATTATTTTCTTCTGCCTTCATCATATAATTTTTATTTGAAATAACCAATGAATTTTTATATTCCCATTTCTTTTCTTGAACCACACAAATTTGTCTCAGAAAAAAATTAAATAAAATATAAACGTAAAAGTGCGTTTAAAAATTATTGTCTATAGTCAATAATAGCTATTTGATGACTTCCAATCATGTCATTTTAAATGTTGACAGATAAACAAAAATAAAAGAAATTCAAATTTATACACGTTGTATTTCTTATTAAATTATAAGGTAAATTGTATTCGCCCACTCTTTTACAATAAAATATTTTTATGTTTATTTAATTTTAGTCTTTTCCGTTTGCTCATTTTTTTATATAAAATATTGAAATTTTCATGTTTTAAATTAAAATGTAACACATAATATATGTATTTTAAGACAAAATGTGTCTGCTGAAAAGGAAAAATGATGTTACCTCGACTACAGAGTACTCTATATTTAATAAAACTGTGAAAATATGAAAATAAATGAACAAACAAACATTCACACACTAGCGTTCGTAATTACGGATAGTAAAATACACTAGAATAGAGAAAAGCACGAAACTTAACACAAGATATAAAGAAAAATCGGGAATATCAATAAATAGCATTTGAACAAGCTAAGAAAACAGCTCTAAGAGTGAAAGCATGAACTGCTTAAGTGTAAATTAAGTTCAACAACTTGACTGCAAACTACTGACTTGGTTCGAGTGGTCTAACCGGTAGCGAATTGCGATGAGTAGATCGGGAGGTCACGAAACATATAAGTTCCCAACTGATATACTGATGGACATAATTTACCAAGTAAATACAGGCAACGTGGAAGCAATGGAACAGAAATATGAACAAAAGACTAGACACACTAACAGGACCAATAAACAAAAAAAAAGATATGAAAAACACAATTGCCACACTAGATTTATAAAACTAAATGAAGTTACAATCAATAAAGAAGAGGCGCAATTACTAGAGAAGGCGCTAAAGCACAACATTCAGGAAAATAACAAGAAGAAGGAAATATAACAAGCAATTGTGGACACAGAAGTTGCAATAGTGATGCTACCAAACAAGAAGCACGATCAGGCCAGATATACATGCAAACAAATAATAGAGAAGGACGTCAAATCCAAAAGGAGTCCAAACAAGGAATGCAAAACAGTTAGAAATCTTAAACAAAAACTTAAATCTAACAATATTGTAGCAACGAAAGCAGATAAAGGAAATACAACGGTATTAATCAACAAGGATGAGTACATAGAAAACACGGAACAGTTAATAGTGGATACTAAATGCAGGAAAATAAGGAAAAATAATATAGACGAATACCAGGTCAAGGAAACAATAAAAAAGGCAACCAAAATAATAAAACCAGGCACGTCATATTCATTAACACTTATGAACTCATCCGCACCATCTGTGATCGCTTTACCGAAGCTACACAAGCCAAACACGCCAATGAGACGCATAATTAATTACAAATCTGCTCCGAGCTATAGAATATCGAAATACTTAAAAAACAATACTGAAAGATACCTTGGACCTAGAGAACAAACACACAATAGCCAACACCACGGAATTAATCAACAGGATAGGGAGCATACAGATAACAGAAAATACTTAAGTAGTCTTATTTGATATAAAAGACTTATATTCATCAATCCCAACAACAGAGACAATAAACATTCTACATAAAACACTACTCAACATAACAGATGACGTGGTATTGTCAATGCAAGTCGCAAGTATGCTAAAAGGCACACTGGAGCAAAATTATTTCAAATTCAACAATAGCATATATAGGCAAATCAACGGATTAGGAATGGGAAATCCAACATCAGCAATACTCATGGAAGTATTTATGCAAAATTTAGAAGAGAAATACGTAGAGGTCTTAAGAACCAATGTTGGGGCAACATTCTCTGCAAGATACGTGGACGATATTATATGTATACTAGAAGGAAATATGGAGGAGCAAATTATTGATCTACTGAACAAACAACACAAAAACATAAAATTTACAATGGAAGTGGAAGAGAACGAAAGGATAAATTACCTAGACCTAACGATTAGGGCAAACAAGACCTTAAATAGAGTCGAATACGAAATATACAGAAAACCAACTACTACAGACACAATAATCCACAATTCATCAAATCTTTCTCAACAACATAAGAACGCGGCAATTGGACAATTAGCAACGAGACTTGAACAAATACCCCTAACACGTGAGGCCTATATGAAAGAGATAGGAATAATATATAACATAGCGGATGCCCCTGTGGCTGAGTGGTAGCGACGCTAGCCTGTCAGTCCAGAGGTCGTGGGTTCGATTCCCGCCATATACCCTGGGTGTTTTTCCGCAGACAAGCTGAAAGCTTCGCGGGTTGTGTTTGTGCTAAAAAAAACAACGGATGTAAAAAAGACCTAGTTGACAAGATTAGAAAGGATATCGAAGCAAGTAAGAAACGGAACAAAGAACAGGAACAACAAAAGGAAACTTATGCTACCTTTACGTACATATATGGGAAAATCGACTTATAAACTGGCTAAATTTTCTAGCAAACACAACGTTAATACAGCATTCCAAACAAGAAACAACTTGGGTAGAATATTGCCAAACCAGCACAAACGAAACAGACTTCCTAGATAAACAAGTAGTGTAAAAATTAACTTGCACATGCCAACACAGTTATATCGGACAAACTGGAAGAAAGATAAAAACAAGATTTCGCGAGCACATAAAAGACTACAACAAGAAACTGATAGAATCAAGAATAACACCAGAATCAAATTGCACAAACCACATATTCGACAACAAATGCACACCAGGACATATTAGAAAAACAGTTAAACTATTCCATTCACAACATAAAGGATGGCCATTGAACGTATTAGAGAATATGGAAATATACAAGCAAAAAACATTTGAAGGAAGAATAATAAATGATCAAATAAACACTGCTTCAGACATAATATTTCAGCCGTTAAAGTATTTGTACACAAAAGAAAACAATATTCCAGGTATACAAACGAATTATAAAAAAACAACGGACAACAATAAAATTATTTAGTAATCAATAGAACACTGAAGATGTCACATAGCCGAAACCGGTCTGTTTATCATCCGAATTTGACGTGGGATGACGGAAAATCATTCCAAATATAAGTTCAAGCCTCTTCGAAGTGAAATTTTTATTTGTCTGCATGCTTCACATTTTTCTCTAAATAAAAATCAATCCGAAATAATGAAGTTTCTTTAGATTTAAAATACATTTTTTAATTATCACACACACACTGCACACAAATTTTTATCATACAAGCATGGTCATATGATTGAAGAATAAAATTGCTACGATTACAACTGACCACGTATTATTCAGAGCAATAACATAAGCAGTGGAAGCCCCTATTCTAATGCCCTGCAAATATTGTCTTATTTTAGCTATAGTTACGTTATATCAAATTATCATCATATTTTTAATTATAGAATGAACAATCTCAAACCGGACGTTTTATTTAATAGTGTAGGGTATTGGAATTTTTTTCATATTAAGTTCAATAAAGTGCGTTGATGTAATAATTGTCACTATTAAGTGTTAAAAACATAATTTTTTTATTTGCTTGTCAGCACCTACATATAAAGGGGACAGGAAAAATATGTGTTGAAATCTCTATGAGAAAAAAGTGTGCCAGAAATAATGTGTAAGTTGATATGGTGTTACTTTATTGGCTGCACATAATGAAATTCAGCTAAACTAAATACATATGCAGCTTTGAAGAGCAGAATATATTAAATCCAAAAAAAAGTAATGGTAATATTTGGTGCTTTGCAAGAATTGCGTAATTCTTGAAAGCAATGATGGCCACTCATAAACGAATTTGTGTATAAAAATATCGTCAATTTACACTTCAATCATAATCCTACTCAAAAATATATACAACTACGAAGAGAAATAAAACATTGTTTTAAAAATAATATATGTATGCATAGCTGCTGCCAAATAAATTAGGACTAAAGTCGTCAAATTTTAGAGACCAAATCGTCAAAATCGTCAAAGTGAATTATCGAAATCGTCAAAAAATCGTCATAAAAATTATCACCTTTTTAAATAATATGTTGTTAAATAAAACGAAAAAAGCCTAACCTAACAAAATATTCTAATAGACGTTTTTAAAAGATTTTGATATATTTCACATACATACATAACTAATTTCAAAACCAGTCTTTCCCAACCAAAAATACCGATGTAATACAGAAAATCTAACAGGAAAATTAGCTGGCCACACTCTAAAACACTTTTGTTGAAAATTAGGTCGATAATAGTCGGCAACACTTTACCGATTATTATCGACCTAAAATTACACACGCATTATTTTTGAACAAAATGATTTTAGTAAAAAAAGCGATCGGCTGCGAGCAGGTTTGAACCGCGGCCTTCTGACTGATAGTCTGACGTATCTACCATTCAGCCATAGCCGTATTATACTTTATGTTAAATTTTTTCCACTTGAACTATATATGTTTAATTTGAAAGGATTTTTCTTTAATAAAATACCTACAAAAAAGATGTAATTGTAGACAAGAAGAAGTTTTTTACAGAAATTTAGACAATATATGATCCTAAAATTGCAGTAATGTTTTAGAGTACAATTACACAATATAGCATATTTATTGTATCTCCTGTAAATTTCTGAAAATGTAAGTTAAGGCGTTCTGCATTTCAGGTGACGATACATGCATACTAAATTAATTTGAGATATTCTAAAAAATTAATTATTAGAAAAATTTTATTTGTATGGGTTATGATAGCCATGTCTGATGTCTTTCTATATTTGCTTAAGCATATGGAAACTAAAATTGTTTAAATAACTTTCGACAAGGTAGAAAATAAAACACTAAAATCTTTCATTTTCGTTTCTAATAGTCGGTCCAAAAATTTTAGAGTTTCATATCATGCTTAGGAAAAACGTAATAACAATCAAGCATTATGTTGGTATAAGTGTAAATTTCTCTGTATATGTGAAACCGATAATTCTGGATGGAAAATCAAAAATATTGATTTTTTGGCATGCTTGATGTGCGTCTCGAATTTCTTTTACTCCTGAAGAACGTATAAGTTTTTAACGAGATTTCAAAGCTGCGAGTTGTTCATGACGTTTGACAAAAAAAGGACGTTAGAATGTTAAATGTTGTCAACTTTTAAATTTTAAAACTTTTCAATTGTTCGATTAATCAATGAATCGAAATTGAGGTTTTTAAATTACTCCATCAATCGGGTAAAACTTTTATTTCGTTCGAGTTATTCGAGTAAGCTTTACTGCTAAAAATTATTCGAGTTAATCAGAAAATCTTTGAATTTAATCGGTTTTTTTGTACATTTTTGTGGGCAAAAATTAAACAAAACAAGTTTTTCGCATTTTTATATATTTTAATAATAAAACCAAAAGAAAACACAACATTTCTACATATATTAGATCATAAACTGATCCCTTAAAATAGTTTTTTTTTACTATTCAAATTTCGCGCTTTGAGAAAATTTTGCGCCAGGAAACATTTAATACCATTCCGACCTGGCCTGTATTCAATTCAGAATTAAAATAATCAGAATTGGCATAACATTATTGTTGCTATAATAATTTGGAAATATTTGCCCAAAAAAACGTAACTACTACTTTTGCTCAGAGTTAGTTTGATTTAACTTGTTTTTTATATCACAAAATAAGTTATGCTGCAAAAAGCTATTTTTATATTATTTTTAATAAATGCGAACCCATATTAAAAAATTAAAGGAAATACAATTTCAACTTGTCTGTGGCAAATATTTGCCAAGTGTGGCCGTACCTTAAGGCTTTTATAACTCCAAACATTACACTGGATATTTTAATACGAAATATCGAGTTAATAGTTGGTCTCGAAATATCTTCTTTATTTCAAATAATTTATGTGTGATGTTTATATTTCAGAATTTTGTAAAGAAAATTTGAAGTTGGTTTCTTTCTCCCAATTATTGTTACTACATTATTTACTTAATTTTTGATCATACGGACAATTAGTATGAAATAACGTTCGAATTGAATGGCAAATTGCATATATATTGAAAAATTTTTCGACTTTTTATTAAGTAATCTACAAAAGCTCATTAAAAAAAAAATTATATAAAATTTTTTAATCTTGATATTCGATTAATCGACCTATATTAATCGAATAAATTTTTACTCGAAATTAAAATTTTTGCTTGATCGAACATTATTTGACTTTAATTATTCGAGTAATCGAACAAACATTATTTGAGTGAATACCCTAGTATCTATTCAATAGTTTTGAATTTTCTGTGTAATTTTCTTTCAGAGTATAGCGATACGAACCTTAGCCAATATAATCTATTTGGCTTAAAAAATGGATTATATTTTCAATAAAGGAATTCAATGGATGAATTAATTGATTTTGTACTTACACCATTTAATGTTTAGAAATAATGAAATTGTTATGGACGCTTACCTGAAAAAAAAGAAAAAAGTTGTTAAAAATTAACATTAACGTGCGAAACTTATATAACGAACAAAATTCAAAAAAAAAATAAATAAAACGAATTCCATTCATCGTGGTTATCACTAGATCAAGAACTTATTCAAAACATTTTAATAAGAGGCATAAAACCTCATAATATATTTATTATTTGAATTATTTTTCCAAATTTCAGTAAAATAAAAATAATAATCTATAATGAATTAATACTTATTTTTAGGCTCGATATATGTGATAATCCCGATCAAAAGGGACCTTATCTTACGGAGAATAGTGATTCCATTTGGAAAGAAAGGGTAATAAATCTGTATCTTTGAAAAAATTACAAAAATTACGAAAATTCACAAAAACTTGCCAGCAATAAAAAGATAGAAAAATGTGACCAAAAACCGGTAAAATTATAAAAAATCTTACCAATCGTAATCTTACCAAAGTGTTTCTTTTTCTTACATTTTTGGGCTATTTAATCTAGCAAAATTTCGTGATTTTCGCGATTTTTCCCGATGTCTTCACATTTCTTACAATTTGAACGAGTTTTGATCATACCAGATTAAATTAAATTTTAGAAGATGGTGGGTTTTGTGTTCGTAAAAACTAACTGTTGTAAGAAAGAGAAATAAGCAATTATGAAAAACTTGCAAAACAAAATTTTGTATATATAACTTATGTATTTTGGCATCAAAAACGATTTATTTTACGCAGCACTTTTTATCAAAAAGTGATTTTCGTCAAAATCGAATATAGAGGCTTTTGAATACAAGCCGACAATATGAAAAAAAACCTGCTAGCATTGAATTTGTGACTTTTGAAGAATCTGAAAGAACTTCAAGTCTTAAAAAGCTTCTCAAGGTGGGTCCACTCTTGTTAATATATGCGAGCAAAGCGTTCGAAAATCTTTACATCAATTCAGTGCGCACGCGATCGGCGCAAATTTTTACAGATATGGACCCACCTTGAGAGATTCATACTGCTATAAAACGAGAATGGTACATGAAGGAATTGAAATATTTGTGATATTATTTTGTGCACATCAGTCTTGAAGCACTCTTGAAATTCTTGTAGTTTTCTTTTGACGAATGGCGCTTCTACACAATAAATCTTCTAAATACGTCTTGTTAAATTCACTCAGAATTACTCGTTGGTAATTTTAGACAAGATTTATATTAATAAAATACAGATCCAATCAAATGTATGAATACAATACCATTTTCTACAATAGAATTTTTCAAACGATTAACGGCATAATATATATATGGAATGGAAAATTGGCATGATCATAAAATTTATTTATACGATAGTGATAAGAGATGAAAACAACTGAGAAAATCTGGTTTTCGAGAAGAAAAACCAACCAAAATTAACCATAAAATAGAACAAAAAGTAAAATTACAGACAAATTACACATGAAACTAATTACACATGAGGTACACATACAAGTAGAAATTACACACAATATGTGTAATTACACACAGATTGGCGACACACATGAAAACACACATCCAAAAGTTCTAAAAGTTACACAAACGTCATATTTCTTCGTTTCGGCGACGCAAATTGGAAAACAAGCAGAGCAAGCTAAAAATTGGCACACACCTAAAGCACGACAACCTCAAGTCCTATACGAAAATAATAAAATAAGTGTATTTACCAGAAAAAAAACTGAAAAATTTTAACATGCGTCGTCGATTCGACGAAGTATGACCTTCTAGGGTTAAATAAAATATGCGAAGAAAATAAAGTAATTAATAAAATGACTGCATTAGACTCGTGTTGTTTGAACTTGAACTAACTTTGATTCGACATGATTCTTTTTGTTATTTCAGTATCAAATTTACGTTGTTTTAACTGGAAATAATTTGATTCAACATAACATAATTCTTTGCATTATTTCAGTATCATCTTTAGTTTGGTTTAACTGTACTGGAATGTTTAATAAATATGTAGTTTCTTCGCAAGGAGAATTGTTCTTTGAAGGTTATTGAAAAATCAAGTTGAATTGACATGAAATAACTATGAAGCAAAGTCGCTACATAAAAGTGTTAAACAAAACTTGTTTTTGACGATTTTAGTAAAAAATTTCTGAGTGTAGCACTAATCTTCAGTTAAGCAGCTAATTTTCAATTCGCCACTAAACATCAACAAAATTAATGCAATAATTTTGTATTATTATTAGGTATTAGTGGAAATTGCAATATTAGGGCACTACCCCATCTATGCACAAAATTGTCTTTACCGTGTACCAATATTATTATTATTTTTTAAATCCAAAGTTATTTAATTTAGTTTGGCTTAAAATCGTTTTTTTATTTCAATATTTCTAATAAATTATTTTTGAGATATAAATTTTAAGGAATGTATTAATTAAAGAGATATAGAAAATGTGTGCCTGAATAAATGGTTGAACTTACTTGTTTCGAGACCACATGGTCTTCTTATCAGAGTAGCCGGTAGCACGGTAGCCACAACAGCCACGCCAACTAGAACCAATTAGTATAGTTCCAATAATGATAAACTCTTTATCCGTCCTTAACTTTAACTAATGCCAAGTTGTAATAATGGCCCTTAAAAACATATATGTATTTGGACCACCCATTGCATATATATTGCACAGAGAAACATGACCGCCTATTCAAATAAATAACCATTTTATACGACAACATTGTGAAGTTAAATACCTCATTATTCACCTTGATCGTCGTTTAAAATGTGAGGCCCACACACATAGATGCATACATAGCTGATCCAAATGAAACTGAAAGCAGTTCAAATTAATTGGCTAATTGGGAGACATTTTTTACTAAGCCTAGCCTGGAAACTTCTACAATATAAAACTCGATTCTTCATCCAATATTTTGCTGTGGAAGACGCCTATGGGGATCTGATACAGCATCCAACAAAGAGGCGGCAAAATAAAATCCTTCATATGGTTAGAGCCGCTCCTTAATATGATAAATATTAATATGAGAAAAATTGTCCCAAAATTTAAACATGCTTATGATAATCACTATATTTTGTATACATGCGAACACATATTTTCAAAAGTTTGAGGTGCACCAAAACCCACTAACCGATAAGATTCTAAATTACAGTGGCTACACTCGGCTGTGAAGGAGGGAGACTTTTGCTCTCAGCCGAACACGAGAGACGTGAAAGGCAATCCTGGAGAAAGCCAGGGCTCAAGTGTCTCCAAGTCACCACTTTTGTCGATAAGCTTGGTGACTTTTTTGTGGCGTTGTCAACGAATCGTCTTCACTTTTTATTTTAGCTTTAATGAGAAGAAAAGTTTTTAACAGCTAGAAACGATTTCTTATGGTCTCATTTTGATATGTTGAAAATATATGCGGCTGAACGGAAAACTAAAAATTTTCATAAAAAATTTAATTTATCTGTTTTAGCTGGTAAAACGTGTTATATGTATTGAATAGAATCATTAAAATGCACTAGTGAATCTCTGGTACCAGTGTTTCCATATGGTTCCATAAGAACCACCTAGTCTATACTAAGTCAACAGTTCCGAGTTCAGCAGTGGAATCTCAATGACAAGTACATGTTAAATGTGTATAGCACAGAACATTGTCTGGGTAAAATTAGTCAGTCGTACTGGTGACACAGTCAATAGTGAATCAGTACAATTTTACTATCGACGTTTCCTGCAGGGAAGCAGAGAGGCAAAAAAATTTCTGTTTTGTCTAGCACTCAGTGGCTGGACTTATAAACTAACAGTTTTAGAGTTCAGATTCGCATACTTATTTTCCGATTTAAAATTCTACATAAAATAAATAACAAATTACTTTTTTTTAATAATACATACAAAAGACCGATATATTGACGACTCCTTAACATTTTCTGCAAATGGATATTTTTAAGTATTGTTTGTTCATGCTTTTACCCTTTTAGAAAGAGATGAATGTTATCTCACTAAACATTTCCTATATTATGTTATTTTATCGTTTAAACAACATTGCATTTTCCTTTTATTATTCTTACTATAATATTCATTCATATTTAAAATATTTATTTATATTTTCCTTGAAGAGAAAACAACTGAATTGCTTATGAGTTTGCTTGAATATTTTTACAGCAGTTTTAGCAAACTCTCCTAGTATTTCTTAAGACAATTTCATAATTTCTTTGCATTTTTAGCCATTGAATATCTCTTGCTACACTTCACTGCTTCAGCCAGATGTTCTTTACTCTATTTTAATATTCAAAGTCATTATGCATCAATCATCAAGTAAACAAAAAGAAATAAAAATAAAAAACGAAGTTTGCTGCATATATTTCTCCGAATCTGGGTTAAAAAGATCAAAGTGATAGAAAAACAATCAAACTATGAATATAAAATAGAAAAATATTTATTATTTTTTTTCGTTTTTTTCTCGTCAGATTGACATCAATAATGGTTTTATTATTATTTTTTCATTTACAGCTAATTGATCTTTGTTCATCACTAAGACAAGAAAAAATCAAAAGCTGATATTGTTTTTTTTTTGTAAAAAATTTTGTTAAAAAACGATATTTTGTAATAATGTGAGTAAAATACATATTGATAGATCTTGTTTTCTCGGTTTGCTTCAAGGAACTATCAACAAGCTTTATAAAGAAATAAATTACTTAATTACAGTATGGACAGCTGCAGCAGATTTTCTTTAGGAAAAAAAGATTCATTTCGACACTTAAAAATGAAATTTAAGGTCAAAAATTATTATTTTTAATTAAATATAAAGTACATTATGAACTGTTCAAACTGAGGCTTCCCATATTGTAGCATTTTTTACAGCAACGATTAGGCTTATTTATGAATAATTTTGTTTAAAAATAAGTAATATATTGCAGCCATTAACCCTTTAACTAATTGTTCGCTGTGATATTCGCAAATACATAGTCTATACATGCAGGCCATACACGACGAGATGTAGTGCAAATATGTTCCTAGTTCACGACATTTTCTGAATCCACGTAATCGGGAAAATATTTTGTTGCATTTCCTGGAACCCAGAAATTTCCGACATACATATGTTTAACCCTTATGTGCGCACCTAGGTAGCCGGGTACCTTTGGCGTGTTCAACCAACATTTTTTCATTGAAATTAATAGTCTGCATATCTGAAACTTTTTGAGAACTACTAACTTTCAAAAAAGTTTGCATTTTTGCAGCCGTACAGCTAAGAAATATTTTGTAATATGAGTGAGAGACCAATTTACTCTTAACACCCTTAAATACGCACCAAGGTACCCGGGTACCTGTACGTGCTTTATATGGGAATGAGGCGATTGTAAGTACATATATTTGTTGTTAGTAGCTCTGCATAAACAAATAAGTCTATATAAACGTGGTAGACGTAGAAATTTCTAATCAAATTAAGCAACATTTATGTGCACGACAAAAAACACCTTCTATTGCGCCACAAGGTACCCGGGTACCTATACAAAAGTTACGTTGAAAACAAGCACTTTCTCACTAAATATCAAATTAAAACGTAATAAAACATATATGAGATTGGCTACAGATATATATTGCCAATCCCATATTTACTTTACAACTACATTTAGTGCGAAAACGCTTGTTTTCTACGTAACTTTTATATAGGTACCCGGGTACCTTACAGCGTATTATAATGTGTTTTCTTGCCGCGCACATAAGGGTTAAGCAATGCTGTTTTTAAAAATTTATTTGGGGAATTCAAAGCAGTGTCATATCAGTCCTATTTTTCAAATTTCATATTATTTTATGCATACATAAAATTGTATTTAAAATGTTCTAACAAAAAATTCATAAAATTTTACACATGAAAAAAAATTTATATCATATTCCATAATTTTTCTTGAAATTTTGATGTTTAAAATAAAATAAATTAAAATAAAATGTATAAAATAAATAAAGAAAAGTTGTTGTGAAAAATAAAAGTGTTAAAGACATCACAATTTAATACGAGTTGATATTAAAATGAACTTTTCGGAAACAATAAAAAATATTATAACTTTTATGAAACATGAGCTGTTCAAAATATCAAGTACAATTTCAGTACAAAATAAGGTATAGAACAATATGCAAGCTCGCTTTGAACTAACAAATTATATTTTTTGATAAAAAAAGGTAAAAGAAACAAAATCAATTACTCAAAATCGAATGAACAGCATTGCCGCCTTAAGTGGTTCAGTTGGTTTTACATCTACAAACGCTCAACGCGTTACATATTAAGGCAAAGAATTTATTAATAATTACAGCGGAATCGCAAAAAAGTAAACGTGCGTAAAAGTTAATCGCTCGCCTAAGTATACCGCATTTCAGCGGCCACGTTCTGCTCTAAAAAGTTGTGTAAATATAAATTTTATTTAGTATATTTCTTTTGGCAAAAAAACGTTATCTCAGAGAAAAATTTCTGCATTGTTTGTAGATTTTCCAAAAGTAGACTTTATTACCTTTCTAGCCATATATATTACATATTATATTGGTTTTCTGAACACATTAAAATACTAACTTTAACTGCCATACTCGTCTGAAAACAAATGCTACGCTATATTATTGTTTAGCGGTGCTTACTATGCGCTTCTCACAATTACACGGACCCTTAAGTTATGTATACTAGTTGCAACTTCGCTGTTGTTCGCAGTGCATTCGTATTTTTTATGCTTGTTGTTATTGAGGTATTAAGTAAACTTTTACTAACGCAACAGCGAACAATGTGATAAAACATATGTGACGTTAGATAGATTATGTACAGAAACATAATTTATCATAAAAATCAAATGTGTTATACAAAATGGGTCGTTCTAAATGAAAAAATCAGAACAACATAAAAAATTAATGTATATGTATTAATAAGACGTTGTTACAAAATAACAAGCTTGTTTACTCATAAGAAACGATGATAACCATTTTGAAATAGTTCGCCGACTTTTTTTTTCGTTTTCATAAGATGGCCTTTGTTGGCCGCCATATTGAATTTTAACTAATGTCATATCTTTAGTGACACTCGCCGGATTAAAGCAAGTGGATATTTTGTAATGCGCAAAATTATCCATGTTTGGTAGCACATATATATGCGAACAACTTTTTAAGAAATGAAGACGAATAAAACTGGGCAGCGAGCCAGATTAACTGAAGAGCATTTACCATCGATATTAAAAATTCCATCATGATGAATTGAAAAATGAAAAGCAGTGCAATATATCTAGCAAAAAATAGTTTATATTCTTTTTAGTAAATATATTTCTATAAATTTTTTGTTTGTTTTCTTTGTGAATTATTTATATTCAATTTCTAGTCTAAATTTTAGTTTTTAATAAAAAAGTAGCTGCCCGCAAGAAGATTTGGACTATAATTTTCGAAGAATTTGGCCCTCGCACTGAAATGAGCTTGGCATGCCTGCCCTAAACTATTAAAATCAGTTGGAATTTGGAAAAGCTGAAATTTTTTAAACAAAGTTTCAATGTAAAATAGTACATGCAACACGTTACCAGTGCATTGTAGAGCGTCTCGGAAAAGAAATAGTAAAAAAATATATAATTGCTAAGCTACTGCTAAAAGTTGTTTGAAATTTGACATCTTAATAGATCAGGGGCTATGCAAATATAGTCCCTGAAGTTACCAAAAATGTGCAAGAT
Organism: Panzeria rudis; assembly: GCA_956483635.1. NCBI lineage: Eukaryota > Metazoa > Arthropoda > Insecta > Diptera > Tachinidae > Panzeria > Panzeria rudis. The sequence goes on from OY101450.1 coordinate 35,284,261, forward strand.
ATAAGCTTACGACACTACACTGAGCTAATACTAAATGCAAAGCCTGTGGAAAATTTTAGACGTCTTGTAAATTTCGAAAATTTCAACCAATTTTACAACTCTTAATATATTTTCGCTCACAAAGAGAAAACTTGAAAATTGTTTCGTGTTTTTCGAATATAATTTTTTTAGTATATTATTCTTTTGTCAAAAGTTAAAGTGTATAAAAACTGCTAAAATTGGTTGAGATTTGCGTAAGTTACAAGACCTTTAAAGATTCTCACATGCGATGCATTTAGTTTTGGCCCACTGTAGATTTGTTAGTACATACTTTGCAAATATTCGCAAACTATATTCTGCAAATAAGTATATCACCACACCTAATGATGTTTCAAATAAATCAAAACAGTACTTTAGCAGTTAGAAATATTTTACTATATATTTTATAAGCAGCTCCAAAATGCGCCGGGAATGTGCTGCGTGTATAATTTTATATTGAAATTAAAAAAAGTGTAACTTGGCCAATTCTCAACCGATTTTAGTTAATTTAGGGCATATTATATTTGATATAAGATACAGTTTTTAGGAAAAAAAAATAAGTAGGTTTTCAAGCAAACGGTTGCACAAAAATACATAAAATTAACCCTCGTGAGGCGGAAGGGGTACAATTGTAACTTTTATATTCTAACAATAAGTCTTAGTTTTCAAGGTATTAAACATAAAAAAAGTAACGGCCGTTCCCAAATTGTACGGCTTTGTTTTGTAAACACATTCAAAAGGCGGTATGGGTACAATTGTACCCCTGTATATTTTGTATGAAAAATAAACAAGAAAATGTGGTTAAAAAATCCACAAATTCTAATTATTATTGAAACGAATAGAACCTAAATAAAAAATGTACGTAAGAGAATACAAAAAAGTTTTTTTTTTGAATACATAAAGTAAGTTTATTCATTCTGTTGGCAGGAAACACAGGTTGTTTCCTTTTTGGAGTATTCATCACACACCGGTTTCATACAATTAAAAATTAATAAAATTAATAATATATATAAAAAAACAATAACTTAAACACCCGACTTTGGTCAAGTGAGCTAAGCGGTAAAAAACTCTGATGAGATTAGCGGGAGCTATCCAAACGTCAGTTCAATCCTCCTCGCAGTCAAAATTTTCTTTGTCTACATGCTTCACATTTGTCTCTAAATAAAAATATAGTTTAATTGAAAAATTAAATTAAAGCCTAACTTAAACCAAAATAATTAAAATTTCTTTTAAATTAAATATTTTTAAATCCGCCGAAGAAAATAGACGATAACTTCAAAACGGCTGAACCTATTTTCTTCAAACATAGGCTAGAAGATTTTGGATCAAGTCGCCTTGGCGTCAAAGACACACAGATTCGACAGAATACATCTAGAAAAGATGTGATATCTTTTAAATGGCTGGACCGATTTTCTTCAAACATAGCAAAGAACACTCTCGATCAAGTCAACTTTCAAACGCAAAACCTTAAATATAAATCGGTTTAGCCGTATGGTCTGTACGCAGACTTGTACAGACACATTGATACACAGATCACAGATAACAGATATACAAGTACACAGACGCACACCACAATCTTCCCACTTAGCATTTCGAAGACTGTCTTAGCAAAAATCACCAAACTGCCTCTTTTACGACTCCCTAGATGATCAAAAAGTGATTAATCGAAAATTACTTTCGCAAATGCTAAACAAGCGACTTGTGCGCAATCATAAATTGATCATGTAGCTGATCGAAATGTGACTGTATTTGTTTTACTCAAAAATGAGTCGAAAATGAGTCGTAATTAATCAGAAACGCTAGTCATAAGAGACTCTCTCAGAAGAGTCGCAGCTAGGGTACTATTTTTGTCGAAATAATAGTTATATTCGGCTCGAAAGCAAGCGATTAAATATCTTGTAAATGATCAATAATTTCATAAAATGCCAACAGGGTTATTACATCCGTTTTTTGGTCGGGGGTTAAAAAAATAGAATTGTTGCAACTGCTACATTGTTATTATATATTTAGAAAGAAAGTCATTCATAATTTGCTATAAAAACTTATATCCAAAAATAATTATATGAAGTTACAATTGCACCTATACCGCCTTCTAGTGTTGTAAAAATGATTCGCCTGACGAGGGTTAAAAAAAAAGAAAACAAGAAAAAATTCAATATTTCTTTTGATGCTATTTCCATGACATATAAGTCAAACTACAATCTTTTAAATATACGAGGAGAGCCTAGACTTTCTCTATTTGATAGCATTTAAAAATTGAAAATCGGTGCAGAAACAACGCAGTAAAATTTTTTTTGTCTGTGAATTCTCAAAAAATCGGTTTTTATCGATAACAGTCGATTTTGAGTGTGCATTGCAATTTTTTAAAATGGAAAAATGATCAACTCAATAAACCTACAAACCCCACTAACCTACAAGCCTTATTATTTCATTTCATTTATTTAATTCATTTATAATACATTTAGCCCATTGGCCAATAACAAAGTTGTTATTATTTAATTTTTTATGTATTCAAATTATTATTTTAAGGTTAAAGACAAAGATTTATTTTAATAAAAATTATTTTATATGAAATTCATTTGCTAGTTTTTAAGCATTTAAATAGTGCTTTGCCAAATCGTCAGTAGACTTCAAAAATAATTTTGAACAGTTACAAACCCCTTATCAAATAATAAGCATAGTTGGCGTTAGACAATGTTTAAACACCAGCAAATAAATTTCATTTAAAATAAAATTATGACAATATGTCAAACAATAAATTTCTTTAAAAAAAATTATTAAACATTAAAAATTTTTTGTTTCATTTTATGTAATTTTTTTTGTGTACCTTGTTGCAAAATATTCGCAAAATAGTCATGAAATAGGCGAATATTGTGCGATACGCATACGAATATTCATAACATCGCTAATAACCACCACTAACTAATTTCTCAGCCGCCACATATGGTCGAAAGCATGAAAGCTATCACAGCTATGAAAAGCGCCAAATCCCCTGGAGTCGACAAAATATCGGCTGAGATGCCAAAATCCTGCCCCAGAACTACCGGTCAATGCAGAAATTACAGAGGTATTATGTTACTTTCAATTCCGTCAAGGTGCTGACTAAGATTCTTCTTTGGACTAGACTCAACCACACGTAGACATCAAGCTGCCTTTCGCCCAAACCGATCCTGTGTTGACCACATAAACCCGTTAATAGTTATCAGTCGAACAGTTAGTCGAATGGAAAGCAGCCCTACAGCTTGTATTCATCAACTACAGTACGGCATTTGACAGCATAAACAGAGAGTGTATTTCGGATGATTAGGGCAAAGAGACATTGCCCCAAAGTTGATAAGGCTAATAAAAGCGCAATACGATGGCTTTCGTTGTAGAGTTCTCTATAATAACAAACTATCCGATCAGTTTAACAAAATTTCATACTTCTGGACGATGTTTTAACTCAGGCTATTGATGATAGTGAAAACCGATGAATCCAGTGGAATTTCTAACAGCATCTGAAAGATCTGGCATATGCTGACGATATTTGTCTGTTGTCTTCAAGGCACAGTGACATGCAAAGCAAAATCGGTGACATCATTACCGAATCACATGCAGTTGGTTTGAAAAGAAAACCTATGAAGACGAAAGCAAAGAAAATAAATTCGCTCGAACCAAGCATCAATTTTAAAGTGGGCGATGATTTAATTGAAAATGCCAGCTCTTTCAATTACCTTAGAAGTGTAATTTCAGCAGATTGCGATACTGCCAGCGACATTCTAAGCAGAATATCCAAAGCCCAAGGTGCCTTTTCACAGCTCTGGAAAATGTGGAGATCATCCTCTATATCTACTCGTACAAAAATGTGATTATTCTACTCTAACGTAAAATCAGTTCTGTTTACGCCTGCGAGACCTGGTTAGTGACGGAAGCACTCACGAGGAAGCTTCAAATATTTGTCAACAAGTGTGTCAGAAAAATTCTGAAAATCTGGTGGCTCAACGCAATTTCAAACGAAGAAGTATGGAATAGAAATAAACAAATATCGATACACCTAGTGATCCAAAGGAGGAGGTGGAAATGGATTGGACACACTTTACGGAAACAGCCAACTGAAATCTTTAGACAGGCCCTCCAGTGGAATCAACAAGGCACCAGATTACGAGGAAGACCAAAACAAACGTGGAAGCGCACGATAGAAAAGGACATATAACAATTAGGATATTCTTTCAACGAAGTGAAAAATATAGCAAAGGATCGGAATAGATGGCAAAGTTTTGTTGAGGCCGTATGCTCCACAGGGAGCCAGTAGACACAAGAAGAGAAGCAGAGATTACGAAAGCAAAGTTTTTTCAAAAGATGTTATTATGGCTGGCGATAAGTGAGCTTGTAAACGCTCAATTGAATTTAGATGTAAACGCTCAAAGTTATGTTGACAAAATTCCATGTACTAAAAAAATAATCGTAAGCACTACAAACAATTGAAACAAATCTTAACTGATAGTCGTCTGATATAAACTGCAGTTGAATTATAACCATATATTTGCCGGAATGGGCTTTGTTACATTATACTAAACACAGTCCATAAATCATTCCGTATACGGTATTATGAGGACAGGTATGTTCCTTTGAGATTATCAAGAAGATTCCTTCCACAAAATTTTGTTGATCAGTGTTTTTGATAAGCAAACGAACCGTAGGAAGTGTTATTAACATAAATATGGATGTAGATATAAATTTGTTGATAAAATACTTAAAACATTTTACACATATTTATACATACATCAACTTATACATGTGGATGGATGTATGTATCTATGCGTGTATCTTAAATTTTCTTCGATATAGATACAAACATACACATCTTATGAAAAATCTTACTCAAGTCAATAATTTTGTGCTAAATCAACAAAGTTATAATTGATGTTTTTATTTATTTGTCTGCTTAGTATGTACTTACATAAATATTACAAATCTGCCACACATCACTAGTTTGCTATGATTTCATGTTCTTGAATGTAGTTTTATCTAGGCGCACGGTAGTGCGTCAGGCCAATTTCGGGCCACACAGTGTGTATTTACACCATTCGAGCTGTTTTTAACCGCTCATAACTTTGCTCCACTTGATCATAAAGTAATGAAACTTGAAACACAAGGTCCCCTATAGAGCCAACCTAATAGGTGAAATTTTCTACCGTAAAAGCTTCCCGATATTAAGGTGTAAAAAGTGCATATTTAAGTAAATATATTTTATATATTTACTGACTCTCTCACTAACTCACTGACTCATCAATATTATTGGGCATTTCCACAACAGCTAGAAAGCTGAAACCAGGTAGGTCTTGGTGAGCAATTAACTAGAAAAATCTGAAAATGGACACTTTTTATATGGTGGAACTTTGTATGGGGTACTTTCAGTATAGGTAAAAAGCTGAAATTTGGTACACAGGTCGGTCCTGATGAGCAATTAACGAAACAGGTACTTTTCATATGGGGGACTAGGGTTCCCTTTTATTGTGTGGGGCACTTCCTGTATAGCTAGAAAGCTGAAATTTGGTACACAGACTTTTTCATCAAGGGGGGAGGGATAGCGTGCCCCTTATTTGTATGGGGCACTTATTGTATCAAATGAAAGAACTGAGATCCGTACAAAAACATAAATGTGAAAATAAGGCCAAGTTTCTATCCAAAATTATGGGAAAAATGTTGCCAAGCTTACAGGTTGCCTAGAAATGAGATTGGTATTGCACCTATCAAGAACTTAGTCCTTATTTTGATCTCAATACTTTTTACAGCCGAAATAAATTTTATGATAGGAACTTGGCCTTATTTTCACATTTATGTTTTTGTGCGGATTTTATCTACATGTTACACACAAACTTTGGCGCCATCATCATTACACTCATTAAACATTTGCCCACACAAAAAAGAGAAGAAAAATATATGTATTTGAATGTATGTATAAAGTAATAGATCTTCTTCAGATTTCTGGTAATAAATGAGATGGTAGGAAAAGGAAAATAAATTTTTCATTTGTTTGCTTTCCTTTATATTTTATTTAATTTATATTCTTTGAGAATCCTTAGGAAAATATTGTATGGCTTTGCTACACAAGAAAATGATACAACATCAGCAAAAGTAAAACCAAATAAATTACAAGTGAAAAATTAATTATTTCGTCGGTTAATATTTATGTTTCTATACGCTGCACAAAAAATAGAAAGGGTATATATAGGTAAGTCATTCAATGTGTAGTTTTCACAGTATTACTTTGCGACCCCATAAAGTATACATATTCTGGGTCCTTATAGATAGGAAAGTCAAAGTATCAATATATATCTGTCCGCCCGTCTGGGCATCTATCTGTATGTGAACTAGATTTTTTGATGCCGCCAGAAAAGTTAGAGACGTCGGATTTGAACTAAAATATTACCCCCATATTCATAGAATTTAAAATGAGTTTGAAATGTATTTTATGTCAAATTTTTCATACAAAATTTTCTTAAAATAGATTTCAAATGCATTTTGTTTATTTATGAATATGGGGGCTAGAATTTAGCTCAAAGATATTGGTATTGAAAATCAACAAAAATAAAAAAATCCTCATTTGCCATTAGAGTTGAGTCCATTGCTATTGCTGAAGGGTATATAAGATTCGGCATAGTTTAATGTATCACTTTTACTTTTTTTTTTCGTTGTACTTGGTATGTTTGCTAAGAGTTCATGTGTGTATCAGAATTCTAATACGACCGTTTAATGTAATAGACTGAGCGAACCGTACGGTTTTCATTTTCAAAATAAAAACAGTCAACTGAACAAAATTTAACTGAGCTGCTTTGGACTATATTGCCCATACATATATACATATATATTTTCCGAATTTGTAATTGAAGTCGGCAGATTTTCTGACCAAACTCCAACCGAATCCAGCTATCGTCAAGGCTGTTTATATTCATTTTTTTATTTTTTATTTGTTTCATGAGATAATCGAATAATATATGAACACGTGAATACCCTACTACACATACATCCTAAAAAGTTTCTATTGAAAATCCAATTAATATTAAACAGTTGTTTGTTTAGCCAAAATGTCAAAATATTATGGCCTAATGAAAAGTCACTGTAAACACTTTTAAAATTTATTAGATGGCAAGCATATGAGAAAAAAAAATCCTGATTACACACATGTTGAGATTTTTCATAAAAGTTTGTCAGATTGTTTATTTGATTTTATATATACACATAAATCGTTTATTCACGAGTTAAAAAAACAGTATAGAATTAATTGTTTACTTAAATAATGGTTTTTAAATGATTTGTTGTTTTCCTTGTACAAAAACTTATTAACAAAAAATATATATATATAACAGTAACAAAAAAGAGCCCATCATTTAAGTAACCATTATAAAAGTGATTAATTATAAATACACATGAATACAAGATGATATTATAGAAAATACAGAGTCTCCGGCGATTTGTAACATTTGACGAAAGTAGAAAAAAATGTCTTGGATACAAATATGTTTGGAATAGAAAATCTTGTGGTAGATTAATAATTATTGTTATAAAACAGTAACTGGCACCGAAGTGGCACCTGAAGTAGAAATAAATAAGACAAAGTATATAACTTCGAGATTACTACTTATACAATTCGTCTGAAACTTGGAGCATATATAAGGACTCGACAATTAAGCAACTTTGTCCCGAGTAATTTGTGATCTTGATATTGCAACTAGAGATTTGTAAGCACTCTCCCAAAAATAAAGGTAAGGATGGCGCGATTATGTAAGAATAATTTATTTTTGTCTTAAACACTTATGAGCATGAATAGAAAATTATCTCATGGTGTCGTCTCTATTCCCAAACTGTATACAAATATATAATGTGAAATTTTTAAATTAATATTTGTTCTACATATTTTCCCTTTTAAAAAGTTATAATATGTAGTCGCATGTACAGATGAAAAACAAATATTATTTTATAAATTACAGTTAAATATCACCCTCTGTATCATAAAAATTGTTTCCATGGAACTTTTGCCATATTCGTTGTAATACTTTTTTGCTTCTAATTTCCTTTTAAACATCCTAGACATCCTATATTTAAATGCCGAAAAATACGTGCACATACATAGAATATGAGCCTGTAAATGTATTCGCGTTTTAACAACCTATTAACTTTCTTTTACACATTTCGAAGAAAATGAACACATACAACAAGCTTTAATGACTTCTAATAAAAATGTAAAAAAAGAACACAGACAAAACTTTTGCAAAAATAAAATAAAAACATTAAATGTAAATGAAAAATTACCAGTCTGTGTGTAATTACATTCGAAATAAAAATGATAAAAAAGATACAATGTTTAAAGCAACGCGTGACTTTTTTACGTAGACCTTGAATATAGAATAATTTTAAGTTACATATGGGGCATTACTTTTGAAGGGGACGACCCAAAAACAATTTTTTTTGCCAAAAATCCTTGATAATTGGCGTAACTATAGTTCTAGTAGGTAAAAATGTGTTTGCAAAATGTTTTCTTATGATGTTTATTTCTCGAGTTATGGAGTGTGAAAGTCTTACCGTTTTTGATTTTTTTTAAATTACACAGCGAAGCAGTGGTTTTGTTGTTTAAATATAAATAGACGATCCTCATGTATGTTCATCTGCTGATTACGATGACATCATGAGCATTTCCATAATTTACACCACTTTTTTATTATTCGCTTTATATATCACGAATAGTCCTCCAAACTTTAAAATACTTTCCGGACTATTAGTCTATATAATAGTCTCTTTTATTTCAGTAGAGCCACATTGATGAGTATATCAAGATATCTTACTGTTATTACAAGGATATTAAAAATCGTGTATTTTTAGTTTATTCTGTAATGAAGTTTATGTCTTCGTTTATTCATTTGAACAAAGGTAATTTTTCTCTAACATAATTCAGTTAAGACATTAATTGTATTTATCTCTAACGAAATTAATGTTTTACGGCTTTTGTCTTTGCTAAAATATCATAGGTATCTTAACATACATCTGTAACCTAACCTCGATCGAATACCGATTTTGATATTCTTTTCGTTAACTTTACTTCGCATGAGTGTAAAAACGACTCTCAGAGACCAGAAAAGTCATCGAGTTATTTTTCAGCTTACTATACTTCCTATACTATAAAAAATTTATATTAATATCTCATTAAAAATAGTAGAAAATCGTGTTCATCATATCAATAAATTAATAGATATTATAAAGTCAATTACATGTGGTAAAAATCTTATTGGTGCATCAAATATTTTTTAATTGAAACTTGTAACAAATAACGCTAAATATTTGTAAAACGTGTCTGGAAGCCTAAACCTACACTATCAGGGAATAATCCCCCAATTGTGGGTAGAGTCTCGCTTGCTTAACCATTTACCAAATTTTCTCGCGCCTGCTGGAATTTATGACCATTAAGGCCTAATGCAGCATCATCAGGCTAAACCTTAAAAGTAGTGTGCATTAGAGAATTAAGCACGTGACGGGGTAAAATATATATTTTGACTGTCTTCCACAAAGGGAAAAATTAAGCGTCGTAAGTGGACAGCGCGAGCAATAAAATGTAGCAGAATCAAGCTAACAGTTCAGGATTATAATCTTTACGCCATCTCAAAAAACTAAGCCTACACGTTGACATACATAAAGGGAAAAATCTAAAGACAGTAAAGGTCTCCTAATAACTTTTTGCGTCTTTCCAAGAGTCCATTATTAGGAATTGCAAGCAACTATACATGCATCTATAGTTAATAATTGGTGGTATCATATACTTAATTACATACAACTTAACTACAGTCATTCAAGTGCTTTGCAACTTAAAACATTTTCTTTTTGTTTAGCGAACTTTATTATCGAGTTTATTTGCCTATAATTTCCTAATTATTAATGTAAATGCAAGAACAAATATTCTGCTAATCATCTAGAAACCAACATCATTATCATCATCATATCGATCAGCTGGAGGCCTTCAACGTACGTCGAAATTGTGGTGAGTGTAACTTCATTGATATATTTGCTTTCGCAGAAAAATCTTTATTCTTGCATATATATATATATTATTTTTGTGAATGTAGGAGTAAAGAAATAATCAACTTAACATATGTATATATTTTTAGTTTACTGTAAATTACAAATCTTGAGCTATTGTTGTTGCAATTTGTTTTATCTATTGATTTTTGCTGAGAAATTTTTATGAATAAGTAATTAGTAATATCTCAGTGTCTTTTTTTCATAAATTTTTTTAAATTCATAACTTCTCAATTTGTGTTTGATTACTGTCTTATTCTTTATTTTTTCAAAAAAAAAAAAAACAAAATCTACTTTATAGTATCTTTATACCTTTTAACTCATTTAATGTTACATTTGTATAAAGATCAAAAGCTTAACGTGACCAATAAAAAGTACAAACACTCGAAAAATGTTTATACATAGTAGTATTTTGTTCTGTTAGCTAACATAATCATCGAAATATAAAGACTATCCATATTTAATCTATATTTCAAACACCAAATTGTTCTAAGCTCTAATAATAATGCTTTAGATTTATTTAAAATTAATTTCTCTATAACCTACACTTAAATCTTTTGATGGATTAAAATAAAAGAATTAATCATGAGTTGCTAAAATTTGCATTGAGTGTTTCCATGTTGTGATGTGTTAAAAAGGGTTAGAAGGCAAACTAAGGTAGGGGTTCTAAGAAATATAATAAGGTGCACGTAGAACAATGGTTAGGGTGGGCAAATTGCACCAGAGCTCAATAACATCAAGGAGTTCCATATAAAATTGTCGTATGCGCCAGGTAGAAAAAAGCTTTCACCTTTTAGGGGTATTCAATGATATTATAGTATGTACTATAAGGGGAGTCTATAACAATATTTTTGTAACGTGTTGATCCATCTAACTGGAAACGAACCCCCCCTTCCGGCTGAAGCTGCCAGCTCAAAGGCTCCCACCATCCCGTTTATAGTCGGTTCGCAATCTCTTCGTAAGTGAACGAATTCAGTCACCTCCCAACAGCATGTTGAAGGTGAAACATATGAATTTACTTCGAAGTAATTTTTCAATTAAAACATTACAATTCCTTAAAACTTTTTTATTTATATTTTTGAAAACAAAATAACTAATTTATGTATTTTATTATTTTTTTAACACCTCTAGTTTCAGAGATATTGTGCATTATGTAACAAAAATACTTAAAATTTTTCTTTTCTAACGCTTTTAAAAAAAATTGTTTTTTATATCACATTTGTCAATTTACAAGCCAGTAGTGCAATTATTACGTGTACAAAATGTTGTACGAAACAGTCCAGTTTTATTTGAAATTAGCAGCTTTTACGAAATACAAAAAAACTATTTTAAAGAAAAATTAAAATTTTTAACACAAAATTATTAGAATATAATCACAAAGTATCAAAAAACAGAGGCTAGATATAAAATCAGCGACTTCATATTATAAATAGTAAGTTTTTTTGGGTCGCGTAAGAAAATAAAAATTTTAAGTTTTTTTAATATAATGCACACACAATATCTCTGAAACTAGTGCTACTAGACAAATAGTAAAACTATTTTCGTAATCAGCGGACAAAAATACATAATGATTAGTTATTTTAGGTTAAAAAACTAAAATAAAAATAAGTTTTAAGGACTAAGCCAAAAATACACGGTTAAAACATCCTTGTAATAACAGTAAGATATTTTTATTTAAAACACACACAAAACCTCCATTTTGTTGTGCTGAGTTATTTTTTCGAACTAGAACAAATAAAACAAAAAAAAATAAATATAAGTGATTCTTACGGAAATCGTGTGATCAAAAAAAATTTAATTAAAAAAAGAATTATTTTCATGATCAAAACCGGAAATGACCAATTGAAATTAAAATTTTTCTAACTTCGACCCTTTTTATTATTTTATTTTTTTTAACTAAAATCAGCCCAGACTATCCTGATTATACTGCAGAAGTTTGATAATGGGATCTTTACAAGTTTTAAACTTATGAAAATTTCTTTACATGAATCCCACCTTTTTGTCATTGTTATAGAGAATCGGTATAAGATATCGTGTAAACCTTACGTTTAATGTGTTAAGTGTGTACAGCACTTTTATGTCAAACTCCATCAGAAATAATTTCGTGAAAGATGTTTAGCCTCTAGTGATCCGCTATACGGGATTTTTTTACCCTTTCTAAAAAATGCCAAGAAACTTTTCTTCAACAATGAGATAGCGGGCTAAAATATTCTACAAAAAAATCCCATAAAATTGTATTACAAGTCTTTTACTACAATAAATACCTAAATTCAACTGGAAGCTAGTTTTTAATGATTTCTGGCGTTCCACTTGGGCTTAGAAACTTATTGTGCGTAAAGACTTATAATTTAATTTTATGAGGAATTTTTTGTAGGATATTTTAGTCCGCTATGTCGCCGGCGAAGGAAAGTTGTTTGCGTCTTTTTAAGAAAGGGTCAAAAGAGACCCATGCAGCGAAGCTCTAGAGGGTTAAAATATTCCATAAAATTATCTCCCATGGAGTTATACAGAAAAGTGCTGAATGTAACTATTACAATAAACGTAAGGTTTACTCGATATATTATACCTATTCTCTATAACAATGACCAAACGGTGGGTTTCATGTAAAGAAATTTGCATAACTTTTAAATTTATGGAGATCCCATTATTAAACTTTTATAGTATAATGAGAACATCCTAGGCTAATTTTAGTACTATAATAAAAAATATAAAGGGTCGATGTTAGAATTTTAATCTCAATAGGTCATTTCCGGTTTTGGTCAAGAAAAAAAATTTTGTTAAATAATTTTTTTTAAGATTTGTTATAAAAATCACTTCTATTATTTTTTTCTGTTATTCTTTTTTAGTTCAAAACAATAATTGAAAAAAATTAAAAACAGCAACTCCTTCGCGCACCATAAATTGGGAAATAAACATCATACAAACTTTTTGTATACACCTTTATACCTACTAAAATTATAGTTATGCCAAATATCAAGAAGTTTCGGCAAAAAACTTTTTTGCGTTGTCGTTTTTAAAAATAATGCCCCATATAAAGCTTTTAATCTTTTTCGCATGTATTTTTTTAAGTGTTTGCTTAAAATTTAGAACAGACAAGAATATGTTTTTTTATATCAAATGTAACCAAAATGGAAATTGTGGATTTAAGTTATTTAAATAGGAGAAATGTTACAGTAATTTAATGTAACATCAGAAAGTATTTGATTATATATGATTTTATTATGTTAAGGTTCGTAACGTTATTTTAGGAGACATCTACGCGTTCCATCGTCAGAATACAGAATGCCGTTCAGCGTCCAAATAACTAAACAAAAACAAACTTCATATTCTAGGATACGAAATTTTTACCGAAATTCTTAAAACTATAGATTTTTTTAAATATTAATAGTTATGAGCTTTTTCGATATTTTGCTTTTTATTTTATTAAATATACGATTTAGATAAAATTCAGTAAATCAAAAACTGTTGGAAACTGCGAAAACAAGAACTTTTTAGAAGAAAATCTTTTTGTAATTACTAGGGTATTCAATTAATCGGTTTTTTGTTTTAATCGGTTAATCGCTCGATTAAGTAATAGACGATTTGGTTTAATTGGTTAATAATCGTTTAATTTTGGATTAACCGATTAAAGAAGATTTTCCATAATTAAATTAACTTCAATAAATAAAAATACTGAAATTATTTAGTATCTTAAGAAATTATTCGTAAAAATAAAAAATAACTTAAAAAATAACAATCCTTGCGCTAAATCAAAAAGAAGAATTCATAAATATGTGTTAAATAAGAACAAAAGATAACTCAGATCCTTTTATTAGTTTGTTTAAAGATATCTTAAATTTCGTTCAAATGTTTAGGATTTACGTGATGTTTTTTAGTTTCAATAAAAATTGACTTGGCAAAAAAACCTTACACTTTTGGCACATGTTAGGGAAATGGAAAGCAATTTGCAATAGAGAATATCCAATTTCTTAGCCTTTTTTTTGGTTATCTCTAAATAAAAATCTGCTATTTTACCATCAGTGTCCTGTTTTTCCAAGTTCCTAACACTTCTAATACTTTCGGTTAATATTGTTAAAAGACGGTATGAGTGTCGATAGTTTCTTCTATTGTCAAGTCATCATCAGACTGATCTTTAACAATTAAGCACTGAATATTCCACATAAAAAGTTTATTTAATAACTGTACTAGACGGAATTATTACTGATTTGATTCATACATTAAGTGTATTTAAAACTTGAGTTCGTCAAAATTTTTAATTAAATCGTTTGAAATAGGATTATTGGCTTTCATAAAATTACACTATGATAGTCGCAAAATTTAACAAGATTTGTACCCCACTGGTAAAGATCATTCAAGTACGCTGAATTCAATGGTTTTAGCCGTTTTTCGAAGTTAGCGCTCGTATTCGCGATATTCATGTCTTGAGAACCTTGAAAATAAAACTATTAAACGCGACCAAAAAAAAAACAATGAATCACGTAAATTCAATTAAATTTATTACTATAAGTCGATTTAGAAAATATAAGGTTATGGTACAAATATTACAATGTTGTATCAAAAGCGAGTACTGAAAGAAGAATGAATTAACAATGTTATTTAAGAAAAGAGTAAGAGAAAAGATGAAAGAAAATCAAAAGAAGTTGACAGTTAAACATTATGCAAAGAGAAAACTGTTCATGAAGCAATGTAATGATTTTACAGCTGTAATATTGAAAGCGCAAATTCTAACACTCCCTCTCGCTTTCGATATTTAAAGGTTAATTAATTATTTAATCCAAATTTATCCATAAAAACATAAATTTATCTTTAGTTAACGCTTTTGTTAATGGATCAGCTAGTTGCTCGGCTGCTGGAATGTATTGGACATCAACTTCCTTGTTGCTTTGCATGTCGCAAGTGTAGAAATATTGGATGTCAAAATGTTTCATCCTCTTAGACGACTCTGGAGTTTTCACTAAGGTGATTGCGCGTTGATTGTCACATTAAATCGGGGTAGGATCGGCTAGTATGCAACCGATTTCGTTCAACAATCGTCTTATTCCAATCACCGCCTTGGTTGCGCACACAATGCAACGAATTCAGACTCTGTTGTTGATGTCGCTGTTATACTTTGCTTACGAGAATACCAAGATATTGGTCAACCATTAAACATCACTATCCAGCCAGTAGTACTTCGTCGTGTATCGAGGTCTCCTCCCTAATCTGCATCGCAATAGCATTCAAGTTTGGGACACTTTGAGTCGTAATTGAATGTAATACCATAATCACTAGTTCTTTTAAGATATTTAAAGATTGTTTTTATGCCATGCCAATGTATAGCTGCCGGCTGCTCCATATATTGACTACGTACAGATATAGCAGTGAACCAATCGCTTCTCTGTAAGGAGATTGTTTTTGATTGTCGTTGTTATTTGCTTTTGAATATTTAATAATAGGATCAGCTGGTGTAGAGACGGAAAAACAATCTTCGTGATTAAACCGTTGTAAAATTTTGTTTGTATATGCGCTTTGGTATATCTTTAATTTGTTATTGGGTTTATCTCTCTCTGATTTGTAGACCAACAAAAAATTCAGCCTCTCTGAAAGTAATCTCAAATTCGTTATTATGTTTGTAGAGCAAATTTTTAATAGAATGAATGTTATTGCCGCATACGATGCCATCATCGACATAGAGCGCAAGATATGTTACTATACTGTCAATATTTCTTATAAAAACGCATGTGTGTACCCTCGATTGTTTGAAGCCAAGATTTGACAGGAATGATACAATTCTTTTGTTCCACTAGCGCGAGCTTTGCTTCAACCCATACAAGCCGCATTTCAAGTGACAAATTCGGTCGTCTTCTTCGAAGCCATATGGTTGCTCCATGTAAATATTTTCATCGAGAAAACCATGAAGAAATGCAGTCTTCACATCAAATTGGTATATCTCCATACCATGTGCGGCAGCTTATGCTTACAAAATTCGCACGGACTCGTATCTTACAACAGGTGCAAAAACTTCGGTATAATCGATGCCTTCTTTTTGCGAACACCCTCTGGCGACCAGTCTGGCTTTGTATTTATCCACTTCGGCATTTGCCTTATATTTAACCTTAAAGACCCACCTGTTTGTAATTACATGTTTGTCTTTAGTACGTGGTATTAGCACCCAAGTTTGATTTTTCTTTAATGCTTCGATTTCTTCTTTAACTGCTTTCAACCATTGAAGTTGATTTTCACTGTGCATTGCTTCATGCAAATTTTGTGGTTCAAATTGTAGCACGCAAATTTCTCCCATAACATCTACTTCATCTGCGTTATCATCTTTAGATTTCGATCTTTTTCTTGTATTATATTGGCTTCGTGGTATAGGTATTCGAGGATTTTTATAACTTCGTTCGTTGCTATTAGATTTTTATTGATCTATTATATCTTCTCTTTGTTGATCTTCTTCAACCACTTCGTCGATGCATATAGTTTCTCTTACATCATGTAATATCGCGCGCCTCTCGTGAAAAATAACATCACTGCGGATTAATACTCGTCTACTTTCTGGATCGAAAATTCTATACGATTTACTATCGTCATTGTAACCAATCATAATGCATTTTACCGAGTTCTTTTCCCACTTCCTTCGTTGATCTTTCGTAATATGTACGTAGACATCACTGCCAAACACTCTAAGATGTTTTACTGATGGTTTTACGCCAAACCACTTTTCATATGGTGTAATTCCATCAATAACATTTGATGATGTTCTATTTTTCACATAAACTGCCACTTGTGTAGCCTCTGCCCATAAATACAATGGAAGTTGTCTCTCGTGTAACATTGCCTTAGCACTTTCAACTATAGTGCGATTTTGAAGGTCCATGAAGCCATTTTGATCAGGTGCTCTAGGTGTTGAAATTGCATCTGACCTTAACCT
Source organism: Panzeria rudis (assembly GCA_956483635.1). NCBI lineage: Eukaryota > Metazoa > Arthropoda > Insecta > Diptera > Tachinidae > Panzeria > Panzeria rudis. The sequence continues at coordinate 35,301,236 of OY101450.1, forward strand.
TTTTATTTTGTGGCTATCTGATTGTACCTCAGCATAGAATTGCATCAAATATGTTAGTAGATCAGTCTTTGCCTTCAGTTAATATACGAAGCAATATCTAGAAAAATCATATTTAAATAGAAAAAAATAATTCGCGCCACCAATAGATGGTTCGCTCATTTTGCCACACAAATCTACATGAAACGTCTCACCCGGTTTACTAGATCGCCTTGCACCAGTTTTTGGAAAACTAAAGCGGTGTTACTTACCATAAGCGCAGCCTTCACAGAATGGGATGTCATTGTTGTTACTGTTTGCCACGTCAAGCTTTAGACCGTCGACGATTTTGTTTTTATTCATTACTTGCAATGTTTTAAAATTAACATGGCCTAAGCGTTCATGCCAAAACATTAGCGACTCTTGCAACGATGACGCCGTATTTAATGCAGTTATGTTTACAGCAAACAAATTCATTTTATACAACTTCTCGTGTCGTACACCATCAGCAATAACTTCGCTGCCCTTCATAAAGTACACATTTTCTGCCCCTTCCTCGAAAATAACTTTCATGCCTTTTTCGGTGGAACGCATGATAGAAATAAAATTTTTGTCAAGCTCTGGAACTAAAAGGACGTCTTTCAAAATATGTTTAACGCCACTTCCATCGTTTAAAATTTTCGTAGTAAATGACTTTCAAATTTTAATTCTGTTCGTTAAGATATATTATGACTTTTTCTCAAAAATTTTAAGTATTTTGTTGAAAAAAAGAAATATATTTTTTATAAATTTTTAATTTTTTATTTTTGCTAGAAACGTTTTTGCGCGAATAAAAATTACACTACCATTTGGTTTTATGCTAATTTAAGATAATTTTTTTATGAAAAAATTAGATTTTTCGCGAAAAAATCACAGTGTCGTGTTATGTTGTGTTTATTCAACCGATTTAAAATCGAAAATTTTCGTTTTTATAACCGCGTATTTTTTTAGACGTATACATCATTGAGTGACCAGCACTGCTTTACTAACAACCGATTTGATAGGTGACATTTCCATTGTGGCTAGTACGGTTTTACATTTTATCGATTTTTTATAAACAAATACAACTCGCGAAGCGATTAGCTTATCTACGAAAACATCTAGGGCCTATGGCGGGAATCGAACCCACGACATCTGGACTGATAGGCTAGCATCGCTACCACTAAGCCACAGGCGTAGCCATAGATTAACGGCAGAGGAACGCTTGCAAATCGTAGAAATTTAAATAATTTATATAAAAGTCCTGAAAAAAGTTTAATAAAAAGCGAATGAGTTTTAGTAATTTTCCTGTTAATTGGTCACCAAAATCGTGTGATTTAACCCCATTAGATTATTTTCTTTAGGGTTATCTAAAGTCACTTATCTACGCCGATAAACCAAAGATAATTGAACATCTTTTAAATTAACAGTCGACGAGTTATTGGCATTATACTGCCGCCAATGCTGCATAAAGAATGTGAAAATTGGAGGCCAGATTGCGCCATGTACGCACCAGCAGTGGCAGCCGCATGTCTTATATCACATTTATTTTAATTACATAACACAACGAAATAAAACTTTTTTTCCAATTCAAAAATTCATTAAATTTTTTATATATCTAAGAATATTAAAACAAACTACATTATTAGTTTTTTTCCATCATGTCACAACTTTTATTTTGAGCTTACCTAATATTTTCACGAGGTATACCTAACCGGATCAGATATCCCGCTTTTGGCGGGACTATTATGCTTTTTTAAGGTCGATCCCGCTTAAAAATTTTATCCCGCTTTTACCATAAACATCTCACTATGTTAAAGTTTTAAAATTGAAAAAGTGAGATACAACTTTTAAGCGGATCGACCTTAAAAAAGCAGATTACTCCCGCCAAAAGCGGGATGTATGGTAAAGTTAGGTATACCAGTATAATTCACTTTCTTCAAGTTATGGAAGTATGTCCGACGTCGACCAGTAAATCACCATCGGGTAACTAACAAAATTTGCTTGAAATCATATTAATATGGTAAGCTAAAATATCAATGGTTTCCTAGTTATTCGTAAATAGAATTGAAAAATAATTTTTTTTTGTAAAAACTTAAACTTAAAATTATTTTTAAAGTTTTACAAAAATAAAAATACTTAATGCTAAAGAGCGTAGTTATGAAGTCCCAAATAAGGGTACTTCTCCTATGTAGAACATTTTACTGCTTGTAACTTTTCTTGCGTCTGAATCGATTAAAAAAAATTTTTGTGTTTTTATATCCGTGTTTAAATTAAAGTGGTCTTCCAAGAAAAGTTACATATTTTGGTTAACCTTGGGTATTTAACCTTTCTGAGAATGTAAATCTCCAATCCGAAAAGCATTGAGATCTTTTGCTTTCATTTTACGTGTAAAGAGCATAGTGTCGGATTATGTCTAGTCGCCGCTCAGTGCATCATGTTTCGTTACAAAAAGAGGTTGTCTACGACTGGCTCCTATTAACCTGTCATTAGTTATTTTATTTTTGTAAGTTGTGATCCAATAAATGAACTCGGCTGCCGCGCTAGCTTTTATTTACATTCGTGACCTTGTTTTCACGCAATTTTGATAAAGAGTATAATTACTAAAATTTTAACAACAATTTTTCACTATGAACAGCAATTTTACATATATATATATATATATATATATATATATATATATATATATATATATATATATATATATATATATATATATATATATATATATATATATATATATATATATATATATATATATAAACGTGTCCCCCTTATATAAATATTACCAAAGAATATGTAAACTCTAGGCTTGGATTTTTATAGTGACACACTTTAGTTTTTCTCACGCGTACCAATTATGATTTAAGTTTGTTTTTCTCAATCGTTTATGAAGTACATTAAACCGACTCGACTTGTATGAAGATGAAAAATGTGTTTTCGTTACCCCTCTCAAATTAAAGACCGGTCTTTTTAATGAGGATTCCTAAAACATTTGAGGGGTCTATCTATGACCTCCCGTGAGCAGGACCGTGTCTAAAAAAGGTCTATTTATGTAGTTTTTTGCATATTTTCGTATTTCCTCCCGAGACAACATATAAAAAAATTACATCGTTTGAAAGATCTTTTCAATCTGCATCCAATGGTGGTGGTTAATCTTTACCATTCATACAATCAGCAACGCAGTATTCCATAAAAAACACCATTTTTTAAACGTTTTTGTTGCAGGTGCTGCTTGTATTAAAATAAATTTTACTTTTTTTAAGAATTATTTGATTTGAGGCGTTAGTTATTTGTTTCTGTGCTTAGAATCCTGCGAACTTCTGCAATAACTAGAAACACAAATAAATAAACAATGCCTCAAATTTTATAATACTAAAAAAAAGTAAAATTTATTTTCATATAAGTAGCACCTGTAATAAAAACGCTTAAAAAATCGTGGTTTTTATGGAATAACGCATTGCTGATGCGATGAATGATGCGATAAAGGTTGATGCAACATTGGATACAGCTTGAAAATATCTTTCAAACGATGTATTTTTTTCATATGTTGTTTTGGGAGAAAATACCAAAACATGCAAAAAACTACAAAAATATACATCTTTTAGACACGGTCCAGCTCACGGGCGCTCATCGCCAGACCCCACAAATGTTTTGAGAAACCTCATTAAAAAGACGGATCTTTAATATGAGAGGGGTAACAAACATTTTTTTCGGTGAGTCGGCTTAATGTACATACTTCTACCCTGCATTTGTTTACATTTAGTCAAAGTGGTTTATTATTGTTCGGTGGAAAATTGTTATGTTTTTATACTTGAGCACCAATTTGAAAAATTAAACTACGAATAATTTTCTTGGCAAATGTTTTAAATAATTTTGCAAAACCAGAATTAAAACAAATGATTTTTATGTTAATTGTACATGTTCTGATAAAATTGCTGTAACAAAATTTAAACTTCAATGTGGTATTGTTTTTTCATCGAAACTTTCTCATAGAAAATTTATATCTTTGAAAAATGCCAAAGATTTTTAGAAAATTGATACATAAAAAAATATTGTACTAAATGTTAATAAAATTCTGTTTTCACTTTTAAGAGTTTACGTACACATAACATAAAATAAATATAAGAAAACTTAAAAAGTCACGTTTTTCCCGATACTTTTATACATATTTTTTCTATTTTAGTGAAGAGCAAACTGTTTTTTTTCACTTCGAACCAGCTCATTTAGAATTTAAATAATTTATGACGTACTCTAAAAATGTTTGATGTACATAAACACAAATAAATAGTTAATAAATTTGTAGTTTATCCATTATTCGATTGTAATATAATATCGAAAAGTATTTTTTACAAGAAGCAAACGTTTATAAATGGGTCATGCAATGCCAAAGCGGGCAGTTTTTGACCCAACCCCTGCGATTTCGGTAGTTTTTCTAATATTTTTTGCCACGTATTCAATGGAATGCAAGCAATTATTTTCAGCCTTTTACTTTAAACGGCTTAAGATCTCCACTTTTAGATAATAGAAATACATTTTGCTTAAAATTGAAATATATTTTTGGCCAGCAGTATGTATACGGAAATAAAACTCTGAAATTAGTCTCCTATTTTTCAATATACTTGTAAACTTACTTGAAGAACCAGTTTAAGCAAATACTTTTATACAATTCAAGATAAAGTATTATAAATTAAATTAATCATCATAATTAAGTTAATAATCTAGAGTAGGGTACTCAAAATCTCTTGCCATTGCACTGACTGCATTTTCTTTATCTTGCCTTGTTTGTATTTAGTTTTCCATTTAGGTTATTTTACGATAAGATTGCATTTGTCATTTCTTTTTATTTGTAAATAGTTTTCTTCAACGGTTAAATAACTGCACAAAACAGAAAAAAATCAACCAGACTTTATTAGAGAGAAAAATGCATAGAAAACTAAAACGGATTTAATAGTGACATCATGTCATAAACAAACATTTAAACAATTTATTTAGTTTTTTTACACAATTTTCAATTTTCAAAACAAAAGTGTAATTCATCATAATGTCATTATAGAAATAAAGACAGGCTGTCAGGCAGACGAACAGACAGAAATAGAGACAGTTTTTATTAAAAATAAACAAGTTTATTTTATCTTTTTCAAACAATAAAGATATATAAAATATTTATGTTTGTTAAGAAAAAAATTGGTTTGTAACTTAATTTATGCTGTTAACATAATTTTAAATTTGATAAAAAAATATATATGTATAATAAAATTAAGAGATATTTTATGATATCTAGTAGAGTTGTTTTATTAAGCCGCTATGGTTTATCTTTGTACGATTAAGATTATTATAAAAACATGTACGTTCACTATAACAAGTAATGATCTATATAATTTATGTACGTAATTTTAATTAATTTAGATAAAAAACTAATGAATAATTCAATTAGTCTTTAACAATGTCTTAATTTTACGAATATTATCAGTTTGAACAATTATGGTTAAGATAAAACTATAGATGTTAATATTATCAGTTTGAACAATTATGGTTAAGATAAAACTATAGATGTTAATTTTGTGTTCGGAAATTTATTCCGTTGTTTTTGATTTAGAAAAAATTAAGAAATACCAAACAGGGATTTAGACAAACGATACATTTATGTATGTAATATACCTGCAGGAAATGCGAATAGTGAGATTGTAATGATTTACTAGTGACATTGTCAGTAGTACTACTGACCAGGTGTACCCCAGTCAATGTAATCATCTATTGACATTTAACATTAGCTTGTCATTGAAAATCCACCAGTAGACTAAAGCACTACTCACTAAGTAGTTCTTTTGGGACCACATGAAGACATTGGCACCAAAGATTCACTATTACATTTTAGGGGCTCTAGTCTGACCAGGTGTACCCCAGCCAATGTAATCGCATATTGACATATAGCATAGGATTGTCATTGAAAATCTACCAATAGACTTTAGCCATATTGAAGATGTAGTTCTTCTACGACCAAATGGAGACATTTGAACCAAAGATACACTAGTACATTTTAGTGACCCCCGTCTATAGTTTTATAAGGATTGGGGCAATACACTTAAACATATATATATATATATATATATATATATATATATATATATATATATATATATATATATATATATATATATATATATATATATATATATATATATATATATATATATATATATATATATATATATATATATATATATATATATATATATATATATATATATATATATATATATATATATATATATATATATATATATATATATATATATATATATATATATATATATATATATATATATATATATATATATATATATATATATATATATATATATATATATATATATATATATATATATATATATATATGTATATATATATATATATATATATATATATATATATATATATATATATATATATATATATATATATATATATATATATATATATATATATATATATATATATATATATATATATATATATATATATATATATATATATATATATATATATATATAGTATCATTTTTTATATAATAAATTTAATAAATTATTTTTACATTATTTAGGCCGAAATATTTTTAAAATTTATATACCTTTTCTCTAACGTATCTCTCTACTCGCGCATAAAAGGAAAATTGTCGACATTTTAACTAGTGCAATTGTCGCTAGAGAAAATAGTGTTGACATAGAGACATATGGTTCTTGGCTGACTAGAGGGTAGCTAAGGCAATTAAATGAAATGTTTTATGAGCATTTTTTGTTTTGTGTACAACCGCATTTATTTTCAACGCAACAAAATGACACAATAAAAAATCGTTTTGTAGCTTTCAAAAACTTCTCTTCCCATTAAAGGTAAAATAAGAAGTGTAGACGATTCGTTGACAAAGTCACCAAAAAGTCACTAAGTTTGTCGACAAAAGTGGTGACCTGGAGACACCTGTCCCCTAGCTTTCTTCAGGGATATATACATATGCATACCTCAATATGTCCAAATTAAAGTCTTCTTTAAAAACTGGCACCATGAATAAACTTAAATTTTAAGTTTAAACACAATATTTGCTTAAAACTTTTTGGTGGCCATTCCTCCTTAGTTACAGGTGAAAGCCACAAAAAATTTAAGTTAATAACAACAGGCAAAAACATATGCTCTAATGCCAAAATGGCTGAAATCAATGATGAAAATGAAAAACACAAGTATACAAGATTTTGGACTAAAGCAACTGAAAATAGTTTCCTATTTAATTTAGTGAGCTCAATTCTGCTATAGTTTTCGAGATAAATATTTATTTCAAAAATGTATCAGTTGCACTACAATCAGTTTTGATATTATAATATATTCCCAATAAATCTCACGCTCTTTCGAATGGTATTATCAATTTCTTTCTAAATCTTTCATTTTGAAGGACTAGCAACCGGTTCGATTCTGGAACTTTATATGAGAGGGACCTGCCACTTTTGTATGACGTTGTGAAAATTTAAGTTGCTTCTCCCTTGGAGGTTTCTTTATTTCTAGTCAAATTATTGTACTTTAAGCAAATATGTTTGATTTTGAAAAAAAATCTGCTTGCACAGTGAGGATATATTCTTAACAAGTTTGTTCTGGTTAAGTGATGTGCTGTCTTTTCACTGCACCAGTGTTACGGCAGCCGAATCCAGATAGAAACATGAAGATTTCTAATGTATGTTTCTTATTGAGAGCATTCTTTGTGTAAAAAATGGGCGTTATAGGTGAAGGTGGCATAGCACTTCCCATAGAAGCTTATTGAAAAATAATTTTTCGTTATAAAATTACAATGGATTTATACAGTTAAAAGTCCCCTGAACATATTTTTATAATTTTTGTATTGACGTCTATATATGCATATAAATCGGATAATAGTTTCCAGTACCCCTATATGAAGTCAAATAAAAAACATGAAAATTTTCAAGGTTTGAGCGCAGAACAATATATATTTCCCTCGAAAGTTTTTCTAACTACGTTCACGAGACTATTTGCTTCTTCGATCGTGCTATGTTGTCTCCTAAAACCGAATTTGTGATCTGACATGGAGCTATTTGGGTGCCCCTGTGGCTGAGTGGTAACGACGCTAGCCTGCCAGTCTTTCGTCATTAGTCTTCAGTGTTTAGCAATCAGTCTTCAGTCGTTAGGCATCGGTCATAAGTCATCAATCTTCAGTCATTAGTCATCATTCTTTAATCATCAGTCTTTAGTCATCAGTCATTAGTCATCAGTTATTAGTCAAGTTTTTGATACTTTAAACAGCTCTCGCGAAATTTTTTGACCATAGAAATAGAGATATCACAAAGTAAACATAGACATGAAATGATTTTAAAATTTAAGAAGTTATTATAACCAATAAAAATTATTATTTCATCAAAATTGCAACAATTTACATTAGCATTAAGTTAACAGTTTAAATAATTTAGATATATCTTTTTAATGTACACAAGTTGATAGGATTTCTAACTTTTTAAGTCGATGTGATAAGGGTTAAGACCTGATTGTGTCCTTTCCGGGTAGGGAGAAATTAGCATCAACTTAATTTTTCTCATCATATGAAGAAAAAATTCAAAGGCGACAAAATAAAATATTCCGCACGATTACACCAGCCCCATGGTATGTCAGAAACAAGCGAATTCATAAAGATTTAGATGTGGCGGTGGTTAAGACTGTGTTTTCTAAACACGTGACACAATTCATAAAAAACTTGAGTTGCACTCAAATCCCCTAGCACGAAACATCATTAAATTTAGAGGCCATACTCGGCTGAGAAGGTGAAACACTCTTACACTCAGCCGAACGCAAGAGACGTAAGACAACCAAGGAGCCAACCGCTGAAATAAATATTTTTGTCTGGCATTGGCTGGACTTAAAAATTAGAATGTTAGACTTAAGATTTGATTATTTATTGGCAGTTCAATTTTATTGAAGATTCAATAATAAATATAAACGCAAAAAAAAAATTTATTTTTCTGATATATATTTAAAAATATTTAAGTTCTGTCTCACTGTGCATCAGAATTTTACTCAAACGAAAAGCATTTTCTCTAGATTGATATGAGTAATTTATAAAATTAAATATTTATTATTTGCTTATGCTAGGAATTGTATGTGAGATTATTTTGTAGATTTGTTAACTAACATCAATAATGAACCAAATCTGATAGAATTCTGTAATATACATTTTGTGTATGACTATTACTCCTTTTTGTGCTTTGACATAGAACTTTGTTGGTTTAACATCTTTATTTCGTTAACCAACTTGAATATTTACACGATGTGTATAAAATAAAATTTTTATGGAAGCAGTAAATCTCACGAACGTTTTTATTTGATTTATATTCATTTAAGATTCAGTGCAATAATAGTGGGTTTTTGATTTTTTCCCTTTCTTTCTGTTTTTGTAAATAACATTAAATCTAATATTCAATAAACTTTATATTTTGTTCAGTCATTCTGGCATACAAAAATATCAAATGCCATAAACATTAAGTTTGGATATTGCACGAAACAGTGTGAATTCATTTGCTTGTTGTAAAAATTATTCTAATATATAAAAAAATTTTATTTGAAATGAAACACAAAATATAAAAAAAGAAAATAAAGAAACAGAACACATCAAATTATTTACAAAAGTATTATAAACAGAGGAATCGTGTTAGTGTTTATAATAGCAAAACATAAAATAACACGCATAGTCGAAATATACATAAATACATACGAGTATACGCAATGTTATTTCTTTTTTAACACAATTGACATATGCGTTTTTCATGTTGAGTTTTTAAGTAATTCACAACATGAAAATGTCTTTATTTTCAAACCTTCAAGCAGTGGAACAGCCAAAAATATGTATAGATGAGCACTACAACTCAACGAACAAGACATACGATATATAAACAAGAAAATATTTTGTTGAAAGGATATTAAGAATTGAATGTTTGTTTAAAAACATACACTTGCCGACAACAGACAGCAAGACTTTGATGGAAGTTGGAAAAAATAAAAAGAAAATGATAAACCGATTTTGTATTGCATATAATATTTCGCATCTTTTTTTTCAATCGCATTTCTTTTTAAAGAGGGTATGACGTACGATTGATATTTGAGGGTCTGTTTTACCAGTATAATTTAAATAATTTATTACCTTTCTATTTACCAAACTATAAATGTTAAGGAAGATATAAGCATGAAAATGTTATAATTTGTATCTTTCGCCAAGATGTTTATAATATTATTAAAAATATAAATTAATTTGCTAAATTAATTAAGTTTTTTTAATTTATTTTCGGTTATATTTATTTATTGTATCTTCAATAAAATTGAACTAAAAATAAGTAATCAAATCTTAGCTCGAAAATTTAAAATTTAAGTCCAGCCAATGCCAGCGGTTGGTTCTTCTCGAGTTCGGCTGATTGTCCCTCCTTCTCAGCCGAGTGTGGCCTCTAAAGTTAATGATGTTTCGGTCTAGGGGATTTGGGTGCAATTCAAGTTTTTTTATGTAGCTTGTCAGGTGTTTAGAAAACACTGTCTTAACCAACGGCACATCTATGTCTTTATGAATTCGCTTGTTTCTGACATACTGCTGCTGTAATCGTACGGAGTATTTTATTTTGTTGCCTATGAATATTTTATAAATTTGATGCCGAGGTAGTGCCACATAACTGGATTCCGTAGGACCATATTGGTTTTAGAATCGAGTTGTATAGAAGAAGTTTACAATCTAGGCTTATAGTAGAGTTCCTACCAATGAGCCAATTCATTTGAGCTGCTTTTAATTTCATTTGGGTCACCTTTGCATTTATGTGTGACTTCCATGTTAGACGACGATCAAGATGAACACCGAGATATTTTACTTCTGTGTGTTGAGGTATAGTTTGGTTATTTATTTGTATATGTGGGCAGGTTTCTTTGCACAATGTAAAAGTAATGTGTAGACATTTTTGTTCGTTAATTTTTATCCGCCATTGTTTTAGCCATTGTACCAACTGGGGTATATAATCTTGCAGTTTACGGGTGGCTTCTTGATGGTTTTTGTGAACACTTAGAAAAGCTGTATCTTCAGCGAATGTTGATATGTGTATGTTACTGCTTACCGGCAAGTCAGAGGCATATATCAGATATAATACAGGATCGAGGATGCTGCCTTGAGGAGCTCCGACTTGAACGGGTTGCGGAGGGCTTGGAAAATTATCTTCTGTAACAACAAATTTTCGCTCAGTTAAGTAGCTTTCTAAAAGTGTAAGGATGTTTTCGGGTAGGTTTTGCTTTAGTTTATGTATTAAACCTGCGTGCTATACTTAATCAAATGCCTGAGAAACATCGATGAAGAGCGCAGAACAAAAATTTGTTTTTCTTCGAAGGTTTTTCTAGACACCTTCAGGAGTCTATGTGTTTGTTCAGTCGTGCTCTGGAATGCATCCAGTACGAATTAGTATGGGTGTTAGCTTGCTCATATGTAGCTTTTCAAATAGTTTTGACATGTTAGGCAATAGGCTTATAGGCCTATAGGATTCCACCTTCGTATGATCTTTGCATGGATTAGGTATAATGGTAATCAGCGAAACCTTCCATTCTGCGGGATAGCATTTGAGGCGGAAAATACTGTTAAAAATAAATAGAATTATCCGTTTTGCAGTATAGGGTAGCTCTAAGAGCATTTTATTGCTTATTTTATCAGCGCCTGGAGCTTTTTTCGAGTTTAAGCCCGCAATATAGTGTTCAATCTCACGAATATTGAACCTCAAAGTAAAATCTGGTATAGCGAGGACTGGTGGCAGCTCAACTATAGTATCAGACGTATTTGGAGTAAATACTTTCTGCAAGTGGCTTACAAACAGAGTACCTTTTTCAGCGTCAGTTCTTGCCTACCCTCCATTCGAAGCTCGCAATGGAGGCTTATATATCACTGGCCTCGGGCTGCTCTCCATAGCGAATAGTCTGTTTGAGGTAATGCGTCGAGCCCATTCAGAAAGTTTTGAAGAGAAGCGGTGATTTGATATTCTAGTAGGGTTTTCAGCTGTTTAGTACATTCCTTCAGCCTAGATTTTAGCTGTGGGGATCTGTAGCGTTGCCATTATCTACGAACTCTTCTTTTGTCGGATATAAGCCATTATACATCAGCTGAATAAATTTTATAATATCTCACTTGTAGATTTGTAGTAGTAGCATTTAGAGTAGCTTACTTAAGGTTTGCCTCAAACATTCTAATAGAGTCATCATCTGTGCAATTTGCACAAACAGAATATATATTTCAGTATCAGTTCTTGACCAGTCTCCATTCAAACTTCGCGATAGAGGCTTAGCTGTCATTGCTTTTTTGAGGCTTCTTCCTGCTCGCCATAGCGAATATTCTGTTTTTGGTGTTGCGTCGAGTTCATTCAGAAATATTTGCAGAGAAGCGGTTTTTGATATTCTAATAACATTTATTACATTCCTTTAGCCATTTTCTTCGAACTCATATTTCTTCAGATAAAAGCCGTTCTAGATCTACAGAATGAATTTTATTATATCTCACCAGAAGATTGTTAGAAGTAGTACCAAGTGGAATTCAGAACAGATGGCCATTCGCTGACTATTTTTTTCCTATTTTCGCCGCTTATATTTTTGATTCAGTTCAGATGTCAAATGCTTGGTTGATATATTTTTCAGTACATTTCTTGACATCCATTTTCCAAAGCTAATGTTGGCGACGCTATTTGGTATAAATATCCTTTTATTAGTGTTTAGGGCAGGGATTTTTTTCCGATCTATTAGCCAGTATGTTGGGTGTTCACTTGTATGTTTTACGTTGTAGTCGCCAGCTGCTAGAAGACTGGACTCTATTGATTTATAAAACGTACTATATAGACTTTCTTCAGCTGAAAACCTTGAAAGAGATGTAATCACCACCATTTCATGAACATTTTCAACGCAGATGTTTTTTGCTTAAATATATTCCGTAGAAAATTCAACCACTAATTAGTTCCAATTTAATTAGTATTTCCGAGCCAAAACAAGCTCTACCTCGAGGGTCCTTGGTGTCGTACAAATAATATACATTAATTTTAAGAGATTTGAGACGACAAATTAGCTTCTGAGATAAGCATGGCATCAATTTTTTTATCTATCAAGAAATATTATATATCGTTTTTTTGTTGCCGGATGCCGTTTGTGCTCCAGAAATAAATAAAAAATTATTTGGCGAGAAAACCCTGTTGCGTCAGCAGTGTGCGTAGGAGAAAACCTGAAAAATGATTTGCATGCAATCAGCCATTGTCGCTTTTTCGCAGCAGTGATTTTTAAAAGGTTATATTAAATAAATAAGAATATATTTTCGTTTATGGTTTTTTGATAAACGTTTTTCAATGCTTTTGCAACCTTAATTCAAAAGCAAAAAATATAATTATTTTATGTTTAAAACTATTTTATGGCGTTTTTGAAAGATCATTTTTTTAAGTGTTTTTAAAGCGTCTAGAACTTAATGAAATAAAAAAAGGTATTTCATGTAGGATAGTTAAGCCCCTAATCTAACGAATACAAAACTACATAATTCAAATTAAATAGTCTAAACCAGTTTTATATGTACAAAATTTGATGTTACGAAAACGCTAAGGCGGAACAAATTGAGTTAAGCTGTATGTGTAACTGTTTTATTTATCGCTTTACTTCGCCGACGATTTTCTGAACATACACATCTATTATCCGACGAAAGAAGGCTCTATGATGTATATTAGTATACAACAGTATCAATCTCTGCCAGTACTAATTAGTGACCAGTGCTCTGCCTTCATCACTTAAACAGTCCAACAACAATTATTACAATGCCACACTATTGTACATCAGAAAAATTCATGATGTTGATGACTTACCCTGAGCAGGGATCGAACTCAATTTCTTAGTCATAGTTTGGTTTGTAGTCAACGCGCTAACTACTTCAGCCAACAGCACCACGTATCAATATATCGACCTATCACCGTTTATCGGTATCGGATGCATGTGTACAATTATCGTATGGCGAGATAAATATAATAATCAGTAATTGGGTTACTCTTATGTGTTGAGGAATGAAAATGTGGGGGTTAAAACACTTCAATGGATACCCATACACAAAAAATATTTATCACCAATAGCACTATAGATAAGAAAAATTCTTGAAAAATTTTAAGAAGAAAGGAGAAAATCGAAAAATTTTCCAATCTTCGATATATTGAAATGGTTTCGAACATGCTCCAAATGTGTTTTTATTTCAATGAATACATAAAATTCCACAAAAAAGCAAAATCTCCAAAAAATCGCTGCTTAACGGAGAAAATCGAAAGTCTTGTATTCTATTTCATCACAAAAAATAGTTAAGTAGCTAATGTTTCCTTGTAAAAAGCATCCACCTTCATAAGTGGTAAAAGTGAACAAGAACGCTGATGAGGCAATGTAGCGGACTGTCGAAACAGTAGTACTGATCCGTTCTGCTAATCTAATTTAAATATTCCATTCATTCAAATATTGAACTAAAAGCCGAAATAATAAATTTTAGACTTAAAAAAAATAAAATTACGTAAAGTCATATTCTTAAAGTTAGATTTTGAAATCAGATAAAAGCTCAGACAGTGTAGTATGTTTTTAATTCACATAAAACTTATAATAATAATAATTGCACAAATCCATAAAATAAAGTAAAACCAACCGATGGAAGTATAGTTTAGTACGTAGTGTGCTAAGCTACTAACCGGAAGGTCGTAGGTTCAATGCCTGCTAAGGGTTAAGCAGTAAGTGTGTTTGCTTAAAAAATTATTATTATTTTTTGTTATTAATTTTTGTTTTGTCTTGAACTTAGGTTTTCACAATTCTACTAATTTTTACAAAACGGACGCCTTTACCATCTCATCTAATTTATCTTGTTAAATAATCATAGCACAAAATATACATAGACATGTGGTGACTTATAATACAATAATTTTTGTAAAATAACTGTTTTCGTAGTTATTCTTTTAAATTGGTAATTTTAACCATAAAA
The DNA here is from genome assembly GCA_956483635.1 of Panzeria rudis. Taxonomy (NCBI): domain Eukaryota; kingdom Metazoa; phylum Arthropoda; class Insecta; order Diptera; family Tachinidae; genus Panzeria; species Panzeria rudis. The sequence goes on from OY101450.1 coordinate 35,316,261, forward strand.
CGAGAAATTTTAACAACAAAAATTGTTAAAAATTAAATTAGTAATTTTACCATCAAAAATAATTTTAATTTTTAATCGTGGTTTTTCCCAAATTTAAATTCTGCAATTTAGTAAAATGTAATATATTGGTATTGAACTTAGGTTCTCACAATTTATAAGCAGTGCACCTTTACCATTTTAGCGAACACATCTTTTCAAATAACAATAGCACAAATTAACCATATACATGAATTTACTTACAACTTTACCAAGTTATTTTAACTAATGAAAGTTGTTATTTCATAAAAATTTCAACAATTTACATTAACAGTAAGTTAGCAATTCACGTTGTTTAGATTTACCTGCCATTTGAATATAATTGTACACGTTATTTATAAATACAAGAATATACTCCGCACTGTTGCTTAAGTTTTTCACTGTTATTAACAGCAAATTTCTAAATGTCAGTACAACCAATTCTCTCTTTAGGAGAAAAAATGTGTACGATAAAGAAACATAGATAGTTAGGTAGATGGTAAACTTTTTCTCGAAAAGGTTAAGCTGGCAACGCTTAAGACATATTAATCTTCAAGCGCTGAACTAGTTCCTTTATGCCTGTAATTTGACTCTTTTAAGACTAATATGTATTCTTCAGGAATCTTTAAGAAAGATCGCATTAGTCTTTACACAAACTACCACTGATAAATCTGTCCTTGGCTTAAGTCGGTGTATACGTAAGTATTATTAAATCCCATATCGTATGTGTAAATGTTTTCATGAGCTTTATTGTATTTTTATATAAAAGCACTTGTCAATGCAAAAATTTGACACTTTGATACTTTTGTGTATTTTTTTTTTAATAAATATACGAGGACTACTCACAATCTTAATGCTTTTTCCGCATGTTTTAGAAATATTTTTTCCCTGTTTTCTCAAACAGTCTATCATGTGTAACATGTATTGTGACAATAGGCGTTTTATTTATAGAAAATAAAAAAAGTGTTTGAAATTGCGTAGCAAAAAATTCTCAAATTATTGATTGAAATCTGTTTCTTTATTTATTGATTCAATACTGTGCATAATTATATATGTATGTTTTTGTAAACGCTTGCTTTCTTCTATATTTATTTTATAACAAGGATTCTACAAAACAATTGATTTGGATTTTTTCCCTTAGGAAAATATTTACTTAAAGGTTTTTGTGTTGTGGAATGAAGACATAAATATTTTGCAAATACCTTGAAAAATAACTGACTAATATTTTACGAAAAAAAACAACAATTGAGTAAAAATAAACTAGATTTATATACAGAGAAAAAAAACAGTATACGTTTATAACTTGTCAATCAATATATTATATTTCAGTTTATTTACGCTGAATATTTCATAAGAAAACCTATGATGTTTTTTAGGTTAATAGAATAATACATTTCTGTTCTATTAACAAAGAAAAAATACAAAAAAAAAATACCATACGTTTCCCCATAAAATATTCAGTGTAAATAAACTGATATAATAGTTAGGGTTTCATATTACCTAAATAAACAAAATATTTAATCACATAGCTCACAGCGAAAAAAGGAAACCTTCAATTTGTTAAATATTCTAGGAATCTCATGAGGTTTCAAATTATAGGAGAAACAATCGGAGCATCTGTTTGCCGCACTTTATACAAAATGATAAAACTTTGATTGAAATTCCATCAGTGATATCTGAAGAAGTAGTTAAATATTTGATTTTCTTTTCTGTCGTATCATTTTTAGTTTCTACTTAAAGTGTATGTATTAATATTTTATATTACTGCACTGAATTGCTCAGTTCTTCTAAAATTTCAAAATTTTCTTTAATCCAAATAATCTTTTAACTATGTATTTATACTACAGATATCCGACCGGAAATGGAAACTTAGCTCTTATGTGTATGCCGAAAATTCTCGAAAGTGTATGGATTATTCATACGACGCCTTGTATACGTAACAAATTATGAGATTATTACAAACATATGTATATATATGCACACACATGGATACATACACAAATACCTACAGCTAAGAGGACATCATCGTAAAAATGGTCAATATATCATCCTAGAATCTTAAACCGTCTAGAAAAAATTCTATATTAAAAAATTGGGATACAATAAAAAACTTTCCATTCTTTTGTAGTGGCTGTTAAAAATATTTATTTTACTCTAAAGGATGCTGCTGCGTAAAGCGTTAGCACATCGAATATAAAGTTAACTACGACTGAGTACGTTAGTTTGATCATTGTTTAGGGCTGTGATCAACATCATGAGCTTTTCTAATGTTCATTAGTGTGGCAGAATTGTAACCAAAGTAAAACAATTAAACATATGGCTACAAACACTGGTTAAGAAAGCTAGTGCGCCTACTTAACACGAGACGTACTGTAATACTGCTCTAAAAATTAACAAAACGTGCAACACATGTGAAATCTCGTGCCCATGGTCACGAGTCACTGCACGTATGAGTCTCCCCCACAATGATTACTGCTTAAGCTGTAATGACGTAGAAGAAAAAGATAATATAAAGTAACTTTGGTTCCTTTGCCCAGCTTTGGAGGACTACCACCTTCGCCTTCTGGGCAAAATATTCTTCGGTAACCTCTCAGAGTTCTCAGAAATGGAGCTCAAGAACATAAGTTCCTTCATTAGGAGCAGTGGGTGGTTCACTCGCTGACTACCCAGTATCTTCTAATCTCTTTATACAACTTCTCACGTGTTCTATACTCTTTCTCTCTTTTCCCTACAGGTATCACAAAGGGACCATTATTATTGGACCTAAGTGGGCTGAAACCTTTTGCTTCCAATTCCTTACCGGCAACCTTATAACCTAACCTAACCTTTTTGGATATTAGCTTGGCCTTATTTTTACATTTACTACCCTGCCACAGGGCAGATTCCTAAAGGTGCAGTGCCCCGTGCCAGTGACAATGAGGTTCCGCAGGTGTAGCTTTGGAAAGTTTAGAGGTTGCTTAGTTCTGTTTGAAACAAGGCTAGGCCAGATTAGTCTCTAAATAGAGCAGGTTGATTCATTCTACCATCTGTTTTGAGCCATTTGCATAAGGACAGCATCTGTTCGTCTCCAGAAAGATGAGAGTGGGAGACCGCAGAAATGTTCAATATTGACATCCCGAAGCAAGGCTTACCCCTTCGCCAGAGCATCCGCAGTGATGTTGTCTGAAATGGACCCGTGTCCGCGTATCCATTTGAGGGTGATGCCTGAATGACTCGTAATAAGTGCTGTGCGGCATTCCAGGACTAGGTTGGATGTGGTGTATATACGGGTGAGGGCTTTAGTCGCCGGTTGACTGTTGGCTATGATCTGGATATCACCACTCAATATCCGATAAAACCTTTGCCATTTCGTTGTATTTCTTATGGCAGATATTTCTGCTTCTGGGATGTTACATTTGTTCAGGAGTCTGAAAGATATTTTAATCCCAGATTCCGCAATGTACACACTTTCGCGAACTCTCGTTTCTCGTTTGGAGCCATGGGTGTATATACTATGTATGGCCCCGTGTATTGCTGGGGAGAAGTCCCCCGTCAAGGAGTGCTGAAATTTTTGTTTGAAAAAGGGCTTTAGAGTGCAATAGTCTATGAGACCCGGAATAGTATTAGTAGTCTCTAAAATGGCAGCATGACTCCATGGTCGCTGGTTCCATGCGCCGATCGCTTTAAGTCTTACTGCTGTACGTAGTGCTAGCCTTTTTGTCAGCAGATCCACTGGTAGCTAGCACAACGCAGCGCAAAGTGCCTTAATTGGCGTAGATCTTAGAGCACCAGTTATAATGATTGCAATTATACGAAGTACCCTCTCTATACGAGGTCTATTGTTCGCCGAGTCCAGTGTTTTCCACCGATATGCCGTAAAAAGTATCGCCTTGATTACTGTCTCTAATATGCAATTGACCCCTCAGGATTTATACCTCAGGAGGAGCCAATGGCGTTTCTGCAAACATAATTTGCCGTTAAGGCTTTTGGTGCTCTTGCATGAAGATTATTTCTCCACATTAACTTACTGTCAAAGAGAACAAGTAATTGGCGTTGTCGGAAAAGGCTAGTGTGTTGACATTCGATTGGAGTATTGTGAAAGATAGAATTTTGTACCTTCTAGAGAGACGTTCGAGTTCCATTTTGGTTGGACTTACACTTAGGCCATTCAGTGAACAAAAGTCACTGACCTCGTTAAGTGCTGCTTCCAGCCTTTGTGTTAACGTGTCTATATAGAAGCCAAATGTTGACATCGCTACATCGTTTGCGTATGCAACAGCTTTAAAATATATGTATACTAGTTTTCGAGTCGAGCCTTAGCCGCCACATTCCAAAAAATTGGTGATAGAACTCCATCTTACAGCGTGCCTCTACGGGCGTGCCTGGCGCTGCGTACTACATCCATAGTGGATGTGATAGTTTTATATTGGAGCATATTTTTTATAAGCTGATATATGGACCGGTCAAGAACTATCTCTATGAAAGCCTGGATGATTGCCGCCCAGTCCATATTGTTGAAGGCGCCTTCAATATCCATGAAGGCTGCCAATGTGAAATTCTTGTGCTCGAGTGACTTTTCTGTTTATCCTACGAGCGAGTGCAAGGCGGTCTCAAGTGATTTCCCCTTAGTATAGGCTTGTTTAGAGGCTGAGAGAAGAAAACTGTTCTTATCAGAACGTGGATCAGTCGCTCCAGTGTCTTCAGAAGGAAGGAGGTTTGGCTGATGGGTCTAAGGTCCTTCGTCTTGGAGTGCGATGTTTTACCTCCTTCGGGATAAAAATAGCAGCGCAATTTGCCCATTGGTTAGCAATAAATGACCATGAAAGGTAGGCCTTCTATATGGTAAGTAGCGAGATCTAAGTTGTGTTGCAGATCTGCAGATATGATGGCATCTGGGCCAGGTGATTTGTACGGATGGAAAATCTTTATTGCTCAGTGTAACTTGTCCGCAGTAATCTCTATCGACACAGGGGATGAGCTGGTAGGGAGATCCGCTTTCTGCGCTTCCCTGTATTTTGATAGCCTGGAAAGTGGGTGTCAACCAGGACGGTTATAGACTCAAAAAGGCTGTTTGTTCAGTTGCCGTGCTATTTCTCGATACATCCAGGTGTATGTTGCTGTTTAGCTAGGATTTTACGCAGTCTGAGAGTCTCGGAGAGGAATTCTATATTGCTGCAGAATTCCTTACAAGACTTTTGTTTAGCGTTATTAATAAGATTCTTGAATTTGTTCACCTGTTCTCTTAGCCCTATTGAACAGTCTACGGCAGTTTTTGCAGGATTCTGTTATATTGTCTGACCACTAAGGCTTGGGCGTTGTATTTATGATCTGAAAGATAGGATCGTGGCCTCCTTAAACGCAAAGCTTAAGCTGTCTACGGCTTTATCAATGTCTGCCAGTTTCTCTATGGTTGGAGGATTCACAATTATACTATTAAGGATGTTGTTGTGTTCCTCCCAAGTCTTTATACATCTGTTTAAATGAGATCTTCAAACTCTGCTAACTATGCTAATGGAAAACTCCAACTAGTGGAGATCAGAAAGTCCTTTTCTGCAAGTTATTATTTTTGAGGCCACAAGGAATAATAGCTGAAGTCGATTTAGGAAAAATTGTATCTATCATTATACTTTTATTTATTTCTCTTAAGTTAACTGTTGTTTCACTATAAATTAAACTACAAATTAATACAGTATAAAATTGCTATCATTGAACATACAAAGGTTAGTTTAATCTAAATTCCCTGATTTTAGACATAGATTTTAACATTTTCTATTTAGCCTCCAAAATTATAAGTTCTCGTTTGTCATATATTTCTGATTACCTCCTTAGCAAGACCTACCTGTATACCAGATTTGAGTGCTCTAGCTATGGATGAAGTGTCCCATACAAATAACAAGCATGCTAGTAGAAAAAGTGTGTGAAACAAGGTGCACCCTAGGCCCCATAGTTTTTTGCATAGCAACCATTTCTTTTTCTTTATCGTGGAAACTATCCACCTCTCAAAGCAACTGATTCAATACACCTAACATTCAGAAAATTATTAGTGACAATATAAAAGTTTTATCTACTAGCCTCAATGAAGTGCGATATATTCTTTATACCAAACCATTTCCTTTTCTAAGGTTTATGGTGTAATAAATTATATGTTACATATATTTATTTTTACTCACGCACATTAAACTTTTTATATTATAAATTAAGTAAACTATATATTTTAAACTCTTGCCAGAATATTAGCGTTTGTTAATTACTAGATAAACATATTTCCACAAAAAATTAACCTCTTTATACACATTAATTACGCTGAAATAAAATTTTGCTTTCGAAACTCAAAGAACAAAGTTTGAGCTCCGTTTTGCTTTTTTTTTTAACAGAATACAATGTTTTGTATCTCTTTACGTTTATTCAATTTTTAATCCCTGCGTTTCTGAGGACTATCACTATATTAAGACTGAAAATAAGTGGGATCTTATTGGGAATAAATATAATTTTATATACTCGTATATGAAACAAAAATCCTTATAACTTCTGCCGAGTAGATAACTAATTACTTCACTAATTCAAAGGTTATATAAGATGGCATCAGTTGACAGTTTAAGTATAAAAATAATAATAGAAACATTTTATTTTACAAAAAATACCGACATTTATAACGGTTTTCTGTAGATAATTTTTTCCAAAACTACTGGTATTATCCTTGCTAAAAAAGTTTCGATGTGTGATTGTTTGTATTCGTATGTTTTAAAGTATATTGAGGTGAACGGTAAATGTAATTTTATGCTATTGTTAAAAGGTTGCATAATTTAAGCCATATAGACTATATGTAATAAAGTTATCTATGTTAATGTTTATCATAGTAGGTTGACCCTAAGAAATTTATTGAATCCTTTTCTTAAATTTAAATGGGGTTATCTTAGAATTATTAAATTTGTTGTTAAAGTTTACGTTGATTTTGTTGAGAAAAATACAAGTTTGGAAAATATCGGAGCAAGGATTCGCCTACCTGACGTATATAATAAATTACATATCTGGAACTCGGAGGTAAACTGTACTATGTCAACATAGTGCTATTTTCTAAAAGATTCATTTTTGAATTCAGCTCATCGAGGCCTTTCCGTGAACACCCTAAAACATATGAGTCATTATTTGTAAAGCGGACTAGACAAAAATATTTTTTGCCGAAATTCTTTGATATTTGGCATACCTATACTTTTAGTAGATATGAATGGGTGTGCCAAATATTTTTTTGTATGATGTATATTTGTCGAGTTATGGGGTGCTAAAGTGATGCCTTTTCTGAAAAATTATTTTTTAAATTATTGTTTCGAAGCAGAAAAAAAAATAAAAAAATTTGTTAAACTTCTACATGTTTAATTTTTTTATTTTCTTACCAAAATTAGCCTCGAATGTCCTCATTATACCGTAAAACTTTGATAATGTGGCCTCCATAAGTTTAAAAGTTATGCAAATTTCTTTACATCAACCCCAAATTTTGGTCATTGTTGTAGAGAATCGAAATAAGATATCGTGTAAATCTTTCGTGTTAAGTATTATGTGTGCTCAGCACTTTTATGTAAAACTCAACGTAAAATAATTTTATGGAACTTTTTAACCCTGTAGCGCTTCGGTGTATGGGTCTTATTTGACCCTTTCTTAAAAAGGGGCAGAGAGCTCCCCTTCGGGGGCGCGATAACGTGCTGAAATATCCTACAAAAAATTTTTTCATACAATTTTATTATAGGTCTTAAGAGACAATAAATTTCTAAACTCAAGTAGAATGCCAGAAATCATTAAAAAGTAATTGTGAATAATTACGAAATTATCCCTTAAGCACATTTTAAGTTTTCACTGATTTCTGGCGTGCCAGTTGATTTAAGAAATGTATTATCTTCTAAGACTTATAATAAAATTTTATGAGAAATTTTTTTGTAGGATATTGCAGCACGCTATCGCACCCCCGAAGTGGAGCTTTCTGCCCCTTTTTAAGAAAGGGTCAAAAAAGACCCATACAGCAAACCGCCACAGGGTTAAAATATTCCATGAAATTATTTCTCGTGGAGTTTTACATAAAAGTGTCAAATACATGTAATACTTAAAACGAAACGTTTACACGATATCTTATTTCGATTCTCTACAACAATGACCAAAAGGTGGGGTTCATGTAAAGAAATTTGCATAACTTTTAAACTTATGGAGATCACATTATCAAACTTTTACGGTATAATGAGGACACCCTAGGCTAATTTTAGTAAGAAAATAAAAAAAATTAAAAATGTCGAAGTTTAAAAAATTTTATTTTCAATTGGTCATTTCCGGTTTCGCACCTAAAAAAATTTTTTTTTCAAATCTAATTTTTTCTAAAAGATCAGACGATTTCCTATAAGAATCATTTATCTTATTTTTTTCTACTTCGAAACAATAATTAAAAAAAATGATTTTTCAGAAACGGCAACATTTTAGCACCCCATAACTCGACAAATTTACATAAAAAAAATATTTGACACACCCATTCATACATACTAAAAGTATAGGTATGCCAAACATCAAAGAATTTCGGCAAAAAAAATTTTTTTGCTTTGTCCGCTTCACAAATAATGACTCATATATTAATGACGTTATAACTAAGGATGCAGAAGAATTTTTTTTATCGGTTATATTTAGTTATTGTATCTTCAACAAAATATAACTAACAATAAGTAATCAATTCTTCACTGTAAAATTTTAATTTTTAAGTATAGCCAATAGCAGACAAAAATATTTGTTTCAGTGGTTGGTACTTTTGTTGTCTACGTCTCTCGTGTTCGGCTGAGAGCAAGAGTGTCCCTCCTTCCCAGGCTAGTGTGACCTCTAAAGCTAATGATGTTTTGGCCTATTATTTTATTTTGTCCCCCTTCAATTTTTTCTACATTTGATGCCGAGGCAGTGCTCCATAATCGGATACCGTAGGACCATATTGGTTTTAGAATAGAGTTGTATAGAAGAAGTTTAGAGTTAAGAAGCTTAGAGTAGAGTTCCTTCCAATGAGCCAATTAATTAGAGCTGCTTTTAATTTCATTTGGGTCACCTTTGCATTTATGTGGGACTTCCATATTAGACGACGATCAAGTTGAACACCTAGAAATTTTACTTCTGTGTGTTGAGGTATAGTTTGGTTATTTATTTGTATAGGTAGGCAGGTTTCTCTGCACTATGAAATAGTAATGCGTAAACATTTTTATTCGTTAAGAAGAAGAAATAATGCACGATTTTCAATGTATTTTAGAACATTAAAATTTGCGTATTCAAAAGTTGACTAAAGTGACATAGTGCAGTTCAGCTCCAAGGTATAGATATAAACGTATATATTTTTCAAAGATATTCAAACAGTTTTGCTTAAGTTCGTTTTCAATTTAATAGTTCGATTAAATTATATTTATTTTAGAGAGAAATTCTGAAGCATAAAAATATTGAACATTTAAAGAAAAATTTGGTTCTACGGAAGGTTGAACTGACATTAGATGTTTCAAGACCACCACAGTTTTCTCATAAGGGTTCTTTTCGACCTAGACGATATTGCCAGCGAAGGCAGCAATAACTAACGGACGAAAATCCTATTTTTACTTTGTACCATCTCGTGAGTGCAATCGAAAACAAAGATACGGAACTTCTCTTTTTTTTTTTTGCTTATCATATTCAACTTTTTAAGCTTTGACTTCTGATGTCAGTTCAATCTTCCATACAACCAAATTGTCCTTTGAATTTCTTTCTAAAATAAAAATAATTTAATCAAAAAAGTAAATTTAAAACGAACTTAAGCCAAACTAATTAAATAACTTTGGATAAAACCCACACAGTTCGACTATATTCATAACTTATTAAAATTTTCTACAAAAGTTTTCTACCAAAGTTCCGTAACTTTATCACAATTCTTTGTATAAACTATTTTTTTGTCTAATTGAAACAAGGAAACTTGTACATGTCAAATAATTTATATTAAAAACCCTATAATACTTATTAGATATAAAAATTTCACCGCTATTTCCCTGATTTCTAGTTCGAAAACTATAGCTTTACGAATACTAGGGTGTGACTTTTTTGTGTTATCCCTTTGTATTTAAATGAACAATGAACATATGGGCATTTGTTCAATCTAGCTATCCATAATTTTAAGTTTTTCTTAAATTTTCGTAAAAATGTAAATCAAATGTTAAAGAAAATTTTACACCGAATGGGAAAATGCAAATATTATGTGCAATTTGTCAACACTAACAATTTGACGGTATTTTGAACATGAATGTTTTTGAGAAACAAACAGCAATAGTATTTACTTAAAATTACTGATGTCTAAAAACGTATAACTTTGTATTGGAAAAGTCTTTTTTAATAATTATTTTTGAATCAAAATGTCAGTTTTTTGCTTTATTTCCTATACTGGAGGTACTAAAGCAAACTACTGCGGAAAAGGTTAAGGCACTTTGAAGGTATGCTCGCGGTTACATGCAATAACGTCCATGGACTTGAAGAACTGTATAGAATACTAACATTTTTACCTGAATTGGTTAAGTGGCTCGTGAGATATCGTAGCTGAAAATTTTAGAAAGGGTTTTTTTTAAATTATTTTATATAAACGGGAACTTCCAGGGATGGCCTGCAAGGTCAACCTACTCTCATACTGTTTTTTGCTAAATATTTTGAGCTATCTTGAATCAAAAGTTACTTCCGATCATATCTTTACAAAGAACAATATTTTCCTTAAAAGATTTTTAGTACTTTTTGGATTTATATAATTCCTTTTCAGATTTATCCTTATATCTTCTAGTATATATGTATCTCCAACAAGTATTTGTTTCAGGAAGTATACTTGCATTACCATAATTTTTTTCAGATATATATCTACATGCATATTAGGGAAGTCACGATACGCCTTTTTGCCCATACGACACCGATACTCAAAAAGAAATATCGGCGATACCGATTCCGATGCCGATACGCATATTGAAATTGAGTTCAACTATAAATTAAGAAAACTCAACTAGGACACTTTTTTAAAATTGATATTAGCGCAGAATAAAAAATTGTAAGTAATTGTAAAGAGACTACACTTTCATTGCTTCCAAAGAATTTATATTAAAAATATGCAGATAATTAGTAGAAAAGCAAGTAAAATTTTATTTCAGTCATACAAAAATTTTTAATAGGGGTTTTAGACGCTGAGTTCTCAGACAAGACTTTTTTAAATTTAAAGGATGATTTTCTACCTGAATTTTTCTAAGTTTTATTGTGAAATTTTCTTTGAACTGACATAAATTCTAACTTTTAGTACGAACAAAAAAATAGATAAAAATACAAATGAGTTTCAAAATAAATGTCAAAAACAAACATGAAAACACAAAGCAATATTTTTTTCCTACCCCGTTTGCTTTTCTACACTCTTCAGCAATAACTAAAAGCTCAAGACTGAACAAACATGTAAAAAACTCAGCGTCTAAATCCCCTATAAGGCCTTTAAAATAAAAGAAAATTCTTTATGCTTTCCAAAAATGGATTTTTAAAGCCTATTTATCAACTAATATTGTTCTATATAACTTAATAGTTTAATTGTTAAAATTCTTCTAAAAGCCAAACTAATTAAAAAACTTTGGATAAAAACCACACTTTTCAACTAAAATTCATAACTCAATTGTTAAAACTCTAATAGCACTTAGCTAAAAACATGAATGTATACTGTTCCAAAAAAAAAACTGGGGCAAAATAAACACTCAAACAAATCCCAGCATTGAATATCTCGATGATATTTCACGCTGGTATGACAGAAATCAAAAAGCTTAAAATAGTTGAACATGATAAAGAAAAGACAGTTGCTAGTGAAGTTCCGAACCCTTTTAAGAGTTCATTTGTAGTTACGACTCGTCGTGATATGGCGACAAAATCTGTTGATTGAGCTTATTAAAGTAAGTAGGATTTTCGCTAGGGTGCTGGTGCTGCCGTCGTTGGCAGTGTAAGTAAAAGGGCTCTGATAAGAAGTCTGTGGTGGTCTCGAAACATCTGATGTCAGTTCAAGGTTCCGTACATCCAAATTGTTCTTTGAATGTTCAATATTTATATGCTTTAGAATTTCTTTCTTAGATAAAAAATAATTTGATCGAAAGATTAAACTAAAGACGAACTTAAGTCAAACTAATTAAAGAACTTTGGATAAAACCCATACAGTTCGACTAAAATTCTTAACTCAATTGTTATTCTTCTAAAAGTTTTTATTTATTCACTTAAATTTACATGAAAACAGTTTTAAGTTGGCATAAAAAGAAACAAGTTGCGAAATTCTGTAATTTTTCATTCTTTTTCCTTGAGGAAAAATCATTATAGAACGCAGAAAAAGAAAATATTCCTAACATCGGTGATTGGTAATCGAAAAAGAAAACTTCTTGCAATGACAAGCATATGTAGAACTGATTAGATATAATTCAAATTCGTACTACATCCGAATCACAAATTCTACATTTTCATGACTTCTTTGGAGTATCTTTTTTTGGCAGAAATAAGATTTAAAAAAACAATGAATTGAATTTGAATTCATGGTAAAATTAACAAAAAATAAATTATTTGTTAAAAAGCACTCTGAAAAAAATGTAAAAAGTGTCGTCACATCGACAGTTAAAAATCATCGATACCGATGTATCGGCAAATCGCAAGTATCGCCGTTATCGGTAGCGGTATCGGTATCGGTTACGTCCCTAATGCATATACACACGTACATATTTGTGTGTACATTTATATATAAACTCACGTTTAATTTAAACAAGTTCAAAGTAAAACTTCGACTAAAATATGAAAAGTATCAAATATAGAAGAGCATGTTAAGAAAAATATAAAACTTTTACGATTGTTTTATATTTTTTGCACTAGAAGATTATCTTTAAATTACATGTGTGTACGTATATATTTAGCAAAGTAATCTGAATTATTCATATAATATTTTATAGAATCATATACATATGCATTTTGTTTTTTTTTTATTTGAGTGAAAAGTTTTTTTAAACAAAACAATGATGTTGTGTTGCATAAATAAAGAAAAGTTTGAAAATAAATACAATCGGAGCACGCACTTAAAAAGGATTTTTATTAAAGATTACAGACACACATATATACTTGAACTATATTAAAAAGTATTATAACACATGTATGTATAGGATATTTTGCAAATGAAAATAAGTGAGATAACTATTTTAATTTACTTAAAGAACATCATTTCGCAATAATGCTAAATTAATACCAACCAGAATCTTACTTGGTATTTGCTTCCTTTTGCAGCTTTTTACGTATAATAAACTTATTTTGGTATTTTTTAATAGTGTTCTTTTAGGGAATGGTATCTTATTAATTGATAATCAAGATGGTAATAAATCAAGATTATAAATAAAGTTAGCATAGCTATGACTATTGTCCTAAACAACCAACGAATAATAAATTTTTCTATTATGAAATAATTAATATTAATCTTATTCAAATTAATTTATAAACACTTTATTTTCGCAAATTTTGTTATTTACTTTTGTATGCTACAAGCAAAGGCGGTATACTATATTTTTCAAAGATTTATGCCTATTTTTGAGTTGCAGAAAAATTTTGTTTCAATTTACTTGCTCTTCCTGGTAGTTCAGTAGATTATCAAATTTTCGACGTTAAAAAATATCGGTTGATGAATAAATCATTTATTTATTTCTATCCAGAAAAAAAAACTAAAGAAATTCGGTAATGCGCAGTAGTTTTTCAATGGATTTCAAAGTAATGGGTGGTCATTATTTATTTCATTATTGTGCTACTACAACAACAATTTGGATGTACAGCTGTTTCGTGACTACCAAGCCTACTAGTTCAACCCTCTGTACATCCAAATTTTTCTTTGAATGTTCAATATTCACATGCTTTACAATTTGTTTCCTCAATAAAAAATAATTTGATCGAAAGATTAAATTAAAAATGAGCTTAAGCCAAACTAATTAAATAACTTTGGATAAAAACCATACAGTTCGACTAAAAATTCATAACTCTATAAATAAAACTCTAAAGACACTTAGCTAAAACATGAATGTGTACTGTTCCAAAAACTTGGACAAAATAAACATTAAAAAAATTCCAGCATTGAGAATAAGACTGAAATGAAAAAGATTAGAATAGTTGAATATTCTAAGAAAAGACAGTTAGTGAAATTCCGAACATTTAGAAAAAGTTAATTGATAGGTGTGACTCGCCACAAGATGGCGACAGTCTGTTAAATGAGCTTAATAAAATTAGTAGGATTTTTGCTACAGTATTGTTGCCACTGTCAGTGGTAGTGTAGGTAAAGGACTCTAAGGAGTAGACTTGGTAGTCACAAAACAGCTGTCAACTCAACCCTCCGTACATCCAAATTTTTCTTTGAATGCTCAATATTCACATGCCTTAGAATTCCTTTTTTAAATAAAAAATAGTTTGATCGAAAAATTAAATTAAAAATGAACTTAAGTCAAACTAATTAAGTAAACCGAATCAGAATAAATTTCTCGTTTTCCAAAAATAAATAATGGCCCCAATGATGTATTTCAAATCATATATGATAAGCTAGTTTCAGATATGATATTTTAACCTTCATAAGGTCCTCAAAGTTACTGACGTTAATGTTCTTCGGGTCAAATTTGACCCATATAGAAAATTGTATATGAAGACAATAATTTACTTTAATTAAGTGTATTGTTAGTGTTTACATATTATTTCTAGCTATAATTAGAGTACGTAAGCTGCAGTTTTTGTAAACATTTATTGATTTTATATGTACATATGTGAATATATAAATATTTAATGTTACATCGATATTTTTCTTAATTATTACATTGGCTACATAAAATAATTGTTTTAGAGTGCTGTTTGCATATAAATTTTTTACACATACTAATGGCGTTTTATTATCGGCTTTGGGGCAAAATTGGCAACGACTTCTTTTTGTTGCAGTTTTGATTTGCTTGAAGTTGACGGCTGCTGATCCTGCTCAGCTACATCAAGTAGTTTTTGTGAAATTTTTCGTGAAAATGGTACTCTTGGCAAAATTTTTCTCTGCTTTATATAAGGCGTGGTAAGCTGCATACGAAAATTTTCTAAGAAGTGTCTACGTTTGACAAAACAGCAAGAAATACTCTGGCCTTCATTATTGGTATATTTCAAAATAATGTTCATACCAGGAGGTGGGAAAAATAATTGAAAACTGGAAATCTCTTCCTTTGTAATTCTTGAACAAGAATAACCTGTCAAGTCTAGCACCATACTGGTTACATTCTCCGTTCGGACTCTTCCATATCTATATGTAAGAGGTTCCTAGAAATTTCTTATTTCACCATTTTTTGACGGCACTGTCTGAGTAGGCGCAACCCCACTTTCACTATTACTAGAACTGTCAGGCAGCTCAGAATATTCTGGATGATCTTCATTTTATGAACAAGTTTCTTCCTCGTCTGATAGCGCATTCAGCATAATTTTTTTTGACTCGTCAATTTTTCTACAAGAAATAGCAATCAAAAAACTTCCAAGCTTTTCCACGTTTCATTCGTTCCGCGTTTATTCTATGAGTGATATTGCAGTAAGCAAACAAGTGAAATATTGTTCGTTTTCATAGAAATACGGCCAAGTCACAGAGTTTAATTCCGCCCGGAAACGGAATTCAATCTACCCCAAGCTGTCAAACCCTAGCCGAAGCATACACCAGAATACCCGCGCCGCCAACAGTCTGGACACACCCGACAAATTTGCGTATTTTAGTTTTCTTTTTTAGACACCAGCTGCTACAAAAATGGGGTGGATGAATTCCGTTTCCGAACGGAATTGAACTCTGTGACATGGCCGATAATGTTCGCTAAATATGATGACGAAAAGAGATAGACATATGTATGTACGTATTCAGTGGTACCAAAGCTTACGATATATATAGTTTTACCAGATCGCCAAATATGTCCCAAATTGTGCTGTTCAGCATAACAAAACTCGAGCTTTTCAATCCAGGTCAAATTTGACCCGAAGACCTTTACTGCAAAAAATTTCGTAAATGATTTTATTGCATATATATTATTCCGAAAGCCTAATGTGGCTGTTGATATTTTAAATTAAATAAAAGTCATAAAATATAAAAAGCAAAAACCAAAAATTTTCGGAAAAAATCCAATTTTTTTCTTAAAATGGGTCAAAATTGACCCGAAGACCTTATGAAGGTTAATAAATAACATTAAAGTAAGAATTTTAAAAACCCCGCAGAAAACTACAAATAACTCAGAAAAAAATTTGCTATTATGTATTGGATTTAATTTTTCCAAATCGAGTCGTTTTAAATCGAATTTCATGTATTTCATGTTTTCTGCGTATATTCAGAAAGAATCATAAATAATGGCACTGTGATACTCTAAAATTATTTAGGTGTTCTCATGTACCAATTATGTGTCACCGGAGCTCATAGGGAACGAAAATAACTTTAGTTTTTCTATTTCACTTCACAAAGTGATTTTATAACGGTTTTTTGGAGTTTGAACTTTAAATAATCATAACTTTTTTTGTTTCAAAACAGATTTCTACAAGCTTTCTACAATTTAAACAATATGAGTTTTATCTTTCAAATAAGGCCAGAATTTTGAAAATCAGTTAGTAAATGGCTAGTTATGGTAGTTTTAGTGTAAAAAAAGTAATTTTTCAAAAATAAGCGGCAAAAATTAATTTTTTTTCAATTGAGTTCCTTTACTTAATTTTATATAAAATCGAAAATTTTCCATCGATTTTAATTATTTATGGCTTATTTTATTCCTAATATTTTGTATATTATGTTTGCTGATTCATAAAAATGTAAAGTATTTGTCATCTTAATTTTCCTTTATGAGTTTTTTTAAAACGAGAAATATATATAATTTTGCATTAAAAAAATTATTTTTTTGCCGCATATTTCTGAATGAAACATGTTCCCAAATTTCGAAAAACTTTATCGTTCGCTAGAAATGAAAATTGTTTCTTTAGTTCCATTTTTTCCATCAGCTCTAGATTTCGATATATAGCGTTATGTAAAAACTAAAGGCACTTTCACCACATATAGTAGCATAACTTGAGAAGAGGTTATTCTATTTAGTAAAGAGCAAAAACTGAAATTCCACAATAAAATAATCTTGAGGCCGTGCAAACATTATTTTTAATTTTGTTAAGGACTTTCAGAGATATCATTAAAGCTTAACACAAAAAAATTAAAATTTAATAAAAAATTTTTAGTTTTTTGTTTTTAAGAATGCACAAAAAATAAAAATACAACAATGAGTTTATTTTTGATATAACAGCCTATATTTATATACATTCCAAAACATTTGAGACATTTTTTATTGAAATTGGTGCACAACTTTTGATTTTATTCATAATTCAGTAAGATAACTGAATTAATAAAAAATCATACAACAGCAATTTCTGACTTTGTGTTTGTGTTTGCTACGGTTGTATGGAAATTAAAATTGTATCATTACAGTTCTGTAACTAAATCGTAAAGAAGTAAGAAGTTTTACACAAATTTCAATAAAAAAGGCCTCAATTCTTTTGGAATATATTTTGCTACATGCTACTGGAGAAAAAACTAACCCGTTTTTGTGTCATTATTTTGTTATAAAGTTTTAAAAACAAAACTATTATTTTTTTGCTCAAACTGTTATGATATCGACAAAATTGCTGTGCAGATTTAGAAATAATATTTCTACGGCTTGAAGAGTATTTTGTTATTGAATTTTTAATTTTTTTAGTTAATATATATGCTGCAAGTGCCTTCATTTTTACATAACGGTATATCTCGAAAACTATAGCTGATAAAAAATTCTAATTATATATTTACAATCTAAAATTTTTTCCGGAATTTCCGAAAATTTTGATGCTGAATTAATAAATTATACAGCAAATCAATTGTACTATTCAAAAATTCCGACCTTGAACACAATTCTTTTCTATTTCCTTGTGTTAATCTTTGCAGTCGACCTTCTCATCCAGTTATTATTGGTATTACTGTGGTAATTAACAATCATTGTATAATACATACTTTGAAAAAGCCTGTTATTAACAGACGAAAGCACAATAGAAGCAAGAGGAAACATAAGAAACACAAATACATAGAAACTAGTTGTGTAATAGAATAGTAAATTCTGCCGTTATCTTACCAACTTATCTAATTTTAATAGCAAGTCTTATAAGAATAAAATCAATGATTACAAGATGATATTTTAAGCAGAGGATTATTTACTTTTATAAGAGGTCAAACTAGGAAATACAATATGATTTATATTACAAGTATTTTAGTTGCCTACTTAAAGGAGCTCTCTCTCTTTTATGGCAGATTTGTTAAGTTTAAGAAGACAAATACATATATATAGAACACTATATCATGCTGCAGTATTCTCTAATGTTCAAACAAGATTCGAAGAATTTTTTGTATAGTTTGTTTTTTTTTATTGTTGTTCAGGAAATACGGAAAAAAATAAATTTGCTTTAAAATAAATTGCCAAAAGACACGCAAACTTTAAAAGTTTTTTATTGATTTTTTTCTATATGTATGTGCATAATGTAACATTGCTTTAAATGGAAAACATTATAGTATAAAAAAGTTTAGAACTAATATTTTCGAAACTTTATAAATATTGGTTTCTGTTTTTTTAACCTAAGACCTTTATGCTTTTAAAGTGGCGATATACACAAAATTTAGCGCGAAACGAACGTTAAAAATAATAAGCGTTATAATAACTAAAGTATAACTTTGGAAAATGGTGATGTTATTCAATTGGGTGCTATAAAAATTATGTTAATTTTTAAGTTTCCGTTTCATTTCTTAAGTTTTTCTTATACATAAATTTCTTATGTTGCCTTCATTGAAAATACGTATTTAAGCACGAATATATAGTAAATAAGAATTCTCATGTGCGTGCAAAACATAAATCTTTAATAAAAAAATTAAGCAATTTTTAAAAATTATTAAGTGTATGTATAAGAAAATAAAATATTTACTTCTACAAAGCAAAAATTGAACATATTGACTAAATGAAATTAATATTATATCCGTACAAAAGCATAAATGTGAAAATAAGGCCACGTTCCTGTCTAAAATTTCGGCAGTTAAAAGTAGTGCGACCAAAATAAGGAAAAAGTTCTTGATACGTACCATACCATCTCATTTCTAAGCAACCTGCTAGCTTCGAAGTCTTTTTCAAGTTTCACATTTATACTTTTGTGCCGATCCCACTTCTCTTTTCCAAGTTTTTATTTGGTGAAATATATATAAGTACAATTTCATATAGTTACATGTTACATAACTGCACCTTATATGCGGCACGCTTCCTCGTTACTTGATCAACCTATTATTTGGCACAATGTATTTTTACTAAGAAGAAGATTTTCAAGAGGATCGATAACACCGCGTGACAATATTTTTTAGGCAGAAACGCCACTAAATATCCATTAATCTAGAGACAAAACATAGTCAAACTATGTACTTGGATTTTCATTTTCACATCTTTTGTCTTTTTTTAAGGACTTAAAATTTGTCATGAATGCTTATTTTAAATAATCTTTTTTAATATTTGTATGTAATATTTCTTAGCAAAACTGGTACAAAATAAAAGGGAAGGCTCTGCAGAATTTTATAAAAATTTTTACTTCAGTTCCCCTGAACAAAATTATTTTTTTTTAAATTATTTGTTATAGCCTTAAATTAGCTCTATATGACTTCGAAATTTTATGATTTTATCTCTCTTAGTTCAAAAGCTGTGGCTGTTTCTTTGCGGCACAAAATTAATTTCTATAAAAACTGCAAGTAGAAATTTAATTTATTAAAAGCAACCATTATTTTTGAGTCAAAGGCGATTAAATCGTAAAATGTGTGTGCATTGAATTAAATATTTTGAAGGAAATATTAGAAAAACTGTTTCCAAAGACATATTTAAAGTTTTTGCTCAGTAGATCTAGAACTATTCTTCCACATCCTTGGCATAAAAACGACTATATACCAATTGATTTAGATACTAAACATAAATAAACTGCGTGCTGGGTTTTTCATTTCCTCATCTCTTTTTCTTCTTAAGGAACTTTACATTTTTTGAGAATACTTCTTTTAATTTTTGTTTTCATATTAATATGTAAAATTTTTTGCAATAGTAGTACCAAATATAGAGGGAATGCTCTGCAGGATTTTATAAAAATGTTTCCTTCGTTTGCCTTGAACAAAAAAAGTGTCTTTAAAAAGTCCTTCTATATGCTTGAAAATTTTCAGCAAAAAGCCTTTTAAAAATTATATTTTGTAGTCTTAAATAAAAATCCGAAAATATCCTTACGTAATATGTGCATAGCCCCTTAGCAGCAGAGTACGAGTTTACTATACATTCTAACAGGTTATTTTACTACTACGTTTTGGTTAAAACAGTTTTACATATTAATCTGAAAGAAGTATTAAAATAGGCATTCTCGAAAAATGTAAATTACTTAAGAAGGGACATAAAATGAGGAAATGGAAACCAAAATACACACTTTACCCAAGTTTAGTCTCTAGATTAATTGATATATAGTGTCTTTTATCCCAAGGATATGGAAGAAAAGTTGAAGAGCAAGCGAATAAAAATTTTAAAAATGCCCTTGGAAACAATATTTCTATAAAATATACAAAATATTTCTAATATTTTCTTTAAAATCTTTAATTGATTGTTTTGCAATATATATAAAAATATATATTAACATTAAATAAACTCTAAAATGCACACACATTTTACGTTTTTATTGCTCTCGGCTCAAATTAATGTTTTTTTATAAATTAATTTTCTACATACAATTTTTATAAAAATTAATTTTGTCCCGGGAAAAAAACAATCACAGCTTTTGTACTAAGAGAGATAAAGTCATAAAGTTTCGAAGTCTTATAGAGATAATTTAGGGTCATAATATATAATTAAAAAATTTTTTTTTACTGAACACTTTTCCGGATTTGGAAGGATATGTTTTTAATATGACTTTTTTATATGTTTGTTCAGGGGAACTGAAGTAACTATTTTTTTTAATTCTACAGAGCCTTATCTTTTATTTAGTACCAAATTTGCTAAAAAAATATTATGTAGATATTAATATTAAAATAATTATATAAAATATGCATTCATGAAAAATGTTAATTCCTTTAAAAAGGACAAAACATGAGCAAATGAAAAACAAAGTACGCAGTTTGACTAAATTATGTCTCTAGATTAATGGATATATAGTGGTGTTTCTGGCAAAAAGAAAAAAAAACTAAAATTTGTCACGCAGTGTAATCAATACTACAAAAAACTTGAGTTATTTACATATATAAAAGGAGACCTAGTGCTAAAAGGTAAAAAGTTCTCGTTTTTATATATTGGTGTGATTACTTACTCATGAAGACCCATAAACAAACATTTCCAATTTAAGATTTTTCTTAACATTCTTCCGCAAATTTGAGCTCTCTAACTATAGTGGAAGTGCTCCGTACATATAAGGGGTAACCTACTCCCCTTAGATAAAATATCCATTTTCACATTTTTCTTAATTTTTTTCAACAAATCGTACCTGTTTACAAGCTTTCAATTTTCTCGCTATAGTGGAAGTGCTCCGTACGAATAAGGGACACCCTAGTCCCCTCAAAGATGAAACGTGTCAAATTTCAGATTTTTTTTCACTATTTTCTCATCGGGATGAACCTGTGTACAATATTTCAGTTGTTTAGATATAGGGGAAGTTTTACATACAAAGTAGTGTGATCATAGTCCCCTTCAGATGAAAAGTGCTAGTTTTCGGATTGTATACCGAATCACAGGGCTGTTTGGAAATTCCCTACAATATTTATGAGTGATTTACTGAATAGGTAGTAAAATATGCACTTTTTACAACTTCATATCTAGGGAAGCTTTTATGACAGCACTTTTAAGCTTCACCTATGAGGTTATTTTTGTATACGAATGGTTTCGTATACACACTGTGTGTCCTGAACTTGGCCTGGGGCACTACCGTGCGCATAAATTATAAAGTATATTAGAGTGAATGGATAAAGGGAGCTCCAATTTATATTAAGAATAGATCTTTTAAAGCAAAACTTTAATTTGATCTCTTCTTAATAATACACAAAAATATGTAATGGGTGTTTTTTATTGAGGTATAGAACTTTAAGTTGGCATCACTTTTTTAACTGGCGGCCATTTTGTCAGCTGTCAAGTGATTAATATTTAGTTTGGTTTGCCATTTCATCATGAACAGGTTGACAAAAGAACAACGCTTGCAAATCGTGCAAATTTATTTCGAAAATAATGGTTCAGTTCGCGAAGTTTACCGCAAGCTCCGTCCATTTTATGGTCGACATAATCGTCCATCAGAGCAATTAATTCGGTTAACCATGGATCGTTTTCGCACTGCGTTTACTCTATGTGATAATACGCATCCGCAGAGACGTCGAACAGTGCGCACCGAAGAAACAATTGCCGCTGTAGAGCAAAGTGTTGAAGAGGACCCGAATGAATCGATTCGCCACCGTGCACAGCAATTGGAGCTTTACATGTCTTATTGAGTTCCACCATAAAACGATGGTTCTTGGCTGTGAAAGAGCTTACTAAGAATTCTTCCCCTGCATTAAATTTGTAATTACTTATTTCATGAAAGAAAAAAATATTCATGAAAGAAAAAATACATCGGGTACATTTCACTTACCTTAGAAATTTTATTTTCTCTATCTTTGAACGGTGCGAATTATTTATGTCGAGATGACAAGTTCTTTTCACAAAAATATAATATTATTTGTACAATTCAGGTAAGTAAGTATGCCTATTTTTTAAAAAGGGAGTGTGGCAGGCTCAGTATTGATGTCAAAAATGAAGAAATTTCCTAGACTCCGATCTACCTATGCTTTCAATTTCATAAAAATCAGTTAGATAGTTTCAGAAATGCAGAAACTGCACCCTACCACTCCTCGTGCTCCCATTTCTTAAAAATTTTTAGCCTATGTACTTTTTTAGATTCAGATCTATCTATATTTTGAATTTCGTCAAAATCGGATATAGTTTCAAAGAGGCAGAAATTTCCCCGTACATTACCTCATGGTTTTATTTTTAAAATTTTATAGCCTGTGTGCTTTTTTAGACTCAGATCTATCTATGTTTTGAATATCATCAATATAGGATAGCTGCTTCAAAGAGGTAGCAATTTGCCCTTACCTCTCCTCGTGACCCTATTTTTGAAAGAAATGTATAGCCTATGTCATCTTTCAGACTCGGCTGTATCTATGTTTTGAATTTCTTCAAAATCGGATATATAGTTACAAAGAGGACGAAATTTCCCTTTACCTCCCCTCGTGGTCCTATTTTTGAAAAAATTTATAACCTATGTCTTCTTTTAGACTCAGATCTATGTTTTGAATTTCATCAAAATCGATTGGATAGTTTCTGAGAGGCAGACATTTCCCCCTACTAACCCTCGTTGTCCTAGTTTTTAAAAATATATATAACCTAAATGTCCTTCTAGACTTGGGTCTATCTATGTTCAAAATTTGATCAAAATCAGTTTTGAGGCTTCCGTTAAAGCGCAACGAACAAAAAAAACTTACTTTTGCATTTATTATATACTAGCTAAAACCCGCGTGCTTCGCTACAGAATATTCCATTTGTGATGAAGAGAGAAAGAAAACTTTTATATTTAATTCTTTTTCAATTACGTTTATTTAAAGTTATATATTAAAAAAAATATATTTAATATATATAATAGTATTCTCGTTTTTGACGTTAATACTCAGGAAAAAATTTCAAAATTATGACTGTTTTGGCTTCCAAGATATTTTAAAATAATTGTTGCTTCTGTATTGGAGGTGCCATCAGTAGTTCGCTGTAAATATTTCAGAAAGATCGATTGGTTTTGAAACCATCTCAAAATATATATTTGCTTTATATGAGAGGCGCCTACTTGTCCAATTTTGAAAGTTTTTACAGAGACAATACACAATATCGACAGAACTATTCTTAGAAAATTTCAATGCTTTTTAAGTTATCTCAAAATATATATTTGCTCTTTATGGGAGGTGCCACACCCTCATGTCCAAGCCGGACTTATTTTGGAGCGACAACGCACACTAGAAAGCTTTGCTCACACAAAATTTCAAGATTCTGGCTGCATTAGCTCTAAAGATACAAAAAAAAAATTATATAAAAAATTATGTGGGAGCTGCCACGCCCACTAATTTTTGGCTGACTACTTTCTCTAGAACAATGCAGAAAACCAATAGAGTAACTCCTACAAAGTTTTAGGTGTTTTACCGGTCTAGTTCCCACGATATGTTAAAATATATATTTGCTATATATGGGAGGTGCCACGTCCACTTGTCCACTCCTTAATAATATCTCTTTAAAAACATTATAAAAAGAGTTACACAAATTTTGAAGTCTTTAGCAGTATTAGCTCCATAAATATCCTAAGATAAAAAACTCTTCTATATGGGAAGTGCCACGCCCACTTATAAAAATTATGTAGACTATTGTTCCTTCCAGATCATCAGTAATATAATGTCAAAATTTCAGCAAGATCGGCTCTCTAGTCTAGGAGTCCATAGCTTTCAAACATACAAACAAACATACATACACAGCAACAAACAGATATTCACTTTTATATAAGTATATAGATAAATATTAGTTAGCAGAAACAGCTTCAGCTATCACTGCAACGAATCACTTGTCACAAATAAAAATTTAAAAAATCATAACAGTATGCAACATCATTTTATGCCAGTATATTTCTAACCAGTATTCTTGCCAGTAGTTTTTCATTTTCAAAAATATTTTTGTTTTACTCCCCAAGCATTGATTTTTGTTATTCCAAGCATTGATGTGCATGGCGCGCCATAAGGAACTTACGTTCCAATAAATATAAAAAACCAAAGAAAGTTAAATTATAATTTTAAATACAATTTTCTTATTTTAAAATTATTATTTATCGAATATTAAGCATTAGGTCAGTTTTTTTTATAAAAAGTTTATTAATTGTTCCAATATTTCGTTACACTTTGTGTAAGTTCTTCAAGGAAAAGTTTTGTTTAACAATTAATCGAATAAAAATTATAACATATTAATATTTGTTTCTTGGTCTTTAGTGATAATCAGTCCAAACACATTAATTTGGGCTGGCACTAAATTGTAATTAAGGATTTTTCTTCTAGCACTTGAACCAGGAAAAGTATCTAAATAGCTTCAGTTTAAATGACCTAATTAGATGAAAAATGCAACCTTTTGAATTGTGCTTAACTAAATAGAGTGTAAGTGAACTAAAATAAAATGCAACTTTGGACTTATGAATTGACCTAAATAAATATACAAATAAATGATTTGTTATTAACCCATTGTGGGCCGCAACAATATTAATATTTGTAACCGATTAATTGTTAAACAATCCCATGATGTGTTCTAAAGTTATTAAATCTTCAATATGAAGAACTTTTCTCAAAAATGGCCGAGATGCCCAAGTTTAGAGGCCTATAAAGTAGAAACCACAAGAGGTATCGCAATAATGTTTCGCCATGTTACGCGCACACAGTTGTAGACGATAAGTGTTGATTTTTGATTTAAATCGGAGAGTTGAAAAATCCAAACTCTTGTTTTCAAGTCTAAAATTTTCATTTTTACCCTGTTAAAAATGTCTTTAAAATTTAAAACTTCCAGTTTCGTTATTAATATATTGATCTTTTCATATTGAAACGCTTACAGCCACATGCATAAAAAAATTTTATTTTAGGTTTAAGACACAATTGTTATGGAACAGTTTCACGCTAAAAACTGTTTAATATAAAATTGCATTCATAAACACTACAATAGACATTGTGTGCTTTAAGGAATTTTAGGTTTCGATACTGGCAACGCCACCATGTTTTGTAGTTAGTGTTGCAATAAAAAGAATATGATTTCATTCGGATATTGAAATAAATGAATAGCTTTTTATTGTTTTCATGAAGTTAAGTTTTTTTGAACTCTCTTTATAATATGTGTCGTTCATTGTTACAGTTAATTATCTCCTTGTAATTAAATTTCGAGAAAACGAGCCTTTTATAGTGAATATTTTGCAGTTTTACTTCCGCGAGTAAACAAGTAACGCAATCTATGGGGTTTTGGTGCAAATATTGGAGTTTATTCACTGTAACTACGATAGATATGACTAAATGTGATACTATTCTTGAAAAATATGTATTTATTATATATGGAGTTACCCCACTTTTACAATAAACGATACATATATTTCTCAACTTATTTAATACAAGTTTTCTATGAAGTAAAATCAAAAATGTGAAATGATTACAAAAGAGTTCACACGACTCTTTACATCATATATGAAAAATATACTCGAATAACGAGCCTATTTTTATTCGGGTTGATTGTTTCTACATCACTAACATTTCTTTTTACTTTTATGTGTTTTGATTGTGTTTATTTTGCTAATTTAGCTGCGAATTTTGTTTAACTTAAATAATTTAGTGCCATATTCTATCAAATTAAAAAAAAACATACTTAAACGCTTATAGCGAAGACTTCAAGCTTAAATTTGCAAAGATATTTAAAGTTAAAATTGATATTTCGATGATATGAATTTATTGAAGGTTTATAGTAGGTGCATACCATCTTTAAACCTATTTTAAAATTTTCAAGTAATATACATTTATGAATGCAATTTTATGAAATTTTGCTTAAAAGTAGTTTATTACCCTGTTTTAAATATTTATAAACATATCTGTTAATGTTGTACATTTATAATCAAATTAACAAAATTTAAATTTGAAAATTATTCCAAAAGTAAAAAAAAACTGTTCTTATGGTAATTTACTACGAAAAATTTAAATCGCGAATATATCGAATACTAGCGCTAACTTCGAAAAACGGCTAACGGCATTGAATTCAAAGTACTCGAATTAGATTTACCAGTATGGTATCCAACTTTTTTAATTTTGCAACCTGCATAGTGCAATTGAACAAGACTGCGGTATAAGTAAATTCAAAAATAAAAAGCTTAAAATTTAATTTTCCATTTCTTCACTTCAAAGTTTTCTCTACTTATAAAAAAAACACCGGAATACATTACTTTGAAAATCCGCTGTTCTCAATTTTTACTAATCAATTTTAGGCAACTTTTCCTTATTGATAACACAGGGCAACAAAATGGACACTTTGGTTTGGTGTAGCGAAAACTATAATTGATACAACATATTGGGGACATGCCATTTTCAAAATTACCCATAGTTTTTTCCGGTCAGCTCTGTGGCGAAATTTGCTACCCCAAAATATTGAATAACTCCTCGATTTATGGGCCGATTTTCAAAATTCTTTTTTAGTGGTTTGCTTGCAGTTTGCTCCCATAATGTTTTTGAAAATCGGTGGGAAAATTTGCTACCCCAAAAAAATTTTGATTATCGCATATCTTCTCTATGTATGGACTTATTTTATATATTATTTTTTGTTTGCAAAGGTTTGCTTGAAGTTTGGTTCCATAGAAGTGGAAATTTGGCGGACAAAGTGATAGCCCGATATATTTATTTTTGCATAACTCCGCTTTTTAATGACTGGTTTTAAAATTTGTTTATTTGATAGGACATGAAAGGTTTGGTACTATGAAAAATTGCGGACTAACACACGATTTGTATTAACGTTGTTTTTTTGCAGAATTATTATTTTACCTCAAATTTCGGCCTGTCTATGAAATCCAACACAGAAAAACACATAAATTTAAGATTGCTCCTATATTTTTCAAAATGGGAACGAATCGTGGTGGGACCTTTAAATTTTTCGAGAAACGCTATTGTATACAAAAACGATATTCCTTTAATGTATTTTCATCGTCTTAGGCTTTTATGAATATATATTTGATTTTATTAATTGCTTAAAGATTGTTTTCTGAGGATCTTTGCGGAAACCTTGAGAAGTATTTAGTTACGGGCACTATTTCGAAAAATTTGCTACAAATCATGCAATTTATTGAAAACTTAAACTAATTGTCTATTATTCCTGTCAAAAATCACTCGATTCGAATCTCTCGAATTAGGAGCAAGTTACTAAAAATCTATTTTATCTAAAGTGATTATATAGGGTAAGGTTAAAAATATTATATCCAGAAAGAGGTAGACATGATCAATATGTTAAAGAACACGTAAGCACTGACGATGAGAGAGTGAAGCTAAATCGGCTTTTAAAAAAGGCTAGAAAGAGCTAGCTCGCCAAAAATAAGAAGCTAAAATACAGCCAAATAATTTTTATGTTAAATTTTAGCCTTTAATAATGATAACTTCAAGTTATTGCACGATGCCATGTAAACACATATATATTTCATGTTATCTTCTTCAATGAGAATGGATCACAAAGAATTTTAATCAACATTTGTTGATTCGCTGCCAGGGATATTATGAAGTTGTTGCGCAAAGGCTTCTTTTATTAATTTTTTCTGCATTGCACTATAGGAAATTTGCCCATTATGTTGCCAACATTAATGTATTGCAAAATGGCCAGACCGATTTAAATTATTTTTTGGATTCGGCAGAGAAAAGGCTGCCTCTTAAGGTCTTAATTTTTTCATCACGCACTCTCTCGAATATAACACATCTGAGCACTAACGCTCACGTTCTGTTGTGAAGATTTTCAAGCATTCCCTTGGAAACCCTTAAAACTTCCTTATTCACACGCCGAAGAAAGTTTTGTTTCATACTGATTGGTATAAAATATTTTATTTTGAAGCTCCTCGCTTTAATTATATTGAATAATTCTGAGTTTGGCATGCTGTAGCTACTCAGAAAAATCCGATTTTTGAAAAAATGTTAAAGCATTTATGACTGTTATAAATTACGTTCAGCTCCTGATTGACTTAGAGAGTTGCGGCAATTTTTAATCAAAATCAAACTCCAATCCATAATTCTATTAGTACATCTTAGGGTCCCTTAAAATATTCCGATTTAATCGATCTAATAGACGAATCAAGATATTAAAATACTACTCAAGTTCGACATTATTAGTTATTTATTACATATTACAATTTATTATTATGAAATTTTGAAAAGTAAGAAACTGTGAAAATGTAAAAGCTAAATTTAGCCTTTTTGCGGCTAAATATGAAAACAAAAAGGCTAAAAAAAGCAACGAAGGTTAAACGTAAATTGCGATGCTAAAAGACTTCCAAGAACAACGTTGTTCTGTCTTGCAGTTTCGTTTAAAATTAAATTGACTCTATTCTATAAAAAAAATCTGAATAAAGTTTTGTTATTTAATACCCTAATGGAAAAATATATTTTACGTTTCCTTACAACTTATGTATGTGAAAATGTTGTGTTCATTTTAAGTTTAATAATAAAATAAACATTAAATAAACTTCAATGTTTCGTGTTTCTTTATGGCATGTTTTCCTGTTTCAAACAATATATATTTTCTATACGCACGAATTAAGCATTGGCCACTGTTCGTTTATTATACCATACTTCTTATTTTTCAACAATGACCACAACAAAAATGTAGTTTGTGGTCATGGTGGAATTTTTTTACTACTCTGCCTAACTTAAACCAACACATCATCCTAGGAATTTTAATTTTAGCTGTGTCATTTAGAAATATTGCAACCTTTTAAGTTTTTTTGTTCAATTGTTCTGCACATCTCTAAAAAAATATAGTACTTAAATTAATCTTACTTCCTGAAAAGGCAAAAAATAAATTTTTAGTCAAACTTTTGGCTTTAAAGCTTGTAAGAATGTAAAAAAACAACAATTTACAAATTGAATAAAACACAATATACATATATACATACATACGTATGTACTTGTTTGGGAAAAAGTAAGACCTTTAGAAAATCAGTGTTTTGAAGTACATATATAATTCATTGTATTAAAATAAATGCACAATAGCTCACTACATTTATCACTTTCCTTTTAAGAGTGATAAGAAGATAAATGATATAAATAAAGAATTATTGTCTAAGTGGAATCTTATTTATAAATGATATGTAATATTTTTAATGGAGTACAGAAGAAATTAAGTTTGTGAAAGTGCAGGTTTAAAGCATCAAAAAATCTACATTATATTAGCATAATTGTTTTTTAATATACATATGTACTTCTTTGCAATTTTAACATTTTAGTTATATATAAACCTAAGTCTGACCGTGCAGTCGGACTGATTTTTTACGTCCAATGATGTTTCCAGGATTTTAGCTGAGGAAACGATTGGAATTATATGATTTTCTATACCATCATTATGATCGAAATCAGCACTAGTTTTTTTTTTAAGAAACAATCTATATTTTGATTCAGCATTTCAATTAAATTATTCAAAACAAATCAATAACTAAATTATACCCTAACACACTAAAGTTGAATATCTTGGTGCTCATCTTGATCGTCGTTTAACTTAGAAATCCCACATAAATGCAAAGGTGACACAAATTAAATTAAACGCGACTCGAGTGAATTGCCTCATTGGAAGTAATTCTTCACAGAAAAAATGATCACCAACAAAATTTCAAACAAAAGTTTGTCTAAAAATAAATGTAATTTTCAGTAAATCTTCTTTACATAATCAATGATCTGTTTCTTTGACTCTTATTTAGACCGCAAACACCAAAAACAACAAGAAAAACTGTAGCGTAAAAAACAATTCCAATGACGAAATACATATACAAAAATAATAACAACAACAATGATAGCAAAAGGAATGCGATTGTAAAAAGTTTGTTTACTGAAGATTTTTGAGCGAATCAATTCGTTAATGTCGTTGCGTTAATTCTCATTAATTTTTTTAGAGTCTTTAGACAAACATTCAATAAACAATAAACAATATATCCAACTGCATTCACAAGCCTATGCATTTCTTCGATAGCGCTATATTGTCTTCTGAAGCCACAATGATGATCTGCGATGCATCCACTCTCATTTGGTATGGCAAAGCTGGATGAGACCATACTAAAGTGAAATCTTATAGGCCTATAAGATTATTGTCATATATATTAAAACTAGTTGAGAAACTGCTTAGTCCATTCGTTCTCAAAGTAAGTAGAAAATATATAAATTTAGTAGGCGTTTTTCATTCTGTGTATGACAGAAACCAGCGCATTCATAGAGATCAAGATCTTCCGATGGTTAGGACTGTGTTTTCAACACATGTGACAAGATATATAAAAAAACTTAACTTGCGCCCAAATCGCTAGCCCGCAACATCATTAACTGTAGGGGCCACACTCGGCTGAAAAGGAGGGACACTCTTGCTCTCAGCCGAACAAAAGACGTAACAGACAACCTAAGAACCTACCGCAGAAACAAATATTAGAGTCTGGCATTGGTTTTACTTACAAATTAAAATTTTAGAATTCAGATTTGAATACTTATTGTTAGTTCAATTTTATTGAAGATTCAATAAATAAAAACAACAAAAAATGTATAAAAAAATAAATAAAAGACAATTAAATTATAATTCAGTTTATCAAAAAATGTCAATAATTGATTACACGTCACAACAATGAAAAAATTTCTGGGATCAAAATAGATCATTCTTATGTATTTTCATCTGCTGAGTACAGAAATCACCATACAAATTCCTGACTAGCTCTTGTTTTAAAGACTTTTTAATATTTTCATAAATCGCAACATTTTTTTTTGTATTCTTTGAATGATATTTCCAGATGGGCTCATAATCAAATTTATGGTTTATTAGTCTGAAATTAATTTAAATTAAAAAATTATCATGTATAAAAAAGTACGAATAGCAATAGTTTTTCATTTGTTGCATTATTTTTTTTTCAATAAGTCTTCAATATACATGTTAATACAAATGTTAAGAAAAAAAAATTTTTAAATAAATGTGCATTGCGTGTAACCTACAGGAAACAAAACTAAAGAACTGACGCAAAATTACTCATTTCACCGGTTGCCAAGTAATAAGAACTGACTAATTGTAGTTTTATTAGTTTGTGCGAGAGTGACTATCACTTTTACATGGCGTTGTCATTGAAAGGGTCAAGTGACATAATGTTTCGTAAAAAGAAGTTCTTTGTTTAACTATCCAGCAGAAACTTTGCTTACTGGAAAAAAGTATATGAGGATTTATATCGTAACTACTTAAAATTTTACTTGATAACTACTTAGTTTTGTTTGAGCAGTTCAAAAAATAAGTCGTACCCCTTACAAATGTATTTAAATTTTCACAGCAATTAAGTAGTTATCATTTGACTTACTTGAAGCTAAAAAAGTAGTCAAATAAACAATACAAAAAATAAAAAATGTATAGACACTATATGTATTGATATATCTTTTAATCGTGTTTTTTCCTTTTTTGGCCTCAATAGGACACGAACCTGTGGTCTTTTAAACTTGAAGACCAGTATTGTACTCACTCAGCCAGGTTTGACTTATACGCTTAAGCGCCAAATATAAGTTTTATTATACTCCAAACACATGTCACTTATTTTATTAATACATAAAAACAAATTATAACTACATTCAAATAGATATTTTATTAATTACTTAGTGCTAGTTTTAATTTTGAGCACAATAAGTAAAAAGTTATATCGATCACAAAAAATGCTAAATTTTTTTTTACTGGGTACGTTTATGTTTAATCCTTTACATCTTTAAATAATAAACAATTTTTCTTTAGTTAATTATGCAGGCGTTAGTTGTTTTTAAAGCCCTCAATTAGAAAAACGAGTGCCTGAAACAACTATATTATTTTTTTGCGTTTCATTATAGGAAAGGCGTTTCAGTTATGTGATTTAATTTTCTTCGCTACAAACACTCGTATTGTGCATTCTAATTATTTTCATAAATATACTATAAATAAATAAATTTAGGTGATTATGGAAAATTTAATTGCGTCATGCTAAATAACATTGAGAAATTGTTCAAGGTTTAATTTTGTTTATAATATGAAACTTATTTAAACTCGCTAAAGGATATTTAAATAAAATTGTGACAACAAAAGGGACTTAAAATTTAAATGAACAAAATTTTTTACGAGCATTTGTCACCAAAATATACTTTGTTAAAAAATAACTTCCGTTAAACTCTTGCGGAAAAATAAATATTATATTGCACTGCCTGATTTCATTTTAATTTTTCATAATTGTCACAACTTTTGCTAGCTGTGATTAAAAAAAATATCACTGCGCTAAAAAAAAAAAACATTTAAGCAATAAAAATACTATACTAATTATTTTTCATGAACATTTTTCATTAAAACAATTTGCATTGTTTTTCCATGTCAATTGTTTTCGCTGGCCATATGTATTTTTATTTTACAGATTTTTATCAAAAACAGTTTTTATTAATACTATTTTATATGTGTTTATTATTTTAAATTAAAATAATAAAGTTTTATAGCATGTAAATTTTTTTTCTTTCATACATCGACGATCCACCCAAGTATAAAATAACACACGCGAAGAAAGATTTAGTTAATAAATTCATAATCTGAAAGTATCAGTAATTTTTGTTTGTATATAATTGTATCTACTATGTAGTAGGACTGTCAGTGGGCAATGTAGCTTATGCAGTACAAAGGACTCATAACTTTTATTCTAGAAAAGGAATCATAAGCCTTTAATTTGCTGATACCTTTATAGAGGTAACAATTTTCTCTCCTAAAGATCATCAACCTTCCTATACTCACGTTAACATTTGAAACACGTATGTATACTCACTCACATGTAAGAATAATTAAGACACTACCTGTCTGTTCTGTAAATCTAGTCGATTTCAAATCGATAGATTTAGAGAAATTAAATCCACCAATAGCAACATATTTGCAGTTTTTTTTCTGCAGTTTCGTGTTTTTTTAGAGCTTCAAATATCATATCTGAAATTAATTTAATATATATAATTTATAATACATTAATGGGAACATTATTTATTTATGGAAAACGAGAAATTTACTCGAACTCGGTTTACACAACAGGGTCGCATATATTTTGGCGCTGAGTGTTCAATGTCTGCAAGACCTTAGTATTTGAAACATGATCTGTTCAAGAAATTTGGAGGAGCCATCGATATGTCCACATTTCAAAATTTTCAAGCTGATTCACATATACTACTTTTAGAGTCCAGGATTCCATTGAGTAAAGTAAAATAGACCAGATGTAACATATCACCACACAAATCCGAAGGTTTATATATATTCCGCTATTACATAAAATTTGTTTGTATTTCAAAAAACCAGTTCTAGCCATTTCTATTCTGCAACTAATCTCCATGTCTACTGTCCATTCATCTGTAAGCCAAGCACTAGCTCAATTTGAGAATCATCCACTTTGAACTGCGAAGCTGTGTGTTGCTCTTTAGTTCAGTTCATCTTGGTCTTTTTGATGTTAATTTTAAGACCATAAGTGTTGCTGCATTCATTAATTTTGTTCAGTAATATCTGAAGATCTTGGATATTGTCCGAAATAAGGGTTGTATCATCTGCGTATCCTATATTGTCTATATATATTCGTCATTTACTTTGACGCCCTTATCTACCTTATACAGTGCTTCATCAAAAATTTATTCTGCGTAAAGATTTAACAACAGTGGTGACGGAATACATCCTTGTCCTACACCGCTTTTAATTTCAATATCATTAGTGCATCTATTGTTGTTCCTAATAGTTATAAGCTGCATGACTTTAAACACTTAATGCATTGAATGTCCTTTTCATCCAAATCTACACTTTGGAGAAGTTGTATAACTCGCGTTGTATCTTATCAAACGGCTTTTTATTATCGACGAAACACTGAAAAACATATTTACTCACGTCCATGCAATTTTGAACTAAAGTTTGTAGGCAAAACAAGGACTCACGAGTTTCAGTCCCAGATTTGAAACCGAACTGTGTTCTGTCCATATATTTTTCACATTTGGCGTACAAGCGGTTACAAATTGTCTTTAAAAAGATCTTAAGGGCATGAATCATCAAACTTATTAAACAGTAACACTATGCTAGTCGAAAAAACCGACAGAAGGGGCATCCAACGGATAAACTTAATTCGAGTACGTTTACCGTTTTTCAATGTTAGCTCTTCAAAAATAGTTATTTAAGATTTAAAATTTCAGTTTTTGGACCATTTTCATTAGATTAAAGACGCAATTCTTACCATAATTGGACGAAATTCGGTTCATAAGTTAGTCATGCACTACAAACATACCTGACTAAAATTTGAAGAAATCGGCCAATATTTACACCTTGTCTTGAACAACAAGCATCCACCAAAATTTCACCTAAATGTCGATATATTTCATGAATTGTTTTAGATTCAGCTCAAATTAAATATGTAGATAGCGTATTTTTGTAGAAATCATATTGTGAGTTTTGAACATGATCAGTTTATTGGTATGGTTGCTACACGTCAAACAGCGTATACAAACTAAGCACAGTGATGTAAATTAGAAAAAAGTAGAAATAAGTATGGAACTTCTAAGATACTAAATAGATTTATATAAAAATTATTCTGATTACAGAGGAGGAGTCACGCTTTCAGAATCGTGTCTCCTTAAGTTTTTAGATGCACCAGGGGCGGAGCTACAAGGGCTGAAATTTGGCTACCACTGGTACGAAAAACATTGTGCGTCCTGTAAATATATACTGATTTCGTAAATATATACTGATTTGTAAGATTTTAGGTGCGTTGAGTTTTGCTAGGCAATATAAAGAAAAAATGTACTTGCAATTATTGCTAAATTTTTGGCATCGACTTTTTTTTGGTTATTCTGTTGTAATTTTTTTACTAAGCCTCTGATTTTAAATTGTAGTACACTATTAAATTTCTGATAAAGTTCTAAGTAAACTCACCGATCAAAGCTTTGAAATGGCTTGAGCCGTTAAATCGTAATAAAGGTCTAAACTCAAAACTTTGAAATATAACTAAAAAATCGTCGATTTTTCAAAAAATAAAAAGTGCTTCATAATTTTTAAAATTGTAAAAAATGTTGTTAGAAATGTTAATTTTATTTTATACACGGTGAAAGGCCATGCTTTATAGATGAATATAGCGGACATTTTTGCTCATTTTGGCCATGTACCCTAGATTTGGCAGTGGTCGAAAATCATAAATTTTTAAAATAATTTTTGAGCTTAGGTGCCTGTACAAAACTTTGCACAGGGTGCTCAAAAATGCCAAGATGAGACTTTTATTAGATATGTAGTTAGCATTCTTCTTGGTTTAAATGAAGGCATTCTGGCTATAAATGTAGGTGCTAGGCCAAAATTAGTAAAAAATCTCAAATTTCATGAAGTAAAATTTATATATTAAAATTTATATATTAAAATTTATATATTAAAATTTATATATTAAAATCTTACAAATTGGTATATATTTACGAAAGTTACAGGCCGCACAATGTTTTTCGTGCCCGAGGTAGCCAAATTTCAGCCCTTGTAGCTCCGCCCCTGGTGCATCTAAAAACTTAAAGATATACGATTCTGAAAGCGTGGCTCCTCCACTATAATCAAATTAATTTTTATATAAATCTATTAAGTAGCTTAGAAGTTCCATACTTATTTCAACTTTTTTTCTAATTTATATCACTGTGCTTAGTTTGTATACGGGTTTTGACGTGTAGCAACCATACCAATAAACTGATCACGTTTAAAACTCACAATATGATTTCTACGAAAATAAGCTGTCTACATATTTAATTTAAACTTTCTAAGACAATTCATGAAATCTATCGACATTTAGGTGAAATTTTGGTGGATGCTTGTATAAAGACTAGGTGTAAACATAGACCGATTTCTGCAAATTTTACTTAGGTATATCTGTAGTGCATGACTAACATATGAACCAAATTTCGTCCAATTATCCTAAGAGTTGCGTCTTTAATCTAATGAAAATGGTCCAAAAACTCAAATTTTAAATCTTAAATATCTCTTTTCTAAGAGCTAACACTCAAAAACAGTAAACGCCATTGAAATCAGCGTACTCGAATTAATTTTATCCGTTGGGTGCCCTTTCTGTCGGAAAAAAATAGTGTCGAATTCATGCACAGTGTAATCATTGCACGTTTTCGGATTGTTTTTTTTCGGAACGGTTACGAATGTTGACTGCAACCAACTGGTAGAATATGTTCCAGTGTCACAGATATGATTAATAATACAACAAGATATATGATATGATTAATTATACGACAAGAACGTTAAGATTTTCATCATCGCTTTATTTTATTATCATCGCACACAAATCATCAGGTCTTGTTGCATTCTTAATTTCTGATACCTTCACAGCATATTCTGCTTCATATTTGGTGATTGGGGGGTCTGTTAAATTTGCTGCCTCATCGCTATGCTGTCGGTTCTAGATACGTCATCAAACAAACATTTAATGTAAACTTCCTACTCCGTTTGCCTTAAATCTTTGTCTACCAAAAGTTGATTACTGCTGTTCATTAAAATAGAAGGCACTTTATTTCTGTTTATTGCACAAAGCCACTTGATTTTTCTGTGCAGGCTAAAGTCATCGTGCTTGTTTTGTAGCTCCTCCATTTCTTTACATTGTAGTCTAAGCCATTTTGCAAGCCGGCATTTTTTTATTATGAGATTGTCGAGTCATTGATATTCAGTCGGATTTCTATTTTAATTTTTTTGCCTTTCAGACATCAGCTCCAATATATCATCAGGCATCCAGCACGGTTTACGGTGATATTTTCGAGGACCCGGTACATGTTAAGATGCTTTTGAAAGTATATTAGTTGTTTGTTTGCAGATGAAATTAACGTTATCATTCCGATTGATGTTTTTTAGTTGGTTATTGATTTCAGAGATTAGTCTCATTTTTGATTCGGTATTTTTTAGTTGGTTTAAATTAACATTGTGGCTGGCATTTTCACGTACTAATTTAGAAAGTTTGATTTTTATTTTAGCCTCTAATGAGATGTGATCTGTAATGACATCTGCTCCTGCGTATGCTGTGGTTTTTTGTACACAGGTAGAGAAATGTTTATTAATTAAGATGAAGTCTATTTTGTTTCTAATAATGTTGTTTTTATTGTCTCTAGGAGATTTCCAAATATATAGTCTTCTGGGTGGTAGCCGAAACCATGTGCTCATAATTTTTAGCTGAAAGGCTTGGCAGAATTCAACAAGTGAGTCACCTCTTTCTTTTCTCGCACCTAGCCCATGGGGACCAACAATATCACCTATCCATCCATTTCCAATCTTAGCATTAAAGTCTCTAATAATAATATTTATATCATGGGGCCTTGTTGCATTTAAAAGTTCTACGATTTCTTTGTTGAACTGATGTACTTCTGCATCGGTTGATTCTGATGTTGGTGCATACACTTGGATAATATTCAGCATCACTGGCTTAGCATTTATTTTTAAAATCATAGTTCTATCGGAGAGCGGTATAAAACTCGATACATATTTAGCTTTTTTATCCGTAACTACAAGTAGTATACCTACAACTTTTCGATGTCTCGAAGTGGTGTTACCCGAATGATAAAATTTTGTGCCATCGGTATTACATTCTACAGAATCAGGCCACCATGTTTCACTTATACCTATAAGTCCATTTTCAAACGATGCATTTCTTGAATTATATTTAAAAATTTTCAGATTACAATCTAGCGTTTAGTACTGCAAAGTTTTATGTAATATCGAACAAGAAATCTTTTTTATTAAAATTTTAGCTTCTCCCTACACTAAAATCATGCCTCTTGAGCGTGAAAATCCTGATAGTCCTATAAGATAAACACAGAATGTTCGCTAAGCTACAGGAGAAGAAAAACATTGAAAAAGAACTAAACTACAGACACAAACAAATTATATAAGATCCGGTAGGTGTATTTTGAAGCGGCCTTCTCAAAAAATTGAGACATCCCATTTCTATATTAAGCCAAGCAGGACAAATTTTATACTGGTATGAAAAATAGTAAATGAGGATTTCAATCGAAACTATTTATAATTTCACTCAATGTCTACTTATTTTTATTTGGGAAGTTCAAAATATAAGGTTGCACCTTATATAAATATATTTACATTGTCACAGAAATTAATTTATTATTTGATTAATTTGAAGCTGAAAAATAAAAAAACCTGTTTTATAGACAATAAGGGTCCTCATGAAAACGTTTAAAATCCTCGAAAGCTGCGCAAACTGTACATGTATCCACTCTCGTAAATGAGTTGTCAAAAAAAGTTTGAAAATTCATTTGCACAACTAATAAAAATATACGAGACAGTTCAGGCTCGTTAACTTGCACAAAGTATTTGGGCATTTGAAAAATAAAAATAAACGTCATAAATTTATAAATAACAATTTTAATTTACAAATATTTTGTTAATAATTTATGTGAAAATATAAGAAAATGTAGCAAAAATAAGAATATTGACAAAAAATTCATATAACTCATTTGTTGTTGTGATGCAGAGGCCATTTTAAGAAGTAGCTAGACAAGTAAGTTGACATTGGCTGTTAAAAGTTGCACAACAGTTTCAAAAGGGCCTTCTTGGAACTCGCCTCGCAAGTTTGAGCAATTCCACAAATGCTAATGTTAATCGCTTTCATGAAAACCCTTACTATATTTATTTATATTTTTTCACACCTTATTATTTTTTTTTTTGACTTAGCTGGGATACAAACTTGTGTTTTTTTAGATTTGAAGACAAGTACTTTACTCACTTTGCTATTGTTAAATTATAAGTTTAAGCGCCAAAATTGGTTTTCATAAGTCTCTAAAAATCTCCCTTATTTAGTAAAACTATTTTCTCCCTCAAAAACTAAGTTATCAAAAGGAAGTTTTGAAAATTAGTACTTCTGCCGTATCTAAATATTTATGTATTTCCGTATTTATTTCATGACATAAATTTGGTTTTCATCAAAATATTTTTCCAAAATTAATACAATAAAAGCCAAAGAAAAAACAAAAGATATTTTATACATTTAACAAGCAGCTGTTATTAGTAATTTTTATGGTAAAATATAATCCGCTGCCACAAAACAAACTTATTCGACTAGTTAAGTATTAAATTTATATTTGTTAACATTTGTTTGTTATTTTTGTTTTGTACTAATTTTATTATTAATTTGGCCAACCGAAAAAATACAAATAACAACACTAAAAATTCTATATTTTTATGGGTATTTTTTGTTTGTTTGTTGGTTGATTTTCGTATTTTATTTTTTGGCTTAAAAACTTATACAAATACACATACAAACAATAGGAGAAACTCAAACAAACAAAAAAAAAAAAACAAATGAGAAAAAATTAGAACAACAGCTGTGTCAACTAAAACTTAATCCTTAAATATGTAAAATAAATAGGACTTGGCAGAATAAAACAAGCAGCTAAAATACAAAAGGAAAGTCACATATATTGAATAATGAATAAGTTCCCATTTAGCAAAATACAGAAAAACACAATACGTGGGTATATGTACAAAACGGCACAAAAATATCAATAACAATTCATATATAGCAAATAAATAAAAACTGTAAGCCACTAAGAAACCAAAAGCAAATATAAAATTAAAATACCTATATATAAGCTGTTATTTTTGAAAGTGGTAAAAGTCCACTTTTATTGAAAAATTAGTTAAGGGTAATTCTATAAGTCTATATCTTCCTTAAATTACTATTCTTTAATTTTTTAAGAAATCGGACTTATAGCACTTTTAAAAATAACAGCTAATATACGCACATTTCTCTTTATTTTAAAGAATCAAGAGAAAATTAAATGGAAAACATTACCCTGTACAATAATATTATTAAAAACGGAAAGCGACTTCTAATAAGTAAATTACTTTTTAGCTTTATTTGGAGTATCAACTTTTATATAATAATTTTTTTTCACTTAAAGTAATTTCAAAATGATTAGGAAGGAATAAATAAAAACTTTCTTAACGCCTAAATGTACGAGTATAACAGCATGTTTCTTGCAAGCTAATTAATAATATGTCACTCACTCAATCTTGCTATCAAACAATAATGCTAGGGTATTCATTCGAATAATGTTTGCTTGTTTAATCGAAAAATTTAAGTCAAATAATGCTTGGTCATATTAAAAATGCACATATTTTATATCACGTGAATTGTTCACAAAGGGAACGTTAACTTTTACATGGCCTTGGAGAGGGTCAATTTACATAGTTAAGATACTCAGGGATAGGCTCTAGACCTAAACTTAAGGTACTTACCCGGTGTAGATTTCTAAAATACTAGTCAAATTATTGTACTTTAAACAAAAATTTTTGCACAGTGGGGTATTCTGCAAACATTTTTCTTCTAGGTTTTTCATATATTCAGGAGCATTTTGTACCATTTTAATTTTCCCCACTCATAGGATAAGTACGTTCAAGACTAGTACATATTTCAATTGTAAATTGCATGAGTAGGGTTATATTTTACATGACTACTCAGGGGTCATCCCCTAAGTGCTGGTATTACATAAACAAAAAATGATAATAGATAAATCTGGAAAAAATGAAACAAACCGGCAAGACTTTGCAATAGAGTTGCTTATAAGACGACGGAGTTTTTTCAAAATGTATTATGGACAGATGAGTCCTACTTTACAAGTTTTAATTGACTTGCAATGTATGTATGTTTGTTCGGGTGGAATCTTGCAACTCAATTTTGAAGCAGAAGTCTTCAAACGAATGAGCAGGGGCCGAATCGTCGCTCTCGATACCGAGCTCATTCGATCGAGTTTTCTTAGTTTGAGATTATGACATTCGATATCGAACAATGTGTTTATATTTTCCGATAGCGAATGTCATAATCGCAAACTAAGAAAACTCGATCGAATCAGCTCGATATCGAAAGCGACGATTCGGCCCCTGAAATTTTGTATACACGTTCAGTTTGGTTGACAATGTACGCTTAAATGTGGGACGTCATTCTAAATCCAAGATGGCGGCACACTAAAGATGGCGGACTAGTTATTTTTAATGCACTGCTATGAAAGGGCTGCCGAAGAATAACTCAAAATATAAAGTTACGTCATTCCAAATCAAATATGGCGGACTTCTAAAGTTTGAAGCTCAATTTTAAAGCAGATATCCTCAAATGATTGTATGCACTTTCACTTCGGCTGAAAATGCATGGTTAACTGTGTGATGTCATTCAAAATCCAAGATGGCGGCACACCCAAGATTTCGGCACACCCAATATGGCGAACTAGTTATTTTTAATTCACTCCCATAATATGGGTATCAAATGAAAGGGCTTGCGAAGACTAACTCGAAAAATAAAGTGAAGTCACTATAAGTCCAATATATCGGACCTCTAAAATTTGAAGCTCAACTTTGAGGAAGATATCTTCAACCGATTGCGATAAAATTTTGTATCCACATTCACTTTGGATGACAATACATGGTTAACTGTGTGACGTTATTCTAAATCCAACATAGTGGAACTCCCAAGATAGCGGACTAGTTATTTTTAATGTTGGAAATTAGCCGACAAGCAACGTTGCAACAATGATGAATGAAATGAACAGAATGAGAAACGTGTCCAGCGATAACTAAAAAGTGAAAAATAAATTAAAAGTACAAAAAACAAGCTTTTATTTAAATGCGTTAAAAAAATTAAAATAAACTTTTACTTTAAAACTTTTACTATTAACTTGTAACGTCAGTGCATAATTTATATGATATAAAAGCTTGCTATGAAATTTAATTGTGTGCATAAACAAGTAAATTAAATAACTTGATGTGATTGATTTTAACTATGTATTAAAATTTTTAAACTAATTAACTACTAGTACTTAAATCTCGTTACAAGCTTTTATATCTTATAAATTGTGTAACGACGTTAAAATTGATAGTAAAAGTTTTAAATTAAAAGTTTATTTTTTTCATCATATTTAATTAAAAGCTTGTTTCTTAAAAAAGGTTTTTAATTGTATTTTATTCAATTTAAAGTATCATTTGGGAAAAGTTTTGTGCCTCCTTTCAAAGAATTGTAGAATAAAAACGTACAACCTTCGAAAAGTTTTGGAGGTTGCAAGCCATCTTTTTTTGGAAAGTTCCTTGTACAAAGGAGTTGGAGATCTGATATCTATAAAAACCACTCAAAGCCAAATCACACGTTATTTTCTAATGAATACAATAAGGCTTTAAAATAGAGTTGGGCAAGCTGTTTTTCCATGGCAATTACCAGAGGTCCAATCTAAAAATTATAGTAAATGTGTGTGCGTTTATAAAATGGCACAGAGGTTTGTAAAATGGTGAACAGACGAGAGGTAACAGATCGTGAAATGAAAAAATTTTGAAAAACTTTAGAAATCGAGATTTTATTCGAAGAATTCGAAAGATATAAAGGTTTTATTGATTGTTCATACAATTTTATAGCCGCTATTTCGATTATTTCTATGGTTTCTTGAATAAGCGCGTATGTTTAAAAACAAAATTTTTCAAGAGAACTGAAATACTTTATTTTTAATACTAAGGGCTCTGTGTGATTTTTATCAAACTTTTTTTTGACAGTCATGAAAATATATGTTGTAAATAGTTTGTGAAAAAATTGCAGGCAAAAATTCCCTAAGGGTAAGATCCTAGAAAATAATTAAAAATTTGCTAAGGACTCTAAAAGTGTGTGCAGAAAAAAACTTATGTCGATAACAATTGCATACACAATTTTTTTAGCTGAAAGATTGCGCAAAATTAGCTATAAGTTGTTATTAACTCAACAGTATTCAAAAATATTTCAAAAATGTGTTCAAAAGTAACAACGCATGTAACTATGTGCTTTTTTCAACGGCAATAATTTCCAGCACGCAATTTTAAGCCGATTTAGTTCATTAGAGCTGAAAAATAGTTGAATAAACTAAGAAGTTAAGTTATTTTAAAAAACAGTTTTGGAATAAATCCATGTTGTTGCGAAATTTTTGGCCCATCTTAAAGAGCACATAAAATAGTGCAATTTGGCATCAATAACTCAAAATCGACAAAAATTTCCATCCGCACTTATTCGAGAAAAC
Organism: Panzeria rudis; assembly: GCA_956483635.1. NCBI lineage: Eukaryota > Metazoa > Arthropoda > Insecta > Diptera > Tachinidae > Panzeria > Panzeria rudis. Next base: position 35,360,191 of record OY101450.1, read on the forward strand.
CACAGATTTGTATAATCGAACAATTGAAAAGTCGATTAGAATGAATACCCTAAACAATACCCCGACCAAAAAATAACATGAGAAAATACACTAATTTCTACAAATTCGACAAAATACATCTAAACATATACATATACAAAATAACCAACAAAAAGTTAACTTTTATAGTTGTTATACAGCAAATTTTACTAACCTACTGGCATTTCCGTTTCCTATAACAAAAACAGGCACACAAACATACATGTGCAAGCAAACAAATACAGCTGACGCCTGGATTTAAAGCATTAAAATGGAAAACGAAAACTAAACAAGAGCAACAAACAAATCAACAATATGTTCAGCGCAGAGTTGAGAATAAAGTAAAAAGCCAATTCATTTTTGCTATTTTACAAGTTGTATGTAAAAATAAAAATCAACAAAACTACTTAAGAAGTCACTCAACCACAATATCCTTCTTTTTGAGGATGTTTATTTGTAGTTTTTTGTTTCGAAATATATAAAGCCAATTTTTTCAAATATTTCTGCATTTTTACTTAATCGAAAATCAGAAACCGAAATATATACAAACTAAATCGAAATGAAACACTTCAGAACAGCATGGTAAATAAAAAAGAAAATGCGGAGGCAGTCCAAAAAGATTATAAAACAGTTTCTTGTTTTCTTATACATTTCTTACAAACTTGATTTATCGAGACATATTAAATATTTTATATCGAGAAGGTTTTGAATACTATAGCAATCCCAATAGCTGGAGCCATAATATTATCGATAAATAAAGTCATGTTTACCTATAGTAATAGCGAGTAGTCCCTAAGTGAATTATTACAAAGATAAACCACATAACACAGAAAAAAATAGACAAGAATTATATTCAATAAAACCATGTTATTAAAAAAAATATGAATTTCAATAACATTTATCTTTAACATAATAAAATATTTCGTTGTAAGTATTTCTTTTCCATGCCGGTTATTTGTTTTCTTTTTATACATAAGTACTTAAAACAAGTTGTATCCCATAAAAAAATAAATGGGATATGGCTCAGCTAGAGAGTGTATGCTTTACGTCCGGAAAGCCCGGGTTCGTATTCCAGCCATGTCAACATTTTTTAAATTTATATATATATTTATATTTTGAAATAATTTTGTTATCAATATAGGGGAATTCTTTATCACAGGAAATTTAAAAAAAAAATTATTGAATACCGGGATTTTTGTTATCAAAAACGAAACTTATTTTTTTCTGTGAATGCGCAGTGGGTATTTCGCAACATAAATGATAATAAATCTGAAACTTTTAAACTGCATATTGGACTTAGCTGAAACTAAAATCATCTTTAGAAAAGCAGACAAGCTTTGTAAGGCGTATCTCTGTGTCCTTCGAACTAAGGCAGGAGAAGAGCTACAGTTGGCCAAAGTTGACTACCTTAGACTAAAAGAAAATCTGCGGGTTGTAACTTTTTAAAAGCTATCCGATTTTAAAAACTTAACGCTTTTTGAGTTTCGTTCGAATATTTAAAGAAATGATGCTTAAAATGCGTTTCCGTATCTCGCATAGTTTAGAAGATATTTGACTTTAAAGAAAAAAAATTTTATTTTTGTCTTAACTTTTTTTAGTTTTTTTTTAAATGCAGCATTAAATTCTGGATGAAATTCTTAGTAAAATTTGGGAAAAAAGTTTTTTATTATCTGCATTCTTTAAGTCGGAAACAGGAAAATAATCTAAATTCTGAAATTGACGTGAAAAAAAACTTTTTTTTTTAAATGTACCTGCATTATTCTCATTTTTGTAAAAAACTTTGTTAAACTAATTCATTATTTTGTTACATATCGCAAAAGCTAAGCCAATATAGAAGTATCTGTCACCAAAAATTTTGTATTTTGGACATGTACCCTACATCCAGCAGTGGCCGAAGACAGTAAATTTTAAAAATAGTATTTCCGTTTAAGGCCCTATAAAGGATTGTGATTTTCAAAATTCTAGCAATTACGTTTAATAAGTTAGATGGTTCTTAGATTCTTGGTAAAAAATTAAAAACATCCTGCCCATATACATACATGGATATACGTAAAGATTTTCTGAAAAAAAGCAAAAATTTAGGAAAAATAAAGTTTCGTACTATAAAAATATATATAGCAAAATAGTTTAATGTTCTCAAATTAAAATTTTTGACTTTTATATAAATCTCTTTACTATGCCTGAAAAATTTATTCAAATATCTTTCAATAATCTCGAGATATTCCGATTGCAGAGTATGTAATTCAAAGAGTATTTAGCATGCTTTTAACTTCTTACCTTTTATTCACACAACGGTCATAATATCTAAAAAAAATACCTAAACTTCAAAAAAAGACAAAGATACTTTTGTAATGTTATATGATATATATACGTGTGATTCTTATAATAAAAAAATATTAATCGCAATTATAAAATCTGTTTTCATTTAGGGGTACTTAGTAGTAATAACACTGGGCGGTCACGCTAATATACTCGTATTTCATCATAACTCTCGAACGGTTTATCCTATTTAAATAAATAAACCGGCATAGGATGTGAAATGAAGTTGCTTTTAATTATTTTTTTGTGTATTTGTAACTTCGGAGTTTTTCAGGCTCTCTTCCCTCTAGGAAGCAAGAAACATTTTAACCGTCTAACTTTTCGCTGTAGGGTATTTTTATCCTTTTTTAAGGGTTAATTTCGAACCATTTCACAATTAGTCCTCAAATATCCTACATAAAAATCTAACACCATAATAAAATCAATACTAACATACGCTGTCCTAACTGAACAAGTCGCTACTAATGTACTACTTGACAAGGTGTACCACATAGTATATATTTAGATCATCGGAGAAATGAGAACCGGTCCTACATGCACATCAGTTGCCATTCTGCACATTTCGTCTTGCACATTATAGTGAAGGAGGAGGCCAGCAGGGGCGCACTTCGTCAGACATCTGCACTATAAAAACCGGAGGTTCGGTTGGGCACATCAGTATATAGATATATTACGGCACTTTGCAAACGACCCATATATTAGGATAAGTAATCCTATGCAACCAACATTAGTGTTGAATAGAAACTTAGACTTTCTAATTACTGAAAGAGCCAACGGCTAAACCACACTACATAGCACGAAGTTTCTGAGCAGATTTGGTTCACTGATGGCCCCAGACACGAAAACACAGATACTAGGTCAGGCATATACGGCGCTAGAGAATACCGAGCAGAAAGTGTAAGGGTATTTACGCGCACAGCAGTGCGCCAGGACTAGTTCCAGTTACATAGTGTGTATTTACACGAAACCATTCGAGCTGTTTTCACCCCATCATAACTTTGATCCACTTGATCATAAAATAATGAAACTTGAAACATATGGTCTCCCTACAGAGGTAACCTCACAGCAGAAATTTGAAGTTCTACCGCAAAAGCTTACCGAGATATTAAGGTGTGAAAAATGCATATTTTAGTAAATATTCACTGACTCGTCAATATTATTGGGCACTACCACTATAGCTAGAGAGCTGAAATTTGGTATACACGTAGGTCATGGTGAACAATTAATCAGAAAAATCTGAAAAAGGGGAGAAGGGTGTCCCTTCTTTCTATGGCGCACATTCAGTATAGCTAGAAAGCTAACATTTGGTACATAACTAGGTCCGGAAAAAAAATGGAAAACTGGCACTTTATATCTGAGAGGAGTGGGGTGCCCATTCTTTGTATGGGGCACTTCCAGTATAGCTAAAAAGCTGAAATTCGCTACACAGCTAGTTCCCGCTGAGTAAATAGTCACACACATCTCAAAACGAACCGTTTTCATCTGGGGGACTATGGTGACCCTTTTTTGTATGAGGCACTTCCAGTACAACTAAAAAGCTGAAATTTGGTACACAGATATCTCTTGATGGGAAAGTACTAAGCAAAATGGGAAAACGGAAATTTTCCATATAGGGGTTATTGTTTGGGGCACTTATTGTGTCAAATAAGAGTTTAGAAAAAAGTACTGAGATCCGCATAAAAAGATAAATATCAAAATAGGGCCAAGTGTCCTATCAAAAAATATCGGCCGTAAAAATTACAGAGATCAAAATAAGGACCAATTTCTTGATAGGTACAATACCATCTCATTTCTAGGCAACCTGTTAGATTGGCAAACATTTTTTGCTTGTCTAATATGGGAAAGAATTATGCGACCAATGTTGCCTAGTTTGCATATTGCCTAGAAATGAGATGGTATTGTACATATCAACAACTTGGTCCTTATTTTGATCTCAGTACATTTTACGCCAAAGTTTTTGGATAGGAACTTAGCCTTGTTTTCATACTTATGTTTTTGTGTGGATACGCATCTTCTTGATGTCAGATAGCCAGGCATTGCTCAAGACCTTTAACTCTTATGAGATAAGGTCGGGTGTTATCATGGATTGTGCAACATCTCTAAATAAACTTGGCTTTCGAAATAAACTGACGTTACGCTGGGTAGCCTTTGTTGCTAATAGGAACTACAGGACATAATATGTATAAATATATATGCTGGGTGCCTGGCAATGAAGACTATGCGAAAAACGATCGGGCTGACTGTCTAGCCAACAGAGGAGACGTGTATAGGACTAAAACCCTTATTTAGCATCTCACGAGGACATATCAAAAAACAGAATAACTCTTGGGCTCTAATGGAATTCGCTTGCCATTGGGAAGTCATTTACGGCCTAATACAAGCAAAACAATGAAATACGTTATCCCAAAACAAATCCCAACAGCTGCTGCTATTCGGAAAAAATGAGCTTAGATTACTTACAGGGTGGTTTATCGGACACCACAGTCTAAGACGATATCAATTTACCATACATTGGCAACTCTGAGACCAATTTATGTAGACTCTGCAAAACGCAAGAAGAGACACCGGAGCACATTCTCTGTGACTGCATGGTGATAGTGGCGCTCAGAATGAAGTTCCTCAGAGGTAAATTTATGATTCCAAATGAAGTATACAATCTCTCACCCTTTAGAATATTATTCGGTAAACACTTAAACTGCACAGAATATCCTTTGGGTCGCGCTGCATATGGCCTTTAATAATAACAATAGTCCAACAAAAATGAATTTTGTGAGGCTAGTGGTATTAAACATTTGTCTGTAATAAGTAAGATTTCACTACAAGTCAAGTCGGAAAGTATTTCCATATTATATTTTTCAAACAGAATTTTTATTTTGCTGTACAGTGTAATATGTCAATGGTTTTATGTCTACAAAATATTTTTTAGAAATGTCCTAAAAATATGACTTTTCTCCAGTCCCACTCATCTACACATCTCATCAACAAATATGAAAGAAATTTCATGACCTCATTTTTGAAACATTTTCTTTGAAAATTTTGTTTTAGACATTTAACAAATTATTGCTTTAAGATTCCAAAGTATAAAAAGATGCATGTTGAAACTTCAAAAAATTATTGAAAACAAACGGCCCCAAAAATGGCATATTCTAAATACCAACTGCTTGAAAAGAAATATTCTGAAACAGATATAATATATTGCTACTCACATAAAACTTAAAACAATAAAATCCATCTGTTTAGTAGCACATATGTATTTTAAAGGAAAATTGCGCGGTATATATAATATATACGATGTATTTGTACCTATAGAATTGTTCACTGCCTTTTTATTTATTTTTTAGAGCATCTGCTCTCCTTTGAAATGTTAAGATCATATAACTTTTTTATGTCTACTCTAAACATTTACATGGGCCATATAGCTGGAGTAACAGGTATGAAACATTCAATGATTCTCTTGTCGCCGTCATCGATATATTGGGCCTTATTACAGCTGTCGAATTGTCTTGACTGTTGTACTACATTAAAGGAACATACAAGATATTCTTTAGTCTACTACAAACATTGGAGTTGACTCGACAACAATAATAAGGCAAACTATTCTCAAAAAGGTCAGAAGTTTAGGAACTAATACTCAATAATTCTTTTCTCCTATAAGTGAACGGATTCTATAATTAAAACAATGCAGTTATATGAATGACATTTTATTAAAACTTTTGCAAAGTTAAGACCAAAAATTAAAAAAATCTGAGTCATTGGATTTAGCTATGTGTCTTAGAAACTTCTATTAATAAAAGCAATAAGCCATAAGCAGGTACATGACTAGGCATCAAATGAAACTATATGAGTAGGCTTTAAGAACTCCTGATGTAGAAACCATAAACATTTTTCTTACAACAGCACACTATGCTAAAAATTTATGTACATATAAAACGGAAGAAATTACTTTCACTTTCTAAAGCACATTACAGATAACCCACATAATACCTCATACGAAGCCACAAGCTGCCGCAATGAATATGATAAACAAGTAAACAAACTACAAGGTAAATATACAAGATGAAAATCAAGAAGGATGCTAAACAACAAAAAGAAAAACAAATTGAAATCAATTTGTGTTTCAACTCATGTGTGTAAGGACAAATACTCGGCCACTCTCGTTGTAATAATTACAAAGTTTTTCTTCTATTTACGTTCTTTATGTGCATTGACGGCTATGTTTGTTTATTTGCCTGTTTGTTTTTATTTATATTTTACTAACTTTATTTGTAAGCGAAACTTTTAATAGTGTACTACTACAAAAACAGGTAAAATAAAAAATCCAACAAACTACATAGTAATGAATTACAAAAAACCCAGAATGTTAAAAATGTGCATGTTCATAAAAAGAATAAAAGGAAAGTACCAATTTACTTAAACTTTTCAAATATGTATGCCTATAAAGTTTTATAGTAACCTTCGTATATACTCATGTTTTTGTGGCTAGTTAGTTAACTTCTTTTAGCCGTTAGAATATTATACCCAGCAACAATTTTAGCAACCGTGAAAGAAAAAATTGTGAAGAATTTGGAACGATCTTCCGTCAACGTTTCTCATAAATGGTTGATAATCTTTTTGTGTATTTTATATGTATTTGTTAAAACCCCATTTGGAGAGTTTTTATTTTATATGAAAATATATGGTTTTTGGTTAATGTAGCTGCCTGCTATGCACGAGCACTCGATTAGAATCAAGTGATTCCATTTTGAAAAACCTGTGATTTTCCGCATCTAAGTTTTTGGACCCGGTGTTCAGTTGTGGTTCGGGTCTCTGCATAAATATTTGTATCGTTGATTATGGGGAAAAGAAATAATACAAGCACCAAATATTTATATCAATTTGAAATAACAAAACGATACTCTGAGTAAAAAATTTAACTTTCCTGATTCTCAACCAATTCTAATAATTTAGGGCTTATTGTAATCACTATAATATACTTTATATATTTATTTATTTATTTTATTTATTTATCTATAGAAAAATAATCCTTACAGACAATTTAAATAATTCTTATTTTACAAAAGCGTTTAACAGGTAATAATAAAAAGACCAATAAAAATTACTTCAAATGCAGATATATTAAAAATTATGTGTTTAAATAAATTAATATGTTATTTTTAATAGCAGTAAGGCTTAAGCAAAAATCAATATAATTATAAAATTTGTTGTTTTCGTTGCACATTCTCCTTAGAGGGTCAGCATTAGCATAATTAGATCTGAAGAATTTGACAGACAATGGAGCAAAATAGCGTGATGGGCGTTGAGGAACGTTAAACGTGATGTTATTGATTAAGAAACCAGAGTTTACCTCACCGCTAATTATGTTCAAATGAAAGATATGTTCAGAACGGTTCTGCGGCTTTTTAAAGTAGGCAGCTTAATCAGAGCGAGTCTAGCAGAATAAGATGGTAAATCAAATGGGTTAAATTTAAGCCACGCAGACAAAATAGCAGAAACTTTTTTTGCACGGACTCAATATTATCCGAATGCTTTTTGTATATAGGGTTCCATATTACAGATCCATATTCCAGAACAGGCCTTACAAGCGACATATAAAGACTTTTAGTAACGTAAGGATCATTGAACTCTTTAGCCCAGCGTTTTACGAAATCGAGAATACCGCGGGCTTTGTTTCCTGTCATATTTATATGTGCAATAAAATTGAGTTTTGAGTCAAGTAAACCTCCAAAATCTAAGATACTATCGACAGACTCAAGCTGATATCTTTCAAGGGCATAGCGTGCGGGTATCGGACTTTTTCTAACAAAGCGCATATATTTACACTTATTTAAATTCAGCTCCATAAGATTTATTTTGCACCAAGCGTGAAACGAGTTTAAGTCATCTTGGAGATGCCTTTGCTCAGCCTTTTGACGATAACTATAAAACCTTTTAAAAAAATTAAAAATGGGTCGGTTCTAAAGCAAAGTGTTGCAAAAATACGCAAAATTTAAAAAATTGGGAAAAATAAAGAATGTAATTTTTTTTTAATATTTTCGCGAAATCTAACTCAAAATAATATATCATAAATATAGCCTCTATTCGACACCTATTAAAAACTGAAAATCGGCGCGAGGTCGTTTTTAATTGGTAACTTCCGATTTTGAGAGTGTATTACAATTTTTGAAATGGCAAAACGATCTACTCAACTAGACCTACAAGCCTCACTAAGACGTTGTTTACGAGTAAAAAAATTGCTACTTTAGTACAATAAGTATATTAAGTTTTATGTTGTAAATATTTTTCATTTAGAACGACCCATTTTGTACATCACTTTTATTTTTATCAAACACTATTTAATAATATGAAATACTGTTAAGGCACTGTTCTACTAATAATATCAGTTATTTCCGTTAAGTATGTTTCTGTCCATGACTTATCTAACGTTAAATTCGTTTTATCACGTTGTGCAGTGCTGCGTTAGCAAAAGTTTACTTAATACCTTAATAACAGCAAACATAAAAAACTGTGAGCGCTTCTTTGGAGGTGGTTTTATGCGGTGCCTAAGGAGGGTTGGCGGCTTTGCATACCGCTATAAGGAATTGAGGAATGACAAGGACAGATCGCGCGCTCTCCTTGGACTACTTATTACCCTTAAACATCATGGCTAATCCGTTGAAGTGCATATTTATGAATACAAAATCAATTGTCTCTAAACATAGGCGACATTATTTGAATTTACTTATTATACGACATAAACCAGACGTACTGCTCTTGGCTGCGCATTGCCTAAACCAACGGCACAGACTTGACATAGACGAGTGTCACGTATTTAGATATGACAGACGTGACAGACGTGGGGGATGTACGGCTGTTCTCGTTAGGGAGAGCTACAGTTGTGTAGAGTTGAGCCTCGACTCCAATTGGGAATACTGCGCTGAGGATTCGGAGGGTGAACAATAACAATGTTATTGTGATCTCAATGTATAATCCACCGCATGTCAGTTTTGAGGCTGATTACTTTGATGCACTTCAGGAGCTCTCTATTTGTAATATTTTAGTATCTTGTCAGACGAAATTTAGAACCTTGACAGGATAATTCAGTGTGCGATCGCAAATTATGAGCAGGATAATTGGACGGAATATTTTGGCCGTATACAGGTAAATAATACAACATTTAGAAGACTTGAAGTAGCGGCGGGACTAAATACCCGTCCGATGGTCCGGAATTTGAAAAGTAGTGATGGGCCGATTGTCTCTGATGATATGTTAGTATGAATCGCTCTCGGTACTGCCAAATTGGTCAGTACTATGTAGGGTATTCATTTGGTTAACCGTTAATCGGTTAACCGGTTTATTACTACACGATTAGCTGATCGGTTAATTAAAAATTGGTTATTTTCGGTTAACGATTAAACCGGTTAGTTTTAGTCGATTAACCAATTAACTGAAGTAACAAACATTTTAATTTTTTGTAGTAGTACAACATAGTATTTTGTATGGCTAATTATTTCTCTCGTTTCATATACAAAAGGTATGTTTTGAGAAATTATTTTTTCATACAAGCAAATACGTGTTCAGAGACCCTACTACTCTAATTAATAGAGCTTGAGGCTTTTGATTTATAATCTAATAAAGGCCAATAATAATACTACCATCGATTTAATAAAAAAAATATATAAGGATTATATCTAATGGCATAATGGAAGATTTTATATGTTTAGAGAAATCCGGAAAATGAACTGAGAAATTAGATATTATGTATTATTGATTGCTTTCGATTTCTCCATCATCTATAATGACTGAAAGGATTTTTACCAAGTCAAGTTTTAATTAATTGAGTGATTAACCGATTAAAGCAGAAGCCCGATTAAATGAATACCCTTGTGCTATGCCTTCATCACTTTAACAGTCCAACAACAACCAACACAATAACACACCAATACACACCAGAAAACTTCATGATGTTTTTGACGTGCCTGAAACTAGTTTTGACCTCATCGTTTGTAGCCAAATGCGCTTACCATTCAGCCAACAACACCCTCCTCATAATATTAACTTTACGATTCAGCAAACAGAAGATCATCAGTCTGGAGATAAATTTTTTAATAACTACACAGTTTTATCTCTTACGCCACCATGCTACTTATTTATAATAGTATTTAATTTTGTTTTGTATTTGTTTAATACTCAAAATCCTGATTTCAATTTATTAAATTATTCCTCATGGAAGACGTACTTCCTTACTTGCTTTAATTTCACTATTAATTTATTAACAGAAACCAGTCAAGACCACAAGCCATATTCAATATGTCGTAACTGTTCTGAGCCATATGGGAAACAGGTATTCAATGTTTTTCTAATGACAAACAAACAGCTTATATTTCGTTTTGAAAATGAAATTTCATTCATTTTAGCTCAATAAATCACAGAATTAGTTTTGTTTTCGTCTTTCTTTAGTAGTGTTCTCATTTAAATGACACAAGATTGATATCCGGTGTTGAATTTGTCTTCTAATGCAAGCAATTAATTATATGGGCTAAAAAAGAAAATTCCGTCCTTTTGTTGTTGATTGTGCTAAAGATTAACAATTAATTACAACAGCTGATGATCTGTAGGGAGGGAGTGTAACAGAGTCTGGCAATGACTTTTTGTGGCAAGTTTTGTTGCTCTTTGTATTCATAAATCTATTTATGCATAGTTTTGCTTTGTTTTTGTGTGTGATTATTAATGACATTCAAACTAAATATGTCATGTTTTTATTTCTTTCGTTTAATGTTAAATAGAATATTGTTTACTTAAGATTGACAGAAGATAACATGAATTTAAAACATCTACAAGATTTCAAATTATTTTTTTTTGATACTTAAATACATAAAGAAAAATTAGTTTTATCTTTAGTACGTGTTTGATATTCGTTTTTTTTTTAATTAAATGCTTTTTGTGTTTATACTATACATTATTTAAGAAAAAATCTCATTTTACTTCCTTCAAAAACCAAAAAACATAAAAATACAAATAAATGTTATATGTATGTTAGTAATAAAAACTACACAATTTTTTAAGTTTTCCATAAATTTTCAACTTTTTTAATAGAATATGACATATATTATATTTAGGTGTTGAGATAAATTATACTTAAGTTTGTATTTACATAATTTATGAGGCCATTAAATAGTAACTTTTATGTAAAAATATTTTCTTTTCATAGGAATGTTTCGTAATTTGCTTATGTTAAAATAAATTTTGCTCAACAATTATTGAAACATGGTTGTTAAAAACATAGAAAAAGAATCTATGAGGCATAAATCATTTTATGAATTCTTGATCATAAAGTCATATTTCTAGTATAAGTGGAAATTCAGTAGACTTGGCATTTTTGGTCGGATTGGGCCAAGATAAAAGGTGTAAATTCGTAATATCTTTGTCAGCTGCAATTTAATTATACCAATGCACAATGCTCAATTTTTTAAATTAGGTGGCCAAAACCCCAAAAATGAAATTTTAAAAAGGAAAAATAAGATATACGTGTTTTAAAAAACTATCCAGTTGAGTTACTTCTTTACTCATTTTAGTTGGAATTTAGTTTTTATAAAATAAAACAATTTGTTTATGTTTTAAAAAATTTTTTTTTTATGAAACTATAACTATTTTTTAGCACACAATATGTATATTTCCGAATGAATGCAATTTAAATATATTAGAGAATCTGTTAATAAAGTGTTTTAAATCAAACACAAAAATTACTAGGCCAATATTTCTTTCTGTTATCAGCTGGGGCCTGACTTCTGATCATTTTGTGATCTTGATATCTTTCTATAAAAGAAAATAAAAATATTTTTTCTCTAAACTGCCTCCGCTGAACAATTTTTCCCAAATGGTGTTAGCAATCCTCCATCATTCGACGTTGAACAATATTTATCAATAAATTTTTTCTCTGATTTATTTTCAATTTTACTCTCGTGAGCGTCCATGAACATTAGTAATAAAATTTTGCCCGTGCACAAAAACTTTTTGTGGAACATTTTAACCCTCTATCTCTTCGTTTTATAGGTATGTTGTATGTTTTATAGAAATGGGTCAAAAATTGCTCTTTAGCGGACATATATCTCGCTGAAATTATCTACAAAAATATTCGCCATAAATGCACTGAAGGTCCAGACTCAATTCGCACGCCATAAATCGATCAGAACTTAAATTTGTTCAATTACTAATTTCATAGTTATTAACAATTAGTATTTGGCATTAGAAATATTGTAAGCATTTTATTAAGCTTTTTTATGTGAAACACCACGAGAAACATTTGCATATGAGTACTTCTGAGTGAATTCTACAAATAGGTGTGCCGCATGGCTTTTAATTTTAATAAAAAAAATTGAGGACAATCTTGTATGTACTTTTTTATTTATTATTGTATATCTTCTGATAAGTGGCCAAAAACTCCTCTTTAGCGGACATATATCGGGCTGAAATTATCTACAAAAAATATTCGCCATAAATGCACCAAAGCTCCAGACTCAATTCGCACGCCATAAATCGATCAGAACTTAATTTTGTTCAATGGCTAATTTCATACTTATTCACAATTAGTATTTGGCATTAGAAATATTTAAAGCATTTTAATAAGCTTTTTTATGTGAAACACCACGAGAAACATTTACATATGAGTACTTCTGAGTGAATTCTACAAATAGGTGTGCCGCATGGCTTTTAATTTTAATAAAAAAATTGAGGACAATCTTGTATGTACTTTTTTATTTATTATTGTATAGCTTCTGATAAGTGGCCAAAAACTCCTCTTTAGCGGACATATATCGGGCTGAAATTATCTACAAAAAATATTCGCCATAAATGCACCAAAGCTCCAGACTCAATTCGCACGCCATAAATCGATCAGAACTTAATTTTGTTCAATGGCTAATTTCATACTTATTCACAATTAGTATTTGGCATTAGAAATATTTAAAGCATTTTAATAAGCTTTTTTATGTGAAACACCACGAGAAACATTTACATATGAGTACTTCTGAGTGAATTCTACAAATAGGTGTGCCGCATGGCTTTTAATTAAAATAAAAAGAAAAATTGAGGACAATCTTGTATGTACTAGAAACACATAACCACCATCTTTTTTATTTATTATTGTCTGGCTTCTGATAAGTGGCCATCCGAAGTAAAAAATTTGACCAATTTCATACATTTTTATAATTGCTCTAGCTTTTCAAGTAGAAAAGATATTGAAACGATTCATGCTTTGTTTTATAGGGCAGTAATTATCATGTAATATGGCTATGCAAGACTGAACTAGAATAATTAATTGGCCGAAAAGTAGCTACTTGAACATTACACAGTTTTTTCTCATTTTATTGATTTTCAACTGTACCCTCTATGAACGCTGTTGAAGATAAAGCATTGATATTTTTTGGTAGTGAAGAAGGAACCCTTATGATACCATGACATAAGTTCTATTCTGCTAAAATACTATCTTCTGCAAAAATAATGGTGCGAAAATTTATAAATTTTACAAAATGCTCAACTTTGAGCTTCAAAAAGGCGATGTGGGGATATAGATAAAAATCTGATATTTTCAGATAACATAGGCCAGTACTTCGTTATTATTTCGACTTAGTGGCGTTTTGATATTTTTCACTGTATTACGAGATATCCTTTTTTTAAAAGTCCAATTTTTATAAAAAATAATGGGCCCAAAAACCGATGTAGGGTCTTCTGATCATGTATTGGCTGCATCCTCGAGCAGTGGGGAGATGAAAGACTTTTGGTCATGCCAGAATCTTGTATACTGATGAATGAAGAATGATCTGCGGTGTAGGCTTCGCAGTCTTTTCGAATGTCCTTGGGGTAAGACTCTCCTTCCGACCTCCCAACGAAGCCAGTGTATTACAGGCTGAAGTTCTGGCTATCAGGGAGGCGGGCAGAGTGTTAATTGACAAGAGTGTTTAGGGGAGAATCGGCATCTTCGTCGACAGTAAGGTCACACAGTACTGCTTCTACTAGGCAATGGACGGGCAAATGAGCTGACCAGGGCTTACTCTGCTATGGACGCCTCCACTGCTGAATCAGTAGCCATGCCGTTTGGCACTATTAGAAACCGTATTTTCAAACATGATGCCGCAAGTAGAGCACGTGTAAGGTGGCTAGGACGATGTGGCCTTGCTACAACGAAAACGGCACAAAACAACTAACTACTAGAAACCGTAGGCACAACACAACTAACTACTAGGCTCGTCGCAGTAGTGACGGGGTACTTGGTGATCGGCAGACAGACTAGCAGGACAGGCCTTTTCTATAATACGTTCTGTCGTTGCTGTCGGGATCAAAGTAAAGAAGAGTACCTGGCCTTTTCACCTCTGGAGAAACAAATTCTTGCGCAGCAATATACTAGACGATCTATCAGAGCTAGAATAAATTTGTCTAGGTGACCTGATGAAGTGTCTCAATGGGACGGGTTTGATCTAGTACCCACAACCGGATCCGAGATCTGGGTTCGAACCTACATGTGTTGACACAGACAAGTGGAGTGTTCTGCCAAAACGAAATCTTATCGATTCTACTTGATAGCTTGCGTGCAGTAGGTAGCCATGTACACCATCTAACAAACCAACCAGACGTTCGAGCTAACAATATTACATACCAACCAATTGGAAATAAAATTATCTTCAAAACTCGATATATTAAATTCTTGGATAACCTTTTAGTTTTAGAGATATTGAAAAGTTTTGGCAAAAATAAACATATTTTTTTCAAGAAAATTTTTAAACTTTTTTGTTTATAAAATTCATACAACAACGGAAATGAATAAAATATAAAATTTTTTTACCTACATGCGTAATAAATAAAATGAGCCATATTTCATTAAAATCGATACATAGCTTTTGATTTTATGCATAATTAAGTGAGGGCACTTAGTTAATAAAATCATCATAATTTTCATGCAACAGTAAAATTTTAATTTGTGTGTGGCTGGTGCCACCAATAAAGCAATTACGGCCGTGTATTTTGTTAATAAAACATATTATACAGTATATTACATTAAGCTAATTAAATTTCTTATAGCATAAACTTTTTGTGAAATTCTTGTTAATATTTTAGGTTTTAAATTAAGACTTTTTATTTATTTTATTACAGCTTTTATTTTAAAAATTATGTTTGTTCCACCTAAAAAAATCTGTGTTAAATATATTTATATTTTAATAGTTTTATATTTTTAAATTATAGTTTATTTTATTAATTCCGAAACAGAAATTTATTTATAACGAAAAATATTTCTAAAGCGCCCATTGTAGTGTTAATAAATTTTAATTTAATTTTTTAATTAAATATTTAAATGTGAATAAAGCACGTACTTTTGTTTGTAAAACAACACAAAAACTTTTAATCTCTTTTTATAAAATATTAAACAATTGTTTGATAAAATGCTGAAAAAATATAAATATTTAATTAAATATTCGCAGCGAGTACTTTAATGGCGCCGTTAATTATTAAAATATATTTTTCGACGTGAAACCTATTTTACTTATTAAAAAGTTATTTAAGTAAAAAGGAAGAGCATAATAAATATTTAAAATATATTATATTATAAAATATAAAAATAAAAATATAGGTATGATGGGTTTTTTACTTTTTATGCTTTAATGTTAACATATGCTTACACATAAATGAATATGTACTTGAAAATGTTTACTTATTTATACAAAAATTTATGAGTAATCAATGTAACAAATTTGAAATTTATTGTATGTTTTAATACATTCCCAGCACTTTAAGTTCTATGTTGTTATTTAGTTGGAAAAATATTTTTATATAATAGCTTGACTATATTATAATGATATTAATGAACTATGTGAATATATCTAAATAACGAATTATCAAAATATATCTAAATAAAGTTGACCGATGACTAGTAAAAATAAGACAACTTCCAAAAAATTATGAATCGTAAGTAAAAAAGTTTAGACCTACCACATAGTATCTAACAAGAACCACAGAATATCTGAGAAACAAGTAATTTTTCTACAAAGTGTAAGAACTAGATTCGATTTCCATCAATAACGAACAAATAACTTCATAAGTTTTCTATTGATTTCACTCTATTTAAAACATAATGCACAGTAGACCAAATAAGATCCAACAATGTTAAACAAGTATAACAACTTTATTTTCTTATACTCTTGTTTTTTACAGGTTGTAATTGAATTCTTGGAAAGAGATAATGAATTCATACAGTACACATCAAAGTGTTAAAATTATAGAACTTTTATATTCATGTCATGTATCAATTTTATGACTCCGCGAAATTGTAGTCAATATATTAATTCAAGACCAGGAACGGTGTTCAGTGATCGAACGGTCTGAAAACGTTGCCCATCAAAATATTTGTACTGAAATAACGTGGAAACTGTGCAGTAAATTGTTGAAAGTAATCCATCTGTCCCAACTTTTCGTCCTTCGGGTTAGTGGAAATTTCCACAACAACATTGCAGATAATTTTAAAGTTGGATTTTAAGATACATCCACACAAAATCCAAGTTGTGCATGCACTTATACCGCGAACCCACCACAGATGACATTGGTAGGTCTCATTTGGGCCAGCCTATACTTATGACCAGGGCTCGGACTTTCATGTAACTAAAAATTAATTTTGAGCGCTTAACAACTGCACCTAAATATGAAAACTATGTGCAAAAATATGCATTTACCTACGAACAAAGTACCAAAACTAGAATAATAGGAAAATATTTTTTTATTATTATTGGTGAAAAAACATAAAACAAACACAGCCATTTTGTGAATACGAAAGAAATAAAAATCGGCGAACTATATTGAAACGGTTATCATTCGCCAGGTATTTAAAAATAATCTTTAGGTTTCTCTTATGGATGTTCATCTCGAATGACCATTTAGGATATGTGACGGATCAAATTTGTTTAACAACCAAAAACCCCAATTACTTAAAAAGTGAAATTTTAACAAAATATCTAAAACCGAGCTGTCTGCGTACGAAGACTAAAAAGAAAACAAATAAAACTAAATTCAAAAAATCAAAAAACCCGACTGCGTAAAAAAACTTAAAGAAAAAAACAAGTCCAGTGTGCGAAACATAGCTACATTTACAGTCGGGAAGCATTAAAAATCGAATCTGCAAATCTTCACCATAATGGTTCGCGGATGTGAAAGTCGTTATGTTTCGCACATTCGACTTGTTTTTTTCTTTTAGTTTTTTACGCAAGCGGGGTTTTTGAATTTTTATTTAACTTTCCTATACACAAAAAAAACAATATAAAATCAACATTTCGCGATATTGATTGGAAATCATTTTAAATTTATGAGAAATAATTTGTTATTTAAGTGTCTTGGTGTTTATTTCCTTTGTTCATAGCTTCAATGCAGTGTTGTGCTCAGTTAAGTAACTACTTGTTCGTTTGTTGTTGTTTGTTTTGATGTTTGTGTTGTGCAAATGTAAAAAGCCGACAAACTTCGCATTACCAGAGAAAATTTCCTTCTACTGTGGCTATTGTGGCTGTAGTGGTTACCGTGTTGGCTACAAACCAAGGGGCGCGAGTTCAAATTTTGGATGGGGCAGCCAACTGTAACAATACACATCACGTAAGTAAATTAATTAATAAAATGGCTACATTAAATTCCTGTTATTTCTATTTGAAATAATTTTGATTCAACATAATTCTTCGTGTTATTTCAATACGAAATTCACATTGTTTCAACTTGAAATAACCTTTTTTTTATTTTAGTATCAAGTTCATTTTCATTGAAATGCAGTGGAATATTAAATCAATATGAAACATAATTATTCCAAAAGAAAAATATTCTTTGACGAATATTGTAAAATCATGTTGAATTAAGATGATACACCTATTAAGCAAAATCACTACCGAAAGTGTTAAATTAATCTTGTTTTCGATCATTTTATTATAAAATTTTTCTGTGTGTAAATATTTTAGTGTCAATAACATTTGAAGTATATTGTTTTGTATGCACAAAATAACATAGTTTTTCCATAAAAAGAAATATGTTTAAATTGAAATAAAATTTGCTGCAACATGCCACTTATTGGCATTTGTTGAGCTTATTTTCAATTTTAAATTATTTCCATATCAAATATAATTTTTGTATGAAATTATTAAATATATAGTTTATTTAAATGGTACTCTTATAGAAATATAATTAAATTATTTTAATAGTGTAAATAAAATTGGCAAATGCTGTGCTATTAGGTAATATATAGTAGACAGTATTATCAAAAATATTATAAAAAGTTTGCATCTCAATATGTATTTATAAAACAGCTAATAAGATTATTGTTATTATTAGAATTAGTATTTAATATTATTCACCCACAGTTTTTAATGTTAATTTAAAAAATCGTTAGTTGCTTTTTGATTTCTTCACGGTCTATCCTCTATTTGAACCAGTAATTTTCATGAGGTCACAATTTTTTCATCTATTACTTTTTAATGTCCTTTGGCTCATTTATGTTTTTTACATATTCGCTGCGAAAAAGACACATTTTGAAGTACCGCAAACCACATTTTAAAGCTATCAAAAATCCAGGAATGTAGCGGAATTCAACGATTCTATTCTAGCGTTTATGCCTTAAACGAAGTTTTTTAAATAGTTTATGGTAATAAACGAGTTACTTTAATTTAATTTAGAACGTAATTTAAAAAATTAGAAGAGCTCCTTTATAATCACATGATATTCCTGCATATGCTGACAACATGCCACGTAACGTAACCACATATCAAATTTGAAAAAAAATTAAATACATCCACAATATATTTCCAATTTCTATACAGATATTTGCGCACAACCAACAACTTCAGCTAACACTGATGCCATAATGATTATCTTCCATTTCTTCTGAAAATAATGATATTTCTGTGTCGTCATTTCGAGAAGGCCATAAGTCCAAAAACTTGAATTAAAATATCTTTATATAACCATAAAAACTTCCCGACTCACTGACTCATCAATATCATGGAGCACTTCTGCTATAGCTAGATATCTGGAACTTGGTATAAAAGTTTGTGTTGGTGAACAATTAATCTGAAAATGGAAACTTTTTAACTAGCGGCACAAGGTTGCCCCTTGCTTGTATGCGACATTTCCACTATAGCAAGAGATCTTAAATTTAAAATGCACACTGAACCAAAAATGAAGGAAGAAGTTAGTTTTTTTAATAAGTTGCTAATTATTTTTGACATAATGTACTAGTTCGTTGAATCAATGAACTGTTTCATTAATTTTGTTAGAGAATAACAAAACGAATATTAATATGACTAATTGAAACGTATTTATTTGTGAATCCAAAATGATTATTAAGCTAAGGTTCGTAACGTCTAACTCAGAAAGAATTGGGGATGATTAATATTTTAAGGAATAAGGAATATAATAACATCAACTTAATTTTTCAACTTTCACAGCAGAACAAAGTAGTGTCACTTTCAAAAGCTGCTATACTTGCATCGTCAGTGCTCTCCTGTATTTTGCTTATCACCACTTGTCGGGTGGCTCTATTGAATATCAAAATTTTACGTGAAAATTTAATTCGAGAATTAAATCACTCAAGTTGATATTAAACTGAACTTTCCCATTCTTGCCATTGGCTTATTTTTCTTCATTTAAATTTTTCTGTTTTTTTTTTTGTTCTACTTAACCTTGCTGTTAGGTTAAAAAAACTTACGAATCTAAGGTATAGGACCATTTTGGTATACATATTTTTTTTACATTAAATGCACTTAAATGTGTTTTTCGACTTTTTAATGATCAGTTAGTACCTATTCGAGATTTGTGGGATCGGTTCTGACTGAAATTATATCATCATTTTCTGATTGTACTGCATCTACGAGCGGCTTACCAAAAATGTCATCTGCTAGATAACGAGGGACTTGCAGCTGCTGCAAATTTAAGTGCGATAGTAAGTGCATCATATGCAGCAAATTCATATGCAAACTACAACGAACAATAATTTGCTCATCATGTACTGAGAAAATGTTAAATTTTGCACTTGTTTTGTAAATTATGTTCATATGAATACACATGAACCGACCAAAAAGGCTCGAACATAAGATTTGTAATTTTTTTATTTTTTTATCTTCCTTTACATCATAAATAATTACAAATTTCGTAGAAGTAATAACATATAAAAATACCACACTAGCTAACGTTTTAAATTGACATGTTGAACCGTTCTGTAGTTAAAGCGAACAGAAAAAAAATTTTTTGACCAAAATGGTCCAAACCTAACAGCAGGGTTAAGACAAACCTTTTTGGTTTGACTTTATACTTAAGTATATATGAACATGTAAATATGCGAAAAGCTCACGCGAGTAGCTAATTGCTTATTAATATGATTATTTCTAATGTATTTGCTTGTGAATACAAATTGATCATTTAGCTAAGGTTTGTAACGTTTAACTCAGAAAGAATTGTGCATGATTAACATTCCAAGAAACAAGGGAAGAATTTAAATCAATTTTTCAACGTACAATGGGAAAGTGCAGTTTAATATAAACTTTAGCGATTTAATTCTCGTATTAAATTTTTTCGAAAAAGTTGTATATATAAAAATTGAAATCGTATGCAACAGCGCCAACTGAAAAGTAGTGATAAGCAAAATACACATGAGCGCTGCCAATTGAAGTGTAGTGGCTTCCGAAAGTGGCGCTACTCTGTTATGCTGTGTACGTGGAAAAATTAAGTTGATGGTAGTTTTTCCCTTGTTCCTTGGAATAATTGATCAAGCCCAATTCTTTCTGAATTTAATATTACGAACTTTAGCCTAATTAATAGTCAATTTGGAAAAACTAATGCTTCCAGTCGAGCAAATTATGCGCCCATTTAATGAACAGTTTTTTTTTTTAATATTAATGAATCTAGGTCAACGTATGCCATTAATTGAATTTATATAAAAAAAATTTGTTCAGTGTAGCTACGTCTTAATGGGCCAGTCATCAGAAGAATCTCAAAATTTGAACTTTTTATCTAAGGCACCAGGGTGCCTTTTATTTTATTTTATGTATTTTTTCTTGCACTTCCACTATAGCTTTTTTTAATGGAGGGACATTTGAGTGCACGTTATATGTATGGGCCGAATTATTTAGAACTCACTGCTTTAAACCAGGCACAGTCATCACAATTTTTAATAACCCAACCGTCTGCATAATTTATGTATAAAAAATAGATCAATATAATGGCCAATTGGGATACAAACTTGGCCTTTTTTCCAGATTTGTATTTTTGTTCTGATTTTATATATTTTTTAGCACTATGCTACAGAATGGAAGGTTTCATGCATTACCCTGATATATAAGCCCGGCAAAGATGATTGGAATTGTATAAGCCTAAGCTATTTTAAAATATCCTTTTAAGTAGGCTGGCCACCATATTAAATGATAATGGATGCATTCCAAATCATCAATTTTGATTTAAGGAAAACCTTCGAAGTAAATATATGTATATGTTGTGCTTTCTTCCTTTTGCCGGGTTAGTTTTTCACTATTACTTTGTATGGGAGGTAAGCCTCCACCAATCACATCTAATTAGATTTGTGCTCGACTATGCATACAGGCTTCCATACAACTCACACCAAGACTAAATGATTCCACTAATATAGGCTTTGAGGTATGCGATAATTAACAATTACTTTGTATTAGAGGTATTGGACTACGTGCATTGACTATCAATTATTTCATATCTTGTTTGAAAACTTGAAAAGAAATAGTATTCCAAATATGCGAAAATAACACCGCGTGACAAAATTTTTTTGTCAGAAACGCCTCTAAATATCATTTAATCTAGAGACAAAACATAGTCAAACTGCGCACTTGGCTTTTCAATTCCTCATCTTTTGTCCTTTTGAAAGGACTTAAGATTTTCTAATATTTTTTAGCAAACTTGGTACCAAATAGAATGAGAGGTTCTGTAAAATTTTATACAAATATTCACTTCACTTCCCTCGAACAAACACTTAAAAAAAATCCTCTTAATAATATATTCTTCCATATCCTGAAAAGTTTTTCATAAAATTTTTTTTTAATTATATGTTGTAACCTTAAATTAGGTCTATAAGACTTCGAAATTTTAAAACTTTATCCCTCTTTGCGAAAAAGCTGTGGCTGTTTCGAAAAAGCGAAAAAGCTGTTCTGTTTCAAAATTAATGCCTATAAAAATTGCACGTAGAAAAATAATTTATAAAAACAAATATTATTTTTGAGCCGAGAGTGATAAAATCGTAAAATCTGTGTGCATTTTAGTTTATTTCAAGTTAATATATATTTTTATATATTTTGCAAAATAATCAAATAAAGATTTTGAAGGAAATATTAGAAAATGTTTTCCAAGCTTTTGTTTAGTCGATCTATAACTATTATTCCACATCCTTGGCATAAAAACCACCACAATTAAATAATAAATAGTTTTATTTTTTCATTTTTTTTAATAAACAAACACAAAATTCTTTAGAACCTTCCATTTTATTTGGTACCAAGTTCGCTAAAAGTATTAGATACTAATATTAAAAAAATTATTTATAATAAGCATTCATGAAAAAATAAAAGATGAGGGAATGAAAAACCAAGTACGCAGTTTGACTATATTTTGTCTCTAGATTAATTGATATATAGCGTTGTTTCTACCAAATAGAAAAAACTAAAATTTGTCACGCAGTTTAATTATTGACCTTGTACGTGACGTACCCCTTTCGCTTCTACTTCAGCACCATTTTTCTGCTAGACTATGCGCATTGACCATAAAGGAATTCACGCCTAGCTTAAGGACTCTCACTGATATAGTATTCCAAATATACGATAATTGAACAATGCTTTGTATGGGAGGTACCCATTTACCGGCTCCTATCGTGTATTGGAGAAAATGAGACCATTTGTGAACTGGAACATATTTTACAAAAACGAATTTTTGAAATAGGTCCACACATTACAGTGAAATCGGCGAACATTGAAAAAAATACATACATAACGAACAAATAATTTCCTTCTTTTTTGAATTCGGTTAAAAATCAAAATAACTATTTACTGTATTCGAAAGAAAACGAAAAGCTATTTTTAAAATTCTATTTAAAACAAAACTTTCTTTAATGCTCGGGTAAATAAATTAAAAATGTATAAAAAAGGAGTGCTTCGAAATTGTCACGCGTGAGAAGAACCATGAGTGGCAATTAAGTGACATCAAGTGATAAAAGAAATTAAGAACCTTAAGAGGGCTTTCAAAAGGTCGAACCCAAAAATTATTTAAATCGACGTAGACGTTTGTCTGTGGCCACAAAAAAGGTTAACGTTTCCTATAGTGCAACGCAAATGCTATTACACTCTTCACCAAAAATTTAAAGGATAATATATACTTGTCATGCCGTGTGTAATATTTTACTATTTTGCTTAGCGATACACAGAGGTATTTTTGTATCAAAAAAGCAAAATTTCCAATGATGAATTTTAAAAATTTAATGATTAAGTTTTATGGAGAAATATTTCACTGAGTAAATCTATTATTTATTTTTGTAAAATGTAATATTTTGATTATTGTGAAATGGCGTTAATGAGTGACATTAGCATATTCTTCTCTGAATCTTAACAAACTTATTTATATCTAAAATACATTGAAGCGCGGCGTCCGTTAGCTTTACCACATAAACAAATTTACTATCTCTATAAAATTTTCACCTACCACTAACTGATATCTCTAAGTTTCATATTAGTTCCAGACCGCCGAATTATTTGTTCAATCATTGCTTTGCAATCACCACTTACAAAATTGATTATAACCATTATAACATATTAAAAAAATTATAACATATTAAAAAAAACTTTCAGCCCTTAAAATTATATAATCATATGTGTATATTTTATTTACTTTAAGAATTGCCACTCGAACATTAATCATAAAACCAACGTTTGTTGACATTACTATTTACATATCATGAGTATTTCGATTTTAATTTTGTAATTGAAATCGAGTTTAAACAAACAATTTGTAACATCATGTTTAAAATTTACGTAATTTTTTTTATAACAATAAATTTTCTGCTCTATTATAACAAACAAAAGAACAAAAAGAAAAAAAAAAACAGTCAACCTTCAGTGATGAAAAGTAAATAGAACCATTAACACTTTGCCGTAACAATAAACAACAATTCATTCATCTCTACCCTGAATGAAAAACCAACCTCAAATTATAACAAATGAAAAATTTAAATAATAGGTGCTTTATACTTTGTTTTGTAAATGTCCACAGGTGGGAGGAAGAGAGATGATAATAAGTTGAAAAAGGTAGCAACTCCCTTGTTATTTTAACGGAAATTCAGATGTTGCACAGCTGTTAAAGGGAACAAAATACATAAAATAAATACATACAAAAAAAATTTTTAATAAATGTTTTTATTTTCAATAGAAAGTTGCAAAAAAGTAACAGTCAATAATGGGGAAAACCCTTAACAATTGAAGTGGAAATTGCTGTTCGCGTTAGCTTAGTATTGAAATTTAATGTATGTACGAATATATTGAAATTATTTCAATAGCACTTAATGTGTTTGACTAAAAGAGTCCGTGAGTATAAAATCGTTCAGCTTCACTTAATCAAACAAAACAAATAAATGGACCTACAGCAGCTAGTATTTTTGCGAGAGTGGTCGCAGAAGTTAAGGCAAATTGAAACAATATGAAGAACAAAATTATTGTTTTTGAGAAAAAAATCCTCTAAGCTCGATACACATTATTTAGATTTATAGTAGGAAGCGTTGAACAGCAATTAATAGCCATCAGCCAATTATTCCATGTTTATTTTTGGAAAATCTCTTGCCACCGGAAAAACCTAACAATTGAAATAGAAGTGCATGCTTGTCCTCCTGTATTCGACACCGTTTAGGAATATAAAATCGGTGCAGAAAATTTTTTTGTCCGTGAAGTCCCAAAAAATCTTCTTTTATCGATAAATTTCGACTTTGAGGGTGTATTCGAATGTATGAAAATGGAAAATTGTTTTACTCAAGTCGGCTTATAGCCTACACTAGTTCAGTTCAGAAGTGTATTTTGACTATCACATAGTATTATTTTACTTGTTCGGACTTGGACAAAACGTAAGTCTGCTATGGTTTTCCATTGAAGGTACTGCGGGAAAGCTTAAAAGCGAAGGCGTCTGTGATTATCACTTACAAATTGTAATGGATCTTTTTGCACTCTTAACAATTGAAGTGGAAATGGAAATGGGAAAGCTTAAAAAGGAAGGCGTCTGTGATTATCACTTACAAATTGTAATGGATCTTTTTGCACTCACTTAGAATTTAAAGAAAAAATAAAAGTCATAAGCTTTGAGAATGAAGTGAAAGCGCTTCTCGCTAATATAATTACGAATGGTCATAATATAGAGCATACAGATAGACTCTATAATTTGTACCGTATCAGCTGTTTAAGCGAAGGCAACAAAAAACTTGTAAAATATTTTGAGAGTTTCTGTTAAAAACTCAAATCGTGACATTCTGCATTTTTCTGACGTTTCTAAAATACTGAAATACTGTTGAAAATTCGCTTCCTGATCTGTAATTAAAAAGTTATAAGCAAAAATGCAGAGTTTAAAAAATTTCGCATGTAGATGTTGGCTGCTTCTCGGAGAAATCTAAATTTTAAGACCAAGGCTACGACGAGATAATCAAAAAAAATTCTTCATATTGCCTATAGATGTCCTTGTAATGGCACCATACTCTTCTGTAACAATGAAGGCCTTTTTAGTGACGATTTTAAAATTGTTTTCTGTTGACAAAATTAACGGATTGTTAAATCAATTTACAACCCTAATATTGAATTACATATGTACAATTACATGCTGACTGTCAATATTAGCAACCATAAAAAAATTATAAAATTATTCAATATGTAATTTAATTTTATTAAAATGGTTTTACAACATAATCATCCACACAAAATTAAATATACTCCTAACAAACGAATGGTAAATATTTTTATGAGGCGTGTATTACTTGTTTGATTTTCTGCTTTTTGATGTGGTTTTGTATGAATTTTAGACCTTTGGAAATTAAGGTTTGAAAAATTATATTTAATGTCACTTATTGAAAAACTTTTATTAAAAGATCTTCATATATGCCTTTGCAGGCTCTAGTCATGGGTGTTTGAGTTTGTTTAGTGGTTGGTTGTTAATCATAATGTCATTATGTCGCTTTAATGTAACACACATGACTGCAAGTGTCATATTTTAGCAGCATCTGAGCAAGTCATGTATTTGAAAGTCAAGCAAGGAGATGTACCGGTAGGAAACTAAGACAAGAATTATTTGGGATTTTAAAAAATATGAAAGTAAATATTTTGTTTTTAATACAAAAAATATAAAGCTTTGTTAAGTTTTATGAAATTATCAATTTTCTAACATCTTGGCAACTAATTTCTCAAATATTTCGTACAAAGAAAAATAGCTTGCCAAAATCGTCGATAACAAAGTCAATTTAAAAATTTTCGGCAGTGTTTTTGCTTGACAAGTATTTTTCATATTAATTCAAAAATGATTTTACAATAACCTTCATAGAGTATTTTTCTTTTCAAACAATTATGTTTCATGTTGATTTAATATCAAAGCAAATGATTTAAAGCAACATGAAGTTTATACCATAATAATACAAAGAATCATAATTCAACAAGCATTAAAGTTATTTCAAATTGGAACAAGATGAATTTCATTCTGAAATAATATGAAGAATCATGTTGAAATAAAGATATTTCTAGTTGAAACAGCGTGAATTTGATAATAAAATAAGATAAAAACCATGATGTGTCAAAGTTATTTCACCCTGAAACAACATGAATTTAGTTTGGCAATTTTTTCATTTCCTTTTTATTTTCATTTGGACATGGGACTTTCTTAAGAAGTGCACTTTGTGCGGAAAGTTTGTGATTGTCATTCAATTGCGAGTGTCCAGAAACAATTCCTATATCCAAGCAGCTCACTACTTCCGGTCTTTAGCCAAGTATGTTCCGGACAATGGTTTCATCGGGTCCCACGGAAAACTAGCCAGAGTGAGAAGGCGAACAGTCATGTCGCCTGAATGATCACGTTTGACGTCGCAGGTAATTAGGCATTTAATCATACTTGCTGAAGCATAACTGCAACGTGGCATTGGATTCGCGGATATCAGCCTATCACCAAACTAGGAAACGGCGTGCTCGCAAACCACCTTACCGAAATTTCAATTGCCAACAAATCGCTTTTGGCGCCCTATAATCCAGTGGGAGTTAAAGGAACACTGCAGCCACAACAGCATCAAATACATCACATACACTATTATAAATACTATCATAATTTTAACATTAATTTAAGATGATAAAAATTGATTTTACTGTAAAACAGGATTTGATGAATTCAATATTGAACAATTTTGTTTTAACAGTGAAAAGTATCAAATCAACGAGATTTTAGATTAGATTAATTATTTTTCGTTTCAAATTAAATGGAACAATGGCAATTTAAATAAAGTCTGCACTTTTTATATAATACAAATTCCAATCACCATTGATTTTATTTTGGAATTTTTTTATGTATGCGAAAATAATACAAATCCTGAGTTTGTAGAAGACCCAGCAACTAATATATCACTTTTGTTAATATAAGATGTGTTGGTCTGCCAAGTTGTAGAGTAGTGATTAAAAGAAATAACTTCCTATTGCGCCATTTGATAACTTTTGGGAGTTCCGAACTATACAGGAAACTAAACGTTTTCTACATATATATTCTCAATCACTATTCTGAATTCCTAAATTCATCTCTTTTTTACAAGAAACTAGAAGAAATCTCTTTAAAAAAGAAATTATATCTCGACAAGAGCGCCATCAATCGGTTCTAAGAGTATTCTATCTCTCAAGCAGGAACAAATCACACCTGCTCACACAATTTTATTGAAATCGGTTAGTAGGTTTCGTAAATTAGCGCAATCGAACATAGTGACACTTGATTATTGTATATTAAGATGTCATAGAAATTCAATTTACCTCCATTTTAAGTGTTTCGCAATCTCCCCAGTGCAATGGAGAGTAAGTGTAATCAATAGGCCAATTAATTTAAAAAATATATCACTTAGGGCCAGGCCACACGGGAATTTTTGAAAGTTTTCAATTTTTAAAGTTTTTAATTTAATACTAATAAGCAGAAACATGTGGCCTGACTCTTAGTTCTTCCTTTCACTTTCCAATTTAAAATTAATAAAATAAAATATTCCTACAGGGTGCATATTGAATTTACAATACATTAAAATGTTTGACAACCTAAGAACTTAGTACACAATTTCTGTTTTGAATTGAAGGGTGGCATTGCATTTACAGCATGAATTTCCCAGGAAAAGAATTATTGACAGTTGTCGTTTGTAGTTCATGACTCTTATTTGTTCTTCACTCTACTTTAAAGCTTTGTCTTCCACATCAAATCAATAATTTGAAAATATAAGAGAAACACAATAAAAATACAGAAAAAATGCTAAATAATATGACTTTGTTATTAAGAGTTTTAAATCAGATTAAAAATCGATTATTTTCAATTACATTGTTGCAAGTACATACTACAAATTCCACGCTGTGATACACATACACACATATGCAACATTTTTCGTTTTAGTAAATCTTCAACCACTTTAAAGACTACTTGAATTATATGAAATGAAATTTTCATGTGTATTTTATGCACTTACTCACTCACTCATTTAGTCATTGATTCATGCATTCACTGCATTAGTCAACAATTTCGGTGCAATAGAGTTGATAGGGTCCCCATTGATTTTACATAAATTTTTATTGTCTCAATGTGTTTCAATAAATTGTATGAATATGTATATTTCTTTTTATATGTATGTAACACTTGAATGATTTTCGTTAATTTATGATATTATCTTTTTCATTACACATTTTTCGTTGCTCATCGAGCGAGTGTCTGTGATTCCAATTGTATAGTCCCTTTTTAATTATTTGATGTCTTTAACCTGCATTGAAGTATTCAATAATAAATCTGACTTTTGAATTGGGAAGTGCTTTTTTTACACAATTTCATAGATTTTCCATGTTGAATCAATATCTAAAGACAATACATAAAGTAACAAAGACAACTTCATGTTCTATGCATAATATAATCCATGTAAAATAAATTATTATCTTTAAATACTTATCACAAAATAAGAATAGGTTAGATGAACACCCTTTATTATGGTGAGTGCATTTGTAAGCCATAGCATCATTCTGATACCCAGTGGACTCGATTTACCCTAAATACATCTATGAAGTTGTGGAGTTCCAACTACTGAGAACCAACGAAAACTTTCCACAAAGCCTTAAATACTAGCCAGTGATGCTTTTCTAAGACTATTAATTTTCTGCAGTTATCGATTTCTTATTTCCCGAAGCCTGCGTTCATACAGAGTTGGGAAATTTCAAAGAAGATGTTGCTGCTCCTTGAAGTAACTTTCGTAGTGACCATCTTAGGGAAAACATTTATGTTTAAACATTCGAGCGATGGTTAAGTGCCCTATACTGATTTCAAACAGGAAAAAGGAAAAGTGTTGGATATAATTATATATTATTGCATATATACTTGCTATAAATTTGTCATAACGCTTTCTTTTTATATAAAATAGTGCTTCAAAACAAAAATAGAAAAAAATTTTCACAATCTACTTTTTATGTTTTAGCACACATACACGCATATGTTTTTAATTACATATATTTTTTATTATTATTTTATTTATTATTATTAACAGTTTAAAAAAAACTTCGAACAATGGGTGGAATTATCAGCGCAGACAACTCTTTAAGTAAATGTCAAACACCACACAGGAGGCAGTCTGGATATGGTGTTTGCTAGTTTGAACATACTGGTGATATTATGAGCATATTATCAACATCAACTAAGTTTGACGTATAATCAGGCTAGCCAGCTGTGCTAGTGGTACCACCTGTTAAAATCTCTTACACATTTTTCAGTGTTGAATAGCATATTTATTTACGCGTTTTAGAACATAAAAACAAAAACTCGATTCGTATCGTATCGAGTAACATCATTAGAAAATTTCACACTATCGAAATTAATTTCGATTCGAATGTAATTTCGATCACGACTGCGAGAATTAGCCTTCAGTTGTAAAACTGACCTTCTTCCAAATGTTAGGAGTTGCTAAGTGGGGGCAAAAAAGTGTTGTAATCATACAACTGGAGATTGCGGAACAGCTGATTGCCACCTTTCTTAGCGGCCACGCCTTATTTTTTTACAGCCAAACCAAGGTAATATCCCTTCTTGAGTTTGCTGTGTCTAAGAATGGACTTCATTTTCCGCAGTCATCAGCCATTTCACATGCCCATTCATACCTTGAGCCTAAACTATACCGACACAGTGTCGATCAAGGAATGCCAGATATTAAATACATACAAGAATACAGTTCCCAACACGAAATTTTCATACAAGCCTATTTGGGATCCAACTGGGATCCCAATTTGGATCCAACGCAGAAACGTATTTCGCACCCGATTAGTTTTCTTAGGTGCAATATGGGAATCTCGCAAAAACTGCCTCAAATCGGAAAAGTAGCAAACTCTTATACTGATTAAAAAATGCTGTAGCTGCCCAAGGGAGTAAAAAATATAATTAAAAATATATGTTAGAGTTTCAGAAATCGTTTCCAATAGTTCCCCATTCTTTGAAAAACTTGTAATTTGTTGAAGGGCTATCCCAACAAGTTCCTCGTCGGATCCCGAATGAGTTTCCCACATACGTTCCCAAGCAGTCCCAAATATGTATGTGTATTGGGAAAATTTCTAGTAGGCTAATTTTGAATTAAGTATCCTACTTGTCAACAGACTACCTACAAAAATGTCCACAGTACTAGTCTATTTTTGAAGCTTCGTTTGTGGAATTTATCTACTCCTAAATACGGGGCTGCTGTAGCATGAGTGAGACCGAAAGGTCAAGATTTTCAGATAATACCCCGCACTCTAGCAGCATCCATTTTATTTTTGCATTTTAAATACTATGAAGCTCATGTCAAGTTTTAAAAAACTTTCTGAAAACGTTTAGCATTCATATAACAATAATAACTTAAACCGTATCTATTATTTTTACAGGTGTTAGAAGAATTTCACATTCATTTCTGCCATGGACACAAATGTATAAGATGTGCTTGATTGACCAGTGACTAAATCTACGAATTACTAGGAAAATTTGATATAAGGTTCGTATGTGGAATGAACTGCCAGAGGTGGTATATGAAACACTTTCAATGGAGCAATATTTTCCCTCTATCCTACTTCCGATATCCAATATTTCTAGCTCAGACAAAATGCAATTCATTAGCCTTCAACACTGCGAGCTTAACTCCAATGAAAGCACTCTTCACAGTGTTGACTTGGGTCCCAGTGGATGCCCTGTCCAAAGAGCGAGCTTTATTTTTGCGACTAGATTGAACGTTACATGTGCATGATTACAATTTTACTATGGACGTGTTAGGATTCTGCGACAGCATCAAGGCATTCATGACTATACTTTATTTCTATATATTTATTTCTATTGTTTTCAATAGGGAACAGCATGTTTAATCCCTTAGTATTGACAGAGCGATATAAGTGCTCACAGACGGTTTCAAAAGTGGGGATAGAACTGTCGTGATTTTCTATATATGAAACTGCAACGTAAGAGTTCCAAAAGATATCTTTATATTTACCGACAGAAAAGCGGCCATCGCAGCTATAAATGATATTTTCGAATGCCGGCTATCTCTTAGTATAATTCTTGCAAAAAAAACCTACTACAAAATAGGCCCGCCATTGCCAATATTTTTTATTATAATGCTGCTCTTTCACAAAAACTAATTTTGTGCCAAGTTTCATAAGAATCGGTTTAGCAGAAGTAGTTTAAATAATTTAATTTCATTGGCTACTTTTGTAACCATAATATTGTATTGTAACAATAACTATATGTGTATGCAAAAGTTTCCTACGAATCGGTTTGGTAGCAATTGTTGAAAAAGACTATTTACTTTGCACGTGCGTGACACTGCCCAATTTTTTATAATGATGTAGTATTCAAACAGAAGTATGTATGTGCGAAGTTTTACTGGAATCGGTTAAGTAGAAGTAGATGAAAAGGCATGTGTATTTACTTCGTATGGGCGTGACCCAGCTCACTTTTCAACGGGACTAATCTGGAAGTAAATCCTTTTGAATAAAGAAAAAAATGCGGAAGCGGTTTAAAAATGGCGGAGTTTTGAGGGAACATCCATAAAAAAATATATGAAGAATTGATAGCCTTCCCCTTTTTTTAAGTCGGTTAAAAATAGCGAGACCTTCGAGAGTAACGCTAGTTTTGGTTCCAACACAATCGAAATGCCTTAGAAACAATATTGCAGATGAAAGTACCAGATATGTTCTGACCTTCAGCGTCTCAATGATGTGCTACTTCATTTGCATTCCTCTATCTCACAGCAAGCTGTTGATTAAATGTAAATCATACAGACACAATATAGGTGAAAAGACGAAGGCACCTGCCGAG
Organism: Panzeria rudis; assembly: GCA_956483635.1. Classification (NCBI taxonomy): domain Eukaryota; kingdom Metazoa; phylum Arthropoda; class Insecta; order Diptera; family Tachinidae; genus Panzeria; species Panzeria rudis. Next base: position 35,393,074 of record OY101450.1, read on the forward strand.
TGGCTAGGTCTATGTAGTTATCCAACGACCTGCGAAGCACACGCGACCCGCTCAGGATTGGTAAAGTTTGCATGAGTCTATTAGTAACAGTCCTCACAGGTCATTGAAATATTGTGACCCATGCAAGAAGGATGGGTCTAAATTACAACGACTATTGTAAAAATCGTAATTATAAAGAGGAAGCGAAAATGGACACTGCAATAGGGCAACTATAATTTGAGTAATGCTATGGACCCAAGTTAACCACATCTTGAGTTGTGACTGACCTCTCAAGCTAACCTTACAATGTGTACTGGTCTGATTAAAAAAATATATGGAACATACTTTGTAAAAACTTTCAAAATGCAACTTACTGGGAAATGCTGCCTTTAACAGAAGGTCAGTAAAATTTTACCATTTGTACATTGGGCATTTTACGCCATATCGGACGGTTTGATAACCCTTTTTTATATTCCCAATTTTGTTGTTTGCTCATAACTTTCTTAATAATGGTCCAAATTGGACGATTTGTTTTTGAATCTTCATTTTTAGAGAAAAAACAGAAAAAACTCTCCAATGCTTTTGATTTTGATTTTTAGATTTTAAATTTAGAATCGTGTTTTTTAAATACGAGCGTATCCTTCGATTTTCTTAATAATTTTTATATTTTAAGTTCTACCCACTCAACAACTTTTAAGCCCGGTCCGGTAGTGTGCCATCCACTGATATTTTTGCGATTGTTTAAAATTTGAAGAACAACAATTATAAAGCATAAGAAGTCTTGTAAGTCTTGTGTTTATGGTATACGATACGGTCAGCAGTTTTATGTATAAAACCACAAGCAAACTTTTTTAGAAATATTTTAACCTTCTAACTTTTGGCTGTATGGGTCATTTTCCGCATTTCTTAAAAAAGACAAAAAAGTTCACTTAAGCGTAATATAGCGGTCTAAAATGTTTTACAAAAATAGTTGTAATAAAATTTTACTATCGGCGATACTAGAGGATCACCAGAAAGAAATCATTCAAAATCTAAAATGTGCTTAAGGAATAATTTGGTACTTATTCAAAATTAGTACTTGGCATAGGAAATCTTGTAAGCCTTATATAAAACCCCACGAGAAACAGTTTTGTAGAATAATTTTGCCCGCTATATCAACGCTGAAAAGGGTTTTTTGTCCTTTTTTAAGAAAGCGAGAAAATGACCCATGCAGCGAAGAGTTAGAGGGCTAAAATATTCAACAAAAATGTTGCTTGTGGAATATTTTAGTCCTATTACTCTTCCCTGTATATGTAATTTTGCCCCTTTCTTAAGAAACACAAAACTTACAAGATTTTTTATGCTTTTTAGATTTTTTTCAAATTCTCAAAAATCGAAAAAAATAAAAGTACATTCATATTCAAAAAAGCATTTTAAAATTTCAGATCAAAAAACGTTTAATATTTTTTCTATTTTTTCTGTAAATCTAAAAACAAAACTTAAAAAATATTGTGGATTGTTACATTAGTGGTATAACCAATTTTTTGGCATAGTACCATGAGGTCAACCATGTCCTATTAACCACGAAAATCATACTCTTTTGTAATTTTTCTCAAAAAAGTTCACACACCAATTGGTTTTTCTACCCGACTAGAAATTTTCACGCAAACACATTTGGGATCTAACTGGGATCCCGATTCCGATGTAACGTAGAAACGTATTTGGGACCTGATTGGTTTCCTGTGGAGAAATATCAAAATCTTGCAAAAATTGGCTCAAATCGGAAAAATATCAAACTCTAATATTGAATTAAAATTGCTGAAGCTATCCAAGGGACAAAATTATGTAACATTCACCTTTATTGAAGATGAGCAAATGATATGATTAAAAATTTTTGCTAGATCTTCCCAAAAAGTTCCCAATAGTATCCCACTTGGGAAGAACTTATATTAAGTCACTAATTTGCAGATGGGCTATCCCAAAAAGTTCCCGATCATATCCCAAATTGGATAACCCTTTTGGGTTTGCCACATGTATTCCCAATCGGGCCCTAATATGAGTATTGGGAAAATCTTTAGTCGGGTAATTGGTTTTTTCTATTGAATATTCATAATTTTATACGATGTTTTTTATTAATTAAAAATTTTTTTTTTCGTTAAAAAAGGTTAAAGATACGCTTTGGTTTGCAGAAAAATCTCTTACCATCTCTAAATATTAATGCAATTTCATACTTCAGCTATTTTTTGTTTTAAATAAACATCCCGACTAGAAATTTTTATGCAAACACATTTGGGATCTAACTTGGATCCCGATTCCGATGTAACGCAGAAATGTATTTGGGACCCGATTGGTTTCCTGTGGGGAAATATCAAAATCTTGCAAAATTTTGCTCAAAACGGGAAAATATCAAACTCTAATATTGAACTAAAATTGCTGAAGCTATCCCAACAAGTTCCCGATCAAATCACAAATGGGATAAACCTTTTGGATGTGCCACATGCATTCCCAATCGGGCCCCAATATGAGTATTGGGAAAATTTCTAGTCGGGATATTATTAGTGCTTCTTAACCAAAAAGAAAATTTAAAATTTTGAAAACTTCATCGCGGTTGGTGTGTGAACTTTTTGACCTTAGCGAAAAAATAGATATACGTCCCCTTATAGTTTTTTTTAGCTCTATCGGACTGTGCTATGCCAATTTTGATATATTAAAAAATTGTTACATATGTAATTCTAAGTCAAATTTACTTGCTTCAATATGAGATTTCAGTGCAACATCTAACATGTGTTTATCATGTTTTAGCACCTTATTGTTAAATTTTCTTATTTTTAGGTCGCAATATTTCCCGAACCATAATGAGCCGTAAGCCAAGTCATTACATTAATATTAGTTGGTACAACTAATATTAATGTAATGACTTGGCTTACGGCTCATTATGATTCGGGAAATATTGCGACCAGAGACATCATTCGCACCAGATTATAAATAATTTCGAAGGAATAGAATCCAACATGTCAATGTTTTTTATTATTATAAATTACCTGTACCAAATATTTTTTCAAGTGTTACAAAATTTAAGTCGTATGTTGTATTTATACTAATAAAACCAGGATCGATTTCACTGACATATGATTTTACATCTCTAGACTCCCAGTGGATCGCAAAGTACATTTATTTACTTAACAATATATTTAACATAATTTATTTTATGTTTTTGTTTTTTGATAGCTAAAGCTACAAAATATAAATCCCTCCGTAAAACTAAATTTCTCGTTTGTATTTCTGTTTTACATTTATTCCCCCAAGCAGGACAAATATTGTATTGTTTTAAGTGATAGATTGTTCGTTTTTCAAAATTCATTGAAGCGGCTGAATGGAGTTCATGTTTCTAAAACAATTAATTGAAAACCATTGAGCAGGGATTTTATTTCACTTTCTGTTAATACTTAAAAAACAAAGCCTATTTGTATTTATTTACAAAGGAATTATTATGAGAATTAAAATAAATGTGGAAAAAGTTATTGAAGATTTTTAATTGCTATTTATTATAACACTTAAATATTTAAATGCAAATAGCGTGTAAATAAGTACTTGTAATTTATTTCCGGCAATAATTAGTTGATGAAGTAGTGGAATGCTTATAGAAAAAGTGGTCATTTAGAGGTACTTTATTAAAATCAATTAAAAATGTATGTAAGCTAAATCGGTTGAAACTTACCTTCATCTGCTGTCGCTGGATGCTGTTCAGCTTGTACTTCTTTGAAACTCAAACCATTAATATACAGTCCAATTGTCACATAATACCAGGTGTGGTAATACATTATTATAAATTTATTTTATTTGATATTTTTAATATAATTTTCTGCTTATTATGTTTGGAACATAAATTTTCTTTTGGTTGGCAAAATATATGTATAAAGAAAACTAAAAATTAATCAAAATTTTCCTTTCTTATGGGTTTTATGAAAAATTTTGAAATTTAAAAGAAAATTTCATAATGCCAAATACCGCCACATTTCTGCAAACACTTTGTGTTCAAAGAGCACGTTCCAAGAAAATTGTTGGGTTAGCTTTGTTGCTAGTCTTGCCTGTAAAGAAAATATAAAAAAACGTGTGGCAAATCAGTTCAATTTTACTTTTATCATTTTAGTTTTAAAAGCTTTGTTATAAAAAAAATCAAAACACAAGCAACCACGTAAAGTGGAAAATATGATTTATGGAATTGTTAATAAATAACAAAAAAATATAATTTTTTATTTAAATGTATATGTATGTATGTATATGTATGCTCGCAAAAGCCGTATTATAAAAATCGTTGTAAATACCCTCAAGTAACAAGTACGAAGATAAAAATACCTTCTTAAAAAATCAGAAGCATACACATATGCTTATTTACTAGGGTATTCATAATGTTTGATCGATTCGATCAAAGAAACATTTCCAATTTCGGGTAAAAATTGATTTTAAAAAATCCAGGTCGAATTATTCGATAATAGCTCGAGCAAAAAAAAAACTTAAATCTTACTTTTTTCGAATGAACTTTCGCAGATTTGTCAATATAAACCCTTTTTATATATTCTGAAATATCAATTCTATTGTTAATTGATACACGGTTGTGATGATTGATGTTGTTAAAGACTTAAGTACATAAAAAGATGGGGAACCCTTCTCCCCCAGGTGAAAAGTGCCCGTTTTCAGATCTTCTCTGGTTAATTGCTCACCAAGTGAGTCAGTGAATATGTACTGAAATGTGCACTTTTTACACCTTAATATCTCGAGAAGCTTTTACGGCTCTTTCTCTATGAGGCTACCTCTGTAGGGAGACCTTATGTTTTAAGTTTCATTGTTTTATTATTAAGTGGAACAAAGTTATGAGGGAGGGGGTAAAAACAGCTCGAATGGTTTCCTGTAAATAGACACACTGTGTGGCCGGAACTTGGCCTGGCGTACTACCGTTTACCGACTTACATTTTCAAGAGTGTACAATAATTTTGGAAAGCCTTTTTTTAATACGACTACGTTGCACTAAATGAAACAGCAAAGTGCCTTCGAGAAGTTTTATTCTATAACACATTAGAGTTGGAAAGTGGCAAAAATATGACTTAGTGTCCCATCATGCAGCTTGCAGAGTTTAGATAGTCGTCTCATCACTTCGTGCCATAAATAGATATGAATGTAGATACCCAGCAAGACTACTGCTTCGGCCGAAGCAGGTTTGTAAGCTACATAAACTGGTTGTTGTTGTTTCTCCTGCTTCGAAAAGCGCTTCGAACATGCATGACTTTTTTTTATATAAAACAGCGCTGTTTTCGACGCATCAAAAGTGCTCTAAAATCATATCTCTTCATCTTATTGTGGCATCCAATTCTATCAACGCTAAACTACTTACAAAACTAATGCTGTTTCTTATAAATATCTCTCTTCCATGCATTATATTAGAAATGTAGAAAGGGAGCACACTTTAAATGTGTTTTGAGGTTTTAAGAGCCTATTTCACCAATTCTATTTCAATATCAATTCATATTTAAAGGTAGATTTTCATTAATTTTTGTTTGGAAAAATTATATTTGAATAACAATTCAAATTTAAATAAATTGGTGAAGTAGGCACTAACGGCATTATTTGTAATGAAAAATTGGCATGAAGTTTGCATAAGCGACGAAATTGAACTCTGTCCTAATGTGTTCCTCCATACAATTTGGCATTAAAAATCGGCACATAATGTAGTTTTATCTCACGATTACATTCTAGCGCTATTTTTACTGTTAAATTATATGACAAAACTCGTTAAGACCATTTTGCCACTTATGCTAACTTCATGTCAATTTTTCATTATACATAATGCCGTAAATGTTTCAGTGTTTATTTGAAACAATGCGTGCAGCAATTCTTTAGAACCTATTTTGTTGAAAGCTGATATGCTACTGTTTATTTTGGAGTTTGTGTTGAATAAATGTAAAATCCGGACTAACTTCGTAATTTCAACATTATGAACACGGAGAGATCTCTGCCGTCTTTTTGAGCATCGTCGAAAGCGATGCAAAATATCGCATGTGGAAGGCATGAACGTTTTTTACTGCTTCCAGAAACATGATATTTTTTGCTGAGTATACAGCCTTCTTACTTTCATGTTTTTTTCTTTTATTTTCATTATATTACTCATGTTTTTATTTTACAGTTGAAGGCCTAAAAATAATTATAGATGTTTAGCCTTGGGCACTTTTTTATTGAAATATCTTAAGCATTAATTTAGACGCGAAAGGATTCTCTAAGATTTTCATAGCCAACTGTATCAAATTGAGGATTTTTGTCTTTCACAAAATATTTAGGAATCTTCTTGCCAGTTTAAAAAAAGTGTATCATTTTTACATATAAATCAAGAATTTTATTTTAGAAACAGAACTCAAATATTAAAAAATCAGCAAACGCCAACAAAAAGTATCTTCAGATTTTTAAAAACCTACATACATAAATAATAAGAAAAGGATACAACATTTATCCTTGCACACTGCAAACATAAACATCACAAATAATCCTTAAAAAAACAACAACCAACAAACAAACAAACAACCTCTTGTAAAACCACTTGAAATAACGAACCAAAAAATCAACAATAATTGTATCCGTTATATTCTTTTTCGACATATTCCTACAACATTATACCTTAAACATTATTCATGAGTTTGTTTGTGTAACATTACGCTTAAAATTTCCAAATAAAAAACATTACAAAATGGTTTGTTATTTTTTACAAACAGTCTTAAAAACACGATTTTTCAATTTGTTTTGGGGAAAAAAAGAAAACCCATATAACAACCCATTTACTAAGATGATTATTGACTTGGAAAATTCTTCTTAGAACTCTTTACAATTGTAGGCAATTTTCAAAAAGTATTTGTAAATCTTTTCCAATATGTAACCGAAGTTGTGAGCACTTGTCAGTGTCTACTGGAATATTTTAGGCAACATTATATCGTTGTATATTTTTGGTCTATAAATTTGAAAATGTCATCTATTTATAGGACTTCATGACGATTTAGTACTCTTTGTGCATCCGGAAAATGTTTAGATGATTTAAATAAAATAAAATGAGAATAAGGTACAGGTTTGAATTAGTTGGCATTAATTTTTCTCTTTTTCCTTAGAATATTGTCTTTTGTTCAGTTCTTTCAAAATAAAATGTTACGAGCTTTAGCGTAATTAAACCACTTTGCCATAAGGGGAGCTGTGCCAACTAGTTTTTTTTTGTGTTATAAGGAGCCAATATATTACCGAAGTTTTCTTTAGTAAAGCAGATATTATGCCAGTGATATGTATATGCATAAAACTATTGTGTAAAATATTTATTGTTACTATTGTTGTACACATGTACATGAGAGCGGTCCATCCATCTTCCATGAAGACGAGAACAAAGCTTATTTTTTAACCCTCCCAAAATTAAAGATTAGTTAATCGAATGAGGACTTCAAAAATATTTTAGTTTTCGAGCAAAGACGTTCCGGTCCGTAGTTTTTTTTTCTTTGCATATTTTGGTGCAATATCTATTGAAACCATATATGAAAAATGTTAGATAATTTGAAAGGTTTTTTTTCAACTTGCATCCAATGATGCATCAAATGTGAACATTTTGACATAAGAAGTTGGGAATTTTTCTTGATTTACTGAAGAGCAGAACACAAATCTAAATGTTTTGAGTGTATTATTTAAGGAGTGAATTTTCAAAAGGGCTTATTTCCACTTAAGACCTTGAACAAATCTACACAAAAAAACGAAAATTCATGTTCAGTGAAGAAATTCAATGAATTAGTAAATATATTGTCTAGCAGCGGACCTACAAAAAAGTTTCTAAGTACATACAAAAATGTCACAACAATTTCATTGAAAAAAAATTATTTTTTTCAGTAAACAAATTGTCTAAATCTAGAAAACAATTTGTTTAAAATTATTAACAAAATCTAAACAAAATAATTTAATAAATCAAACAAAAATATTACCTGGATATAAAATAATAAACAACATCCTAGTCTGAGCCAGTAAACAATTTTTTTAATATTTTCAAGTTTTTAATAATAAATGATTTAGTAAAGACCATTTACAGATAATGAAATTTCATTTTAGACAATCTTTGGTTTGAAAATTTTTTGATAAAATTTTTTTCTGTGCAATAATGCCATGGCTTTTGTTATGCTAAAATGTATCGTCTAGTTAAAAATCCATTAGCTAGTGTGAGGTATTGAGTTATATTATTTCTAATACTTTAGTAAATTTAGAGTTTATGCTCAAAATTTAAAATTGATATTAATACCAAGGTAGATCTATAAGGTATACTTATCGGCGAATTGATACAACAAAGCAACTTTTTTTGGGAATTTTGGTGTCAAAAATTGTATGAGAAAAACTCAAAGGGAATATTAAAATGTGACTGGATTGGTAAAATACACCACAATTTGATAGCAAAATTACCAAGGTAGATCAACACCAGGTAGTCGCAAGAGAATTCGCCGTGGAGAATTCACATTTGGGCTGTCAAAAAAGCTGATACATTAACACTGCTGACAGGCCAAATGTGTAAACATTTACGTAAACATCTGGGCTCTTGCGGCCACCTAATATGATTTCGCCTTGAAAATTACTAAACATATGGGCTGATGCACAGACCTTATATATCGACCTTGATCAATACCTTTGGAAAATAAAGCAATACAATTTTGATATTTGATTATTCAAAGAAAATATTTAGTTTCATTGACATTAAAAAATCTATTAATATAAAAAATAAATATTGAACATAATAAAGAAAAAAAAAGTTTTCCGATTTCAAATTATTTAGGATTTGCCAATACGGTTTAGTTTTGTATGCTTTGGATAAATTTATTTGTGATCTTCTTATAATTTTTGAGGTGAGTTTTGTCCATGGGTTAATGTTACGGAAGAGTATTAATAAACAAATTTTCCTTTAGGGACTAAAAATCATTTTTTTAAGTACCCTTCTTCCAATCTGGGACAAGAGATGCATTTTTTTTATTGTTGGAAGCAAATATAATATTGCTAAATTCAAGAATGTTTCAATTGAATGTTACATACTGATCATCAAGATAATTACCAGCATGACGAATTTATAGACTATCAAATAATAATCTTCAACATCACTGTTGTGAGCCATGAGTAACAGATCAATCGTCTTTTACTAAACCCACATATTACTTAATATATATGAACCTATAATTTAGTTATGAAAACCTATGGATCTTTGAAACTACATACTAACTTAAAATTATTCTAACGATACATTTTCATCTTATATTTAATTACTTTGACTTAGGAAATATTTGGACATTTAACTTTCCTTTTTTTACTGACTGTCTAACATTTGTTTTAACATTTAAAATTTAAATTTAACACTTATTATTTTTCATGACTTAGACCTTTACATCATCTAGCTACCCTACGGTAAATGGAACTGACATAAAACAAGTTATGTGACCGGTCCTCAGTTGCTTGGGACCAGTCCGAGTTCTAACACTTCGTATGAAGCGGACTAGCCACTTTTATATGGCGTTGGCCTAGGATGGAGTTAATTGATACTTTGTATGCACCTTGTAAGTTGCCTCTGAACTATCTTATGGAGTCCTAATCGGTGTAGAATAATATAGATTATATATAAATATTATTCCAAAATTTAGCTGTAATTATCGATTTATCTATTTTTTATTGTTACAAATCCAAGTAGAAATTGTATTTTATTTTTATGCGGTGTCTTTGATAGGACTCGAACCAATAACCTCCAGCATGACAGGCTAGTATACTACACACTCGACCACAGGGGCACTTATATTTCAATGCTATAAATGACAGTAAAGCAGGAGTTAATATTTAAATATAGTTACGGAACAAGTTTCTGAGTAGCATGGCAGTCTCATTGAAGGGAGACAATTAATTGATACTATGTGATAGGCCTTAGATCCATATGCATCAAATTAGTTCAGTGACGTTTACTACAATACTAATTGGCTGAAAATAGTTAATATGTGACCATTTACACAATATGTCTTTTTCGCCATTCATTACTCCTTATTTTTGGTACCAGTCTCATTTTCTCAACTCATAGGACGAGTACTTTTGGATCATTTGTCACCAAATTTTCCGCAGGGTACCTAGTTATTGCATATGTACATTTTTAAAATATAAGTTTATATTTTACTGGGTAAATTTTTTTATAAAAATAAAATCGTCACATACATATATCCTCGAACCTTAGGTCTGATGTCATCGTGAGAGATTTGAAGTATTGAACGTTTTTTAACATAAGTTTTAATATAAATTCACAAAACAAAAAAAAATATTATTCTTAAGAAAAAACAGTCCCTAAAAAATAATACATTCACACATTAATTGCATACTCGTAATTTTTTTTATTAAGTCTAGTTACATAGCCATACATACATATATACAATTACAAATGGCTATTTTATTATACATCCTAGTATTTTCGTTGTAATACTTAATTATTACAATATTAATTACTTTCATGTTATTAATAGACATTATACATAATTTTAAATTTTGACTCAAAATGTTAAACTAAAATTTCTTTTACTATATTCCATGAAAGGTTAACGGTTGTATAGTAGGTAGTTCGGTTTAAAGCTATCCAGAATTATTTAAGATATAGCATGGTAGGGTGGGTGTAGAATATCGGAGGGGATACATCATCATAACCTCTCGCACTAGCTTTTCCAGTTAATTTTTATTTTTTTGTAAATTTTTTTTTTTACTTTTGCCGATTATGGGATTTCAGCTACCTTTTTTTATAATTTAGGTTTCGAACTCAAATCATATTAGATAGAGAATGGATCCACCCAAATTTCCCTGAGCACGGCCGGTATCAAAGGTAGCACTCTCTATTTAATGTGAGCCTTTAATGGTTGGTTCGTTACACAAGATGGTATGTATATTTTCGTGATTAAAAGCACAGTTTTGTACAAAGCGACATATTTCCACCTAGTTATTAGAGTTTCATGCAAAAATACGAATTTTCTATAGTCGCTGAAAATCCATAACATGCTTTAAACACTTTTTTGCGTCATACGCGTCCAACGCCAAAAGTAGGTTCTACTTTCTACTTTTGTAAGCGTCATCAGCGGCGTGCTAATAGGCTAACTGTTTTTTATAGCCATTGATATTTTATTTTCAATGCTATCGACGATCATGTTTGTATAGTGTACAATTTTGCTCTTGTAATACAGTTTAAAAATATTTGCGATCATAAAATAACAAAACACCTTCTGCGTAAAAAGCGTGGTATGTAACTTGAAACCCTGAAAAGCGTGGAATGCGTAAAACGTGTAAAAACTTTCAGCTTAAGTGCTTACTTATATCGTCCATGGCCATTACTCATGCGTCCCACGAATCAGCTAAATTTATCTGCCAGTTTCAATTATCGCCCTGGTAAAAAAAGCAACTCCGATGACGATATATGCGCAAATAACAACATCAACAATGATTGATACCAAAAGGAATGCGATTGTACCAAGTTTGTTTACTGAAGATTTTTGAGTGAATCAATTCGTTAATGTCATTGCCTTAATTCTCATTAATATTTTAGAGTCTTTAGATAAACCTTTAGAGTTGAACACTTTACAAAGTAAAATTTCATAACTGCTTAATAGATGATGATGATGACCCAAGCAAAAAATTTCGTTTGGTATATTACAAAAAAAACCAGTAAATATTTTTGTTTCAATAAGTAAACTATTTTGTTTAATATTTGTTAGTATTTGTAGACAAAAATATTTAGCCAATTCACAAAGTCTTCTAAAGTGATAAGTAATAAAGTACTATTTAAGGTCCAATAGCACTATTGTGAACGGCCTGCTGTATTACCATATAAATCTTGTCATAAACGTTAAAAGTAATATAAAATAATAGGTATGTTTGCTTAAGCGGCCTTCAGACTATTAGATTTAGTATTAATACTTGTCAAAAACTCAAATCTTAAGTAAAAATCCGACAGTGTGAAAACAAGTTGTTATGATTTGTCAAATAATACGTAAAGAAAGTTGACAGTGTTATGGTATTCGTCATTTTTAGGAAATTTTCTAAACAATCACATTTTTCATTTTATCAGGGTTGTCTTTTACACAAACAAGCATAGGAATAACAAAAACAGTTGTATATTTGTTTGCCAGCATAAATAAAGAAAAAGAAGAACGTAAAAATGTGCATTATTGCAAATTATTTATGTTACATTCTATTTGGAATGTGATAGTGTAGAAACAAAATGTAATGAGAAAATTTTCTTTGATTTTTTTGACTGTCAGGCTGATTTTGATTTGATTTTCATCTTACAAAATCTAATAAAAATCTCAAAGCTTGTATTACAATGTGAAAGCGCCTTTACTGTTACAGTAAAAGTAACATGCAGTAAACTAGTAATTACTGAGTAAACTGAAAACTTGCTCTCAAAAAAAGGTTTTGCCCATAGAAGCACGGGAACGGAATAATTTTTAAAATTCGTAAGATTAGGAAAACAGCTGAGGCAAATAAGTGAAGAGTTGAAAAACATTCGCTACTTTTGAACTTTCTATTAACTTTTTATATTTGTCCAGTTTCATTTCAATTTATTCTTTCTTCGAAAATTTTTTCGAACGCAGCTAATGTTGAAAATAAATTATTGCTTTGAATTTGTAAACAAAAAACAGTTGACTAAATAGCACACTGAAAAAACATAGGTAACAAAATAGTATTGTCCTTTAATATTTTTATATGAAAAATATCAAAAAAAATTTTATGACAGTCATAAAATTTTACCAAATATTACAAATAGGACGCAGTAGTACACTTTGTGAATTGGCTAATTGTTTGATATTTTTCGAAAATCCAGTAAATCTTTTTGTTTGATCTAGTAAATAGTTTTGTTTGCAGGTTGTAAATATTTTTTGGCAAATTGTTTAATAGACTTAATCAATTTGTTCACTGAAAAAAATACGTTTTTTTCAATGAAATTGTTGAGGTATTTTTGTCTATATTTACAAATTTGTTTATAGGTCCCTTTTTTAGACAAAATATTTACTATTTCATTGAATTCCTTTACGGAAAATGAAATTTAACTTTTCTTTGTGAAATGCTTAGCTGTCATACTTACGCGAGAGCAGTTCGAGTTCGCACATTACTTCAGCTCACTTTAGCAGTAGTATTATCGAAAGAGCTAGTTGTTGATGACGAGATGGATGCATATATCAACATAGCTGTTGAAAATGTTCTAAATGGGGGATTTTGGAAAAAAGAATGGAAATAAATATGCAGTTTCTAAACGTGCAGTCCGATTGTGATAAAATTTCATACGGCATTTATAGAGGTGCTACTAAAGAAAAAAATTAACTTTTGCCTCTGAGAACCCTAAATTACCCAAAGAAATTCCAGAAAATCCCACAAATGGGATTTTCGATATTTTCGCTGTATTTTTCTTATTTTTCGGCGGGCGCAGATAATTTTTTGTAAAGTGTTGAAGGGTAGATTTGGCCTAATAATGAGTTAATACCCTTTTTGATTACAGCTTTTCGATTTGAGAAAACGATTTTTAAAACTGACATTTTCAATAAAAAATAGGTCTATTTTGAAACGCTCTGGCTCCCACAATTCCTCACTGTGCAATAATATTGAAGATTGTCATAGAATATCTGAATAATTACTTAATCAGTTCAATCCAAAACTACAGTAATATCAAAAAAGAGGACCTTTGCACAACTGTGGATACAATATTTTGAGATGGTATCAATTGTAAAGCTCTTTATAAGAGCTGAACGTATGGGAGATTGGAAAACTCATTGAAGCATTGAAACAGCGTTGAAGAAATGCTTCCTTATTTTGGTGCATCAGCGGCACACTTATATCTGCAATATATGCTACAATTAATTGCTTTTAGCATTTATCTAAGGTTTACAGAAGGATTTTTTACTGCTAGGTGTTCTGACAAATTGCGTTTATAGAACGTCAACGGACATGGTGATCGAGTAATGATGTAATCAATGAAGGCAGTGGTTTTCATTACGTGATCACTGAAGCACCTTTTAATAACCTTAGCATCTTTCTTTACTCGTGAATCACTTACATCTATATGCTGATAAGTTGTATCCATTCGAACATTAGCAAGAGGTTCCAATCCGTCACACTCTGTATTCATTGCATGCATTCCATAAACCCATTTCGTACTTTTTCCTCGAAGAACACCTTCATCTCTCTTCAAAGTTTTTTTTTATAAAACTTTTGAGTCGGAATTTTTTATACGGTTAGGTTTATGTAATGCGGTGATGTATGTGTCAAGTAAAAAATTATGGACTAGATCGTCTCTTAAATTTTATAGTTCATAACTTCTTTTTTCACTTCATAGGTCTTGAAAGTGTCAGTGAGTACTATAATATGCACTTCTTATATCTTCACATCTCAGAATGTTTTAATTGTATACTTGAAAACTAATTTATAAAGGAAATTTAACTCTCAATACCAAAAGAATTTTCCTATATTAACTTTTAAAGTAATTTTTTGCGATATTAATTTGTTTGAATCAGTTCAAACATATTTACGGGCTCTTAATTGAATACTCATTAATATCAGTAACACTTAAACTTTTTCAATAACTTTGAAACTAAGTTTTTCGATTTGTACATGCATAATTAACACAAGGACATAAAAAGATACATTAAACTAGAATACACAAATTCATGTTTCTTAGCACATGTCATCTATCAATTTACCTTGGAGAACAACTAAAGAAAGTAATTAAATGTTTTCTTGTTTTTTCAACTAGCTATTTTTCTTCTCTGCTAAATAAAGTTAAACAAAGAATAGAGGAAAAAAAACAAAATGCGAAAAATGTCGTTATATATGTCATATACCTTTGTGGGTCTATAAAGGCTGCAAACAGTAGCAGCAACAAAAAGGAATATACAATTAGTTTACATTATTGACAACCTTGTTATGTTGAGCGTTCAATTTTCTCATTTCTTTTAGACATGATTTTAATTTGTTAATGTTTGTAATAGCCAAGTTGAAAACACCAAACAAACCTTCCTCCATTAATTTCTCAATATTCTTATACTGTTATTGCTGTAAATAAAAACTTACAAACGAAAATATCCTTAATGATGTTCTAGACCAATTCAAACAGAAAAACTTTTGTAATGTATTTGCCTATTTAATTTATTATCTGCAAAAAAACTAAATCGAGGGCTTTTATTCAAATAGTGCTATCTACAAACTCATAATTTTTTTAGTAGGGGAAAAAAATCGTTTCGTTCTCGCTTTAGTAAAGCTTTCCACAATCAATCTTCCAGTTTTACACCCCCTTAATAATAATATAAGCTGTCATTATTGTAGAATATTGATTGTCCAAAACTTTAATAATGCGAGAATGAAAAAAATTTTTTCGATTTAAAAAATGTGTTTGTAGATGGTACTATATAAATATCAGCCCTCAATATATTTGTTCCACCCTACTTTTATTTTTTATTTTTTTTATTTTAATTTTTTATGTCTGTCTTTTCGTCTCTTCTTCTGAACTTATACATACATATCTTTTTACTTATTTATAACACGATTTTGAAAGTATTTTTTATGTGAAAATATCGACTTTCCGATTGGTCTTATCTTTTTGGACGTAGATGTCTGCTCGTTTATGTATATATTTTTTTCGAATCATGATGTCACAGGAATAAAAGTTAATAAAAGTTCAGACAATTAAGTTATGATTTATATGTATTTTAGTCGAACTATATGGGTTTCATCCAAAGAATTTATTATTCATACTTAAGTACGTTCAATTTAATTTTACAATTACAACATTTTTATTGAGAAATCATTTTGCAAAGCATGTAATAATTTAAAAAGAACAAAGACTTGACTTTTGTAAGGGTCAAACTGAACATCGATGTTCTCGGGATGAACCACGAACCCATCGTCAGAGCTCTTTATACTCTAGTGTACTACAGCCCCGACAGTCAATCAGATAAATATGCAACGTTAAATCGATTTTCATCAATCTGTTTTAACTTGGTTAACCTTTTTTTTAAGTTGAGAATCGAACTGAAGTCAAAATAATTAAATTTCTTTGGATTTAACCCATACAGTTCGACTGAAATTCATAACTGAATTATTCAAACTATTAAGGGCACTTAGGACAGAATAAACACTGCTGAAATAAATGAACAAAATAAACATTCACATACTAGTATTCATAATTACAGATGGTAAAACATACCAGAATAGAGAAAAACAAGAAGCGTAACACAAGACATAAAGAAAAAAAAAACAATAACACTATGCAAATATATTTTATTGATGTGTTACAGTCCCCAAGCTACAAAAACAATAGGCATTTTAAATTCTATGGCTAAATTTTGTTTTATTTTTTTTTTCAATTTGGAATTTTTGAAGAGGCTGCTCCGCTGACTTTATCATAACTTATGAAGGCGTTGTACACTTTTATTACAAAAACCTCTAAAAGTTTTAAATAAGATTACTTTAGGCCGCTCTAACATTTTTACTCTATAGTTTCAGAACTATTTATTTATTTATTTATTAAAACCAATAACCTAGCCAATACAGCCCATAAACGGTTACAAATTTCAGAACGCAATGATGAAAAATATATATATTTTTTGGAAAATCAAAATATTTTTATTTATTATAAATTTAAAAAAAAATCGAAATTTGCAAAATAATAAAATTGTTATTCAATCGCCTTAAAGCCAGATATTCCACAAATAAAATAAGCTTTATTTTACGAAAATAGGTGCATAAATATAAAATTAGTCGATTTTTGCAAAAAATCGAGTTTTGGAGACGTTGCTCCACAAATTTTATCATAACTTGGAAAAAGGCTATCAAATTTCCTAATAAAATATAAATAAAACTTGAAATGCAATTCCTTTAAGCCATTCTAACATTATTTTTTATATACTTAATGACTTTTTTTTATTTATATTTTGTAGACAAAACTGAAAAATTTTCATTTGTTAAACATATATGGGTTTGGTTTACGTGGCTGCTTGTTACGCATAAGCATTCAAGTAGAATCAATAAGATTCCGTTTTGAAAAACAGATATGGGCAATTCCATATCAAATCAACTAACAGTTGAAACGATTGCTTTTGATGAAATGTAGTCAGATGTTTTCGTTAAGCTTATAACGAACTTATGCCAAAGACAAAACTTAAAAATGTTTTTTTCAAAAGTTATGACCGGCTCAGACTTTCATGCAACTAAAAATTGATTTTAAGCGCTTAACAAATGCACCTAAAAATTAAAAATATGTGCAAAAATATGCACTTACCTACGAACAAAGTACCAAAATTAATATAATATGCAAATATTTTTTTTTAATTTTTTATTATTATTAAAAAAAGGAAACATCAAATAAACATAATCGTGTTTATTATTTAAAGCAACCGAACTTTAGTTGCGTTGCTAGTCGGCAACTGAAAATTAATGGTTGCGAGAAATGCACTAAATAGCAACTGAAAACTGAGGCTCGGTTGCCATCAATAATCGGCCTATTAATATTTTTTTGAAAAATTTAAAAATATGCATGAAAGTCCGAACCCTGGTTGTGACATATTAAAAATGTCATTATTTCGCCAAATTTACTGAATGTGTCGAGTTTAGTTTTCAAATATCTCGAAAACTATTTTAAATGCAATGGTGGTTTGTATGTCATTTTAAACAGGATATTTGGGACTACAAAAAATATATAGAGAAAAAATTGTTTTGGGAAAAATTACTTTTCTGCAAAGTTTTGAAATTTTCGAAACTGAATTAATCAAAAAAAAAATTTTTTTTGGCTGATTTTTTTTTATAAAATCTCTACATGTCCTTAACAAATCCTAAAATTTTTATGGAGGTGTTTTTTTTCTTTTTTGAGATATGGCAAAAAATTTACTTTTTTGCCACAAAATTTCCAAAACAAAAAAGGAAAAAAACACAAAAATTAAAAACACACTTCGTCAGGACTTTTTAAAGACATTCAGACGTATTATATAAAAAAAAATCTGATGAAACAATATAATATTTTGATTTAGTTAGTTTTGAAATTTAACTCTCCCTAAAATAAATCCTTGATGCATATTTTCAAAAGCGTCGATACACATATTTATTACTTTGGTGACTTCTGCCAGAATCAGTTGTAAAAGCCTTATTATTTGAAGAAAAAAAATTGATTTTGTTGTACAGTGTATATATTCGCAATTTTAGCAAAATTCAGGTGAATTGAATTTATTATGAATAAAATCAATATTTATCCATCGATTTTTATGAAATAAAGCTTATTTAATTTGCAATATATGTGGCTTTATGAACAGTTAATAAAATTTTTAAGTTTCTGCCCTTTTAGATTTTTTATAATTTTTTTAATAAAAACTTTTTTCCAATTTTGCATAAAAAAATATATTTTTTATCATTGCGGTCTGAATAATTCCGAAACCATTTAGTGTAGTATGTAACAACTTAAAGGTAATTTTATTTTGAGTTTTTTAGTGGTTTTAGTAAGAAAATTGGATTGCCCGTACCGAAGTTATGACGAAATTGATATAGCAGCCTCTTGAAAAAATCCAAAATTTTATTAAAAAAACTAAATAGAAACGTTTCCATAGAATTTTTAATTTTGACTGTTTTTGCAGTTAAGGGACCATAACACATCAAAAATATAGTGATGATCAAAGGTCATGACAAAAGTTTCATTTTATTGCATTGTATAATTACACAGTACAACAGAATAAAGGTAGTTTTGTGTTGCTTAAATAAAAATGGCTGATCCTTATGTATTTTTATCTCCTGATTATAATGGCGTCAATAGTTTTTCCTCAACAGCTCTAGTCTTAGCATATGAATAATTTGCAAAATTTTTTGTATTATTCGCATAATATTCCATGAATGGTCGTCCAAACTTTAAAATACTTTTTAGATTATTAGTCTACACAAACGATTTTTTCATTTGCTCCACAAGCAAAAGATATAAAGTTTTTAATGAATTTTCTTAAGATAATTATGATGTGCTAAACTTGCGGAAAATAAATAAAGAATGTTTATTCTGGCCACTATACAGATAACAGTAGATTTGTGTGTTTTCAATGTATACTTCCCTTTGAAGCCCCATGCAGAGTCAAAGTTTGAGAGGCTCCAAAATTACGCGTCGAAAACTGACTTTGATCGGATAAAAACGACTGAATTAAAGGAGATAAAAATTAAAATTTTGTGAAATTTTTAACGTTTTTCGCCAGTTGTTAACTATGCCGAAGATGTTTTGTACCACAAATAAAAAAACCCATAGTTAAAAAATTTTATTAAATGAATGAATTTTATTAAATGAATCAGATTTTGATTTTGAATGACGCTTTAAAGGTAAGGAAAAAACATATATATACCGGTATCTGGGCAATGGCCTAAATCATTTTTTTCGGATATTTACCACACCCTTATTTCCAAAAAAATGCATTACAAAGTTTATACTTTCAAAAAATAAACATTTGTAAAGCAGTGTTATTATATTTCGAAAAAATATGGTCACAAAGCCTTTAAAAAGTAAAGAAATGTTAAAATGTTTCATATAATTGCTGAAGTATTATCTACTTTATAAAATTAGCTATTTTTATTAAAACAATTTTTTAAGATTTTCATTGCCAAAATTATTCTTTATTTTTACCAAGCTTAAATTTTTAAAATACTCTAAGCACACATAACATATTCTATGAATTTTATATCTTCAAAATATGTAATAAGTTTAAAAACCTAATGTCAACTTTAATTTTTACTAAACACAAAATAATTATTTTAATCACTTTTGTTGCCTCATGGGAGGAGAGCACAAATCTTAGGCTTGGCTGTCATGTAGACCAAATTTATTCTAATAGTAACAGAATTTTCTAAACATAAAGCTAATGCGTATGAATTTATTTAAAGGTATTTTTTATACCATTCTCTTTCATTTTGTTCATACATTTTCTTTTACAAAATGTTACACACAAAATATTTACTCTGGGGAATACATATATAAATATTTTAGAAAATGAGTATATTAGAATTAGAAAATTAGAAAATTTCTAAGGATTTGTAGGTTTCGGTTTTGGTTTCGTGGTGAAGATTTTCAAATTGTTATAACAGCTATTTTGGCCAAAAATTTATGATATTGATATGAATGCTAAGTGGTTTCAACAAGACAGTTCGACATCCCAAACAATCAGTGAAGCAATTCGATTACTGCATGAGCCATTTCATGATCATATAATCTCTTGTTTCTTGATATTTTTCTATGAGGTTATTTAATGTCAAACGTTCATGTTGCTTCACTTGTCCTTTCAAGGAGAATTATTGTAAAATGAAATTTGTTGTAAGGTTTTTGAAAAATAAATTTGATGAAAGATTATTACTAAATCGATTCACCTCAAAGTGAAAAGAGTTAATTTTTTGCCAGCAAAGCCGTGGAGGTCATTTAGCAGATATCTTATTTCACACATAATATTAGCCAATTTACTTTATATATTATGAAGTATGGTGAAAAAAATAAACCCTAATGCACAAAATGAAATGACATTTATTCAAATGGAGAAAATTCTAAAGCTCGGCCAAAGGTTATCTAGACTGAAAATAGTTACTCACCGAAGCCACATACCTGAAGAAGAAAATCCTTAAGAGCGGCCGAAGAGCAGCTTGGCAGGAATTCTCTACTAAGCGAAAAATCTGTACTCGGCGAAGCTGCTAATCGACATACCTGGAGAAGGAAATCGTTAAGCCCGGCCGAAGGCTTTCTATGCTGGATATGCGTACTCAGCGAATGCTCTATTCGCGATATTAAGATGCAAAATTTGTGGTCCTGTTTCAAGGTTAAGGAGCATATAACCAGAATTGTCAGATATGGCGATTTCTCACCAAACGTAGCGACCTTTCAACATGTTTGATTTTGCGACATGGCGATTTTTCTGGCGATAAATAAATTTGTTGGCGATTTTTGTGGCTATTTTGCAACAAAATTAAACCAAAAAATGTTTATAGTTCAGAATTTTTTTTTTAGAGAAGTAACACAATCAGGCACTTAATTAATGTGTTACATTCTTTGGGAAAGGGATAGTGGTGAAGTGCGAGAGTTAGAAAGCTTAATTCATTTCATCTTGCGCGTTGTAGAGCAGCGTTGCAAGCCCCTCTGATGTCAAGTATAGGCATTGAGTTGTTTAAGTTGTGCAGCTATTTTATTAGTTCATTTACTTCACCGACGGCTCTACAATACCGACGAAGGAGGGTGCTGTGAAGTGCATTAGGATATCTTAGCATTAATCACTTTAACAGTCCAACAACAACCAACACAATAAAACACCAATGCAGCTGACAAAAATGCATAATGTTGCTGGCTTGCCTGGAAATAGTCTTGAACTCAAGACCTCCGGATTTGTAGTCAAACGCACTATCTACTCAGCCGGAGTATTATCGAAAATAACTCTCACCAAAACTTGTCTAGACGAATTTAAAACAATGTGATTTTGATGCTTTTTCTTATATTAATTGCAGTCATTAATGGATTTTGAGTTTTGATG
The DNA here is from genome assembly GCA_956483635.1 of Panzeria rudis. Classification (NCBI taxonomy): domain Eukaryota; kingdom Metazoa; phylum Arthropoda; class Insecta; order Diptera; family Tachinidae; genus Panzeria; species Panzeria rudis. The sequence goes on from OY101450.1 coordinate 35,414,607, forward strand.
AGAAACATTGACAAGAAATAGTTTTTGGCAATTTTATTTCTACTTTTGGCGACTTTCTGCCAAATTTTTATGCTATTATTTTATAAAAACTTATATTAAAAAAACTATTATATAAAAACAAATTTATTACAAAATATATGTATATTAAGAAAAACTACATAAAACTGACTTTGGCTTCTTTTGGCATTTTTTAAAATCAAATTGGCGAAATAGTTAAGAAAAAAATGTGACAGCCCCGCATATAACATATATATCGTGCTATAACCGCCAAAAAAGCTTAAGCGCCATAAAGTAAATTTTACAGGAGAAGTATTTTTTAGTTATCCTTGGTTTAAATCGAAGTAGAGCCTTTATATTGGCTATATAGGATTGTAGTGGACTGTTATATGTAATGTTAATAGTTTTAATAAAATTCCTATAAGACAACGCATATTTGTAGGGGTTAAGATATTTTAATATATTATTGATGCCATGAAAAATCAATTAATTTAATAAATTTTTTTTAAAACTAGTAGTTATTATCCTTATCAAGCTGTTGTTTAACCGTTTCATTGATATCCTTGCAGCTTTTGACACTAGTTTTGCTCTACTTGCAAAAGAGAATTTTAGCTTAACCGACACTTTGCAGTTACAAAAAAATGTAAGCAAATTAAAAATTTAAAGGGAAAATGCACTTAAGCTAAAATTTCTTTTGCTGTATTTCCGTAACGGTACATGGCAGGACTTTAAAACTTTGACACATAGTCCGATTTATCGTAAATAATCAATTTTCGTCCAAAACCGATTTTCAAAAAGCATGTTTCTTGAGCTTTTTTGGCGGTTATGGCTCGATATATAACAAAACTCTTCGATTAATCGACGGGATTCGCTAGTACACATCTAAACCAGACTGTCTTACCTTGTTGTTGTCGTTATTTTAATTAAACTTTATACCAATTATTTTTCTTAAAGCTGCTCAACTCTATTATACTTAAAAAAACAGCAATATCTAGGGCGGAAAATACACAAAGACATAATGGGTGGCAATATTAAATATACCTCCTCAAAAGCACCCACAAACACATAAAGCACACACCAACACAATCACATTGTATGTGTAACATTTAGCCTGTTATTCTTGACAGCGGTATGTTTTTGCTAAACAACACCGCCGTTATTATTATTTTTATTGGTGTTGTTGTTGTTTCCCTTTTAGTTTTATGGTTTTCGTTAGATTTTGTCATGTTTCCGAGGTAATGCGGTAAAATTTTTAATTAACAACTTGAAAGTGTATGAACAAACAACAATAAAACTACGAACGAGTACAAATACCAAAGAAGGTGAAAAATTTACACGCACATTTTCCTTATTATACACATGTAGATATATGCATACATATGAATGTATATTTGTATTTCTTTTTTGATTACGATTAAAAATTTTATACTAAAACTCGAGAAACGGTGGAATTTTTAACATCCTTAAAATTGATAGCGCACTACACCAAGCCAAAACAGTCGCCATATTTGAATTTAAAGGAAACTATAATAGCCCAATTCACAATCTTCTGGTCTTATATCGTAGGCTGCCACTTATAAAATATGAAAGTTAATTATGTGACTTCATATATGAGCTTATGTACCAGTTTTTAAAACTCTTTCGAAAAAATTCGTATTACACAAAAGTATTTAGTAAGCGGCGCCATAGTGCGAAATACAATAAAAAAAACATCGTTGCATCCGTTGTTTCAGTAAATAAGCGATATATCATATTTCAAACGTTTTTACTTTGGGTTGTCTTCAGCTTCATATTCAACAGCCACTCAGTTTACATAAATATTTTCCCTGAAGTCAGACATGTTGGCAAAAAATGTTCCTGGGTTTCTTTTGTTGTAGACGTACGTACTTGATATGCATAACCAACAAAATTTCGGTCCCACGTAAGTCAGAAAGTCTGCACAAGTCTGCGAAGACGGTCAGAGAACGTACCGAAAATCATATGAGTAGTTGACAAGAAAACGAACCTCTTTGTTTGCGGAAATTCTAAAAACTTTACTGAAATGTCTGAGAGAATTATCTACGAAGTCGAAAGACTCTTCTACGTAAGAAAACTCTAAAGGAACAATGTCGAAGAAATGTTTGAAAAATAATAGGAAATGTCTGAGAGAATTATCTACGAAGTCGAAAGACTTTTCTACGCCAGAAAACTCTAAAGGAACAATGTCGAAGAAATGTTTGAAAAATAATCGGAACATTTTCCGATTTAACTCATAGCTTTTATGTCCTTTCGTATTAATGTCGGATATAAGTCGGATGTAATATTAACAATTTATCAGAAATATCGTATAAAATTGGGAAATAAAATCAAAATGTTGTAAGACAGAAGTGGAAACTATTTTCAGGAAGCTGCGAAATGTAATTTCATGAGTGCGGGAAAATTAAATTTTTAAAATCACGCACGATCACGCACGGTACTTAATTTTTAAATCACGCTCACCCACTATTGCATATTTATTTTTTTAATTTAAGCACGATCACGCATGATATATACGTGCATCATGCCTGAAACCAAACATTTACGACATTTACACATTTTTAGTTGTAAGTATCGATATACTATACCAATTTGTAAATGCTAAGATGCAAGACCATTTACTCAAGATTTTGAATTGAGCTAACATGTCAAAAAGAGCTCTGTCAAATTGTGTACCGATACAGAAAACGCACTTAATTCTTTTGATGACAAGTATGTTACACAAAAAATTTAGTTGATTAACATCAGAAAATACGGAGCAAAATCCCTTTTTTGAATATGGCGTTTGATTATCAGAAACACTAGGAATATTCTAAGATTCGCCGTCGGATACACTATATTAATACGCTTTAAGCAGAACGAAAAGAACTAAAAATTTTCGATGGAAAACGCAAATCTATTTCTATATCTCCGTCTTTTTCTTTACTCTCATCTTCTTAGTTGAGCTCTTAGTAAAATTTAAAATTGTTGTAAAGAAGTCATAAAGGAATTAGCTGGCTATCCTTAACCAAGCTAAGCTATCTCGCAGAGCCGATCACATCTCGTTGTGGACTTAGAAAAATCTACTGCAGCTTGTTTGAATAGTTGTAAAATAATCATAGTCAGAATAATAAAATCTAATAGCTTGAAGTTATTTATTGAAGAGATATTATTTCTTGGCACACACAACCAATATTCGACACTCATTAAATAGAACTATGTGAGTATGGTCTGGGAACTAGATTGTGAGAGCATGTGGGAATAGATGGCCGATGAATATACCAGAAAATTCTAACCCTTAGACAAAACCTATTCATTTATGGGCAAAACGAAAATTTTCGATACAGTCTGGATTTTTATCCTCTCAGATTTTAATAAAATCCGAAATATAATTATACTATTGTTTGCGCGAAATTTATTTATTTATTTGTTATAGGACTCTAAACTTAGGCATCTCGGCCATTTTTGGGAAAAGTTCGTCGAATTGAAGATTGAATAACTTAGAACGCGTCATTGGATATAAATAAATTTAATGTCATTCGTAAGGTCTCAGTCTCCTCTTAATGAATACTACTTAAAAATAACATAACCTCCTGCTACAAGTGCCTCTAAAATGCCAAAGTATCCTTTATCCTCAAATATCCTGAAAAATGGTATTTTAATTTTTTTTTTAAATTTTTTACGAAATATAGCCAACTGACATGTCTTTATTGTGTGATATTTTGAAGATGGATTGGAAACAGATTCAAAATTTACAGTTGCTTCTTTATGATAACGCAATAATTTCTATGAAAATTGTGTAAGCAATAATAATAAAAACAAACGCAGCCGTAGTATTTCCTAAAATCTCGATTAGCATTTCTTACACAATGGCGGCAGATAAGTTTGTAATATGCTGGAAAAAAATACCAGAAAAAATATATACATTTTTTCAGGATATTTAAGGACCAAAAAATTGTTTAATTTGTGATGTCCTTATAATTACAAAAAGTATGCCTGTACCATTCAAATAATATTGAAATTACTCAGTTCTGATAGCGCGCTACAAAGTTATGATATTTATAATATTAATTTTTACAAAAAACTCCCAATGTATTCAAATGGTTGTTTTTATTATTATTTCTTATACAATTTTCATAGAAATTATCGAGTACTCATAAAGAAAGAACTGTATCTTTTGAGTCTGTTTTCATCTCTTCTTGAAAAGTGTACACAATAAAGACTTGTCAGTTGGCTACATTCTGTAAGGAAATAAAGAAAATTAAAATACCATTTTTCAGGATATTTGGAAATAAAGGATACTTTGTCATTTTAGAGACACTTTTGCAGGTGGCTATGTACTTTTTATTAAGTATTCATTAAGAAAAGAATAATACCTTGCGAATGATATCAAATTTATTTCTATTCGATGACCCGTTCTAAAGTTATTTAGTCTTCAATGCCGAAGCTTAGAGGTCTATAAAACTTAAACCATAAGAGATATCGAAATAATTTTTCGCTATGTTACGTGCGCTTAGGAGTAGAAGATGTATGTCGATTTTCATTAAAATAGGAACCCTTGTTAAACACTTGTTTTCAAGTTGAAAATTTTCGATTAAAATAAGCTCCCAATTTTTGCAATCGGACAGAAACTAGAAAAGCTAAATAAACAGGAACTATAAATTCAAAGCGTTAATTGAGTCTTTGGTGTCTATTTAAATACAATGTACGTTTTAAGCAAAATATGCGTGTAAAAGCTGTTGCCACAAAATTTTTTTATACAATACACATTTTAAAAACTTTCTTTACTTTTTGCTCTTTTATTTTTCAGTCTTTCCACATTAGTTTGCTGAGAAATCCTTCGTGTATCTAGGCTTACCTTATGGCAGCAAAATTTGTTGATTATAAAGGTGTATGTGTGCTATTTTATTTGTAGTGGTAGTATAGTCAAGGTGAAATTCTTTCCTTTATTCAGGAAGTGACTTTTTTCTGTTTTTGTTGTTCTTTTGTAATTAACAACAATTTATGTTTTTGCTAGTAAAAGTGTCGTGTGGATCAGAAACATTTTATAGGCTTAGAAAGGTACAAAAAAGGAGTAGATGTGGTTTGTAAGTTAAGGGAATTGGATTTTTTTTAATTTGAAATGTTAATAAGATTGTGGTATTGCTTGGCCGACGACAAACTAGCAACAGGATTTAATTACTTTTAGTTTTTAAGGTTTTCAACAGAAATTGTTTATAAAGGAGAAATAAAGACTTTCAGAAAATATTTTTTTTTCAACGAGATAAACATTTTGCTAGTTAGATCGCTAGTGGTAAATTCAAAAATATGGAAAATATGTTTGCAAATATATTGAAATACATAAAAATTCCTATAATATAAGTCTAAAATTATGCAACTTTCCTAGAAATCCTCGTATACTCCTTCGGCTATTGCCTTTTTAACCAACTTCAAAGAGAAGGAGGTCCTCAATTCGTGTGTATTTTTTTTATGTTTGTAGATGCTTAATGGTGTCATTTGTAAACCAATTTTCAAAGGGTTTACCTACAGTTAGTCCCATAATTTTTTTTCGAAAATTGGAGAGGGAAATTTTCTCTATCCCATGCATAACTTTGTTATTTGTGAACGATTTTCAAATTAATTTTTTGTTTGAAATAGTTTACCTTCAGTTTGTCGCTCAGAGACACGAACAGAAAAGCAAGGGAGGAATTGACATTGAAAAATTGTGGCGGGCACCCACAAAAGCTGCATTTGTAAGTGAACTTCGTTTAAGAAGCTGGGCCCTAATAAACGAAGTATACTGGTCTCAACCTAAATCTATATTGCTTGAAACTGGGTTACAATATTTGGGCTATGAAAAGATAAAACGAAAACCATGGATATCTGATCGCACATATGACCTCATCGAGAATCGAAGACAATTAGAAAACGACCGTGATAACGCGAAAAGGCGGCAAACAAAATTTGACCTGCATAAGGATTCTAATAAGCACATGAGGATGCTAAAAGGCAGGCAAAACGTAGACCAAGACGTGATAAGAGAAAGTGGGTTGATAATCTAGCCACCGACGCTAGAAAAGTAAGCAAGATCTTGAGAACGAGAGATCTATATAAAATAACGAAAGGCATAACAGACCGTGTGTTAGACATACGTTTGAGGACTATTTAATTTTTTTTAATGAGAAGTAACAAATCAGTCAATTAATGCCTACCAGCTAATTACTTAATGTGTTACCTTCTTTGGGAAAGGGATAGTGTAGAGAGCACAGGTGGTGAAATAGGGGAGAGAAAGAAAGCTTAATTAATTGACAACTCTGAAATTGCGCGTTTTTTGTAGAGCAGTGTTGCAAGCCCCTCTGGTGTAAAGTAGAGGCAATGAGTTGTTTAAGCTGTATAGCCATTTTATTAGTTATTTTACATCGCCGACGGTTCTGCTACAATACCGACGAAGGAAATTAATGTGAAGTGCATTAGGATATGTTAGTATTAATCGCTGCCGGTACTGCCAAAGTAATCAGTGCTATGCATTTATCACTTTAACATTCCAACAACAACCAACACAATTACACGCCAGTGCACTTGAAAAAAATGCATGATGTTGTTGAAACTAGTCTTAAACTCAGGACCTCAGGGTTTCTAGTCAAACGCGCTAGCTACTCAGCCAACAGTACCGAAATATGACGTTATGTATATTTACTGAAGCATCAGTCACGGACTAAAAATACCAACATTGATCCACCCGAGTTGAAAGATACTAAATCTGCAATTGTGTCCTTAAAATACCACACGCTTCAGGACCAGAACGCCTTCCGCCGGAACCAATAAAATCAGATTATACCACTACATCCAGGTTCTAGGCTCATAATTAACATCCAAAAGAAGGCCAACATGTATTAATTAAAAAATTGGAGAAATCTGACGCTTTTAAACATGACGAACAAGATCATTGCCCACATATTAAACAAACGCGTCACCACCACCATTGAATCTGAACTTTGCAATGAATAGTCTGGTTTCAGGAGAGTCAAATCTTGTATAGACAATACCACCAGCCTAAGTATATAAGTAGAAGAGTCTGTCGAATGGATTTCTGCCTTACATTTGTTGTTTATTGAATCTGAACTGGCATTTAATACGTTGCACCAGCCGGCGATATGGGACGCTTAAATACGTAAGAGATGCATGCTCTCCCCTTCTTTTAACATCGTTCTAGATGTTGTGATATATCCTCAGGTGATATATCCTCAGGACTCCACGGCAGTCTAGTGGACCTAGACTATGCTGACGACATATGTCTTCTGTCACATAATTTCAATAATATGCAAACCAACATCAATGTACTTGTTGAAAGTGCATCTAAAGCTGGTCCCAAAGTTAACGTATATAAAACAAAATCATTATGCATAAACACGAAAAACACCGATCTCCTCGCTGTAGAAAACTTCTGCTATGTCGGTGTAGTATTATTAAAACTTCGGTTGGCAGTAAGGAAGGCATAGCTACCTGATTGCAAAAGCAAATCAAGCTTTTAGCGCACTTAATAATATATGAAAGTCAAATCGCATAACCCTTCGCACTAAAATTCAACTATTTATTTAAATATAAAGTTAGTTTTATAATATAGATGTGAAACATGGAACATCACTTTAGAAGACTCAATTACCTTCCAGGTATTTGGTAACCACTGTCTGAGAAGACTGTTATGTATTTTTTAGCCGGAAACAATCACAAACAAGGATCTGCGGCATAAAGGTAAACAGAATCGAATCACCACCGTCAGCCGTATTTAGAATATAAACTGGCTAGGTCATACCTTCAGAAAAAGCCATAATGAGTTCACAAGAAAGGCTTTTGACCACCATCTTACAGGCAGCCGACGCAAAGGAAGACCAGCAAATACGTGGAGGCGCCAGATTGAGTCCCAGCTTCGTACCGCCAGAATAACGTGGAGAGAATAAGAAAACACAACAATCAATAAAAAAAAAACTAGTGGAAGATAGAGCCCAGTGGAAAAAATGTTTAATAGCCCTTTATTTCACCTAGGTATCCCAGGACTTAATATATACATATAATATGATGGTAGGGAGTCAAAAATTTACCTAGAATGGCATTGGTGCTCCTTAGTATCTCCTCTTTTCACGCCAATAAGCTTCTTATAATAGCAGTGGTAAAGATATATCTATCTTTTAAAAAAATTATATTTTAGCTTATTTTTGGGTGTTAAAAGTTACATAACGTCATTCTTATCAGTCGAGGTTTTTGCAATTTTTTTCGCTAAGCACTGTTTCATTATCCTTCCTTACACAAATCTCTTAGGATTTGTACACAAGTAGAAATAAAAATAAACAAAACTTAAACAAACAATTCAGGAACAAAAATGAACGCGTTTATACTGCCAAAAATCAAACAGCAAAAAACAAAAATATAAATTTATGGTATTCTAACCAGGCCTGTGATTTTATACATGATACTCGTACCTAGAATGAATGAGAGACTACATGAGTACCCAGCCTAAAAGTCTGACAGTTTTTATACAATCTACTCTGGCCTAAAATAAATGCCGTAGATTTACTGTCATGATGTTTAGATTAAAAGCCTTTTGGAATGAATGCAATAAACAAAACGCGATATGTATGTATGTAAATACGATCCCACCATAGATATAACCCCATTTTATGTGTTATTTAAATCCCTCGAGATTTATTTTTTGTATGTTACATTTTGTGTTATTCAATATAAAATTGAAATTTTATTAAATTTTTTCTTTCTTATTTATTTTATTTTTATATTTTTCATACTCCCATATACATACATAAACAAAGAGTAATTGTGTCTCATTTATAAACACAATGGCATGGCATCATGAAATATCCAAATATTGCTGTAAAATGCTAAATGTTTAGTTTATCTGTGCGGTATGTAATATTTGTTTTCTGTTTGACAGCTTAAAGATTTCTTAAACCTATTTTTCATTGAATAGGTATAAACAAAATTGCCAGTATTACAATCATTTTAAACGAAATTTATATACACTTTGCTTATGCTACTCCTGACAAAAATGATCCGATTTGGGTGGCATTTGAATATGATGATTTGCATGTTTTTCTTAATATATTTTTGGGAGTGTTATTTTCTAGTGTCATTAAACTTTATCAATTTGTTTACTTTATTTTTAGTAATTACATTAAAACTCAGCTGGATTTTCTTCTGTCGCTAGTAGTGTTTTTATTTTTCTGCAAAAACAGGACTATTCGTTACCGCAATGTATATCTATAAAAACAGGCGCGCACTCATGATAGGAGAAATTAGATGAAAAAAGGAATGAAATATAAATATATGTATCTCATTTCTATTGATTTTCTATGACATATTTTACAAATAATATGTTTCATTTAAAAGTTAACATTGGGAGGGAAGGATCCGAAATGGTATTAGCGGCGCCCAGAATTCAGAGGCAAACATTAAGCCACAATTAAAGCCTAAACAACGATATGCGACATGATGATATCAGTCTTTAAAAGGCGCCGCTATATATACAATATATAAAAATCCTGTATTTTGGGGCGTGGAAAAAATACTTTTTTAGACACATCATTGGCATATATTTTATTCTAGGAGGTGAGTGACACACCCCTTTTTATGTGTGGGAAGAAACTCAACAATTTTTTATTGCGCCCTAAAAATGAAATTTTACATTTGTTATGAGGACTCCAAAAATATTTAATTTTTGGCAACAGGTGCTAATCAGCTGTATAAATAGACATCTACCGGATGAAGTCAAGGAAGGGCTCATAATTAACATCCAAAAGAAGGCCAACATGTATTGATTAAAAAATTGGAGAAGCCTGACGCTTTTAAACATGACGAGCAAGATCATTGCCCACATATTAAACAAACGCGTCACCACCACCATTGAATCTGAACTTTGCAATGAATAGTCTGGTTTCAGGAGAGTCAAATCTTGTATAGACAATACCACCAGCCTAAGTATAATAGTAGAAGAGTCTGTCGAACGCATTTCTGCCTTACATTTGTTGTTTATTGAATCTGAACTGGCATTTAATACGTTGCACCAGCCGGCGATATGGGACGCTTAAATACGTAAGGGATGCATGCTCTCCCCTTCTCAACATCGTTCTAGATGTTGTAATGGCCCAGTCGATGAAGGGCGATGGTGATATATCCTGAGGACTCCACGGCAGTCTAGTCGACCTGGACTATGCTGACGACATATGTCTTCTGTCACAACAAGCGGCATATTTTGAAAAAGTACATAATGTAGGCATTTCCACAGAAAGTCACCATTTTGTCACGTTACGTCACCAAGCAATTAAACTTAAAAGACGGTCCGAAAAAACAAAATTCCTTTACCTTTTTTTAAGAAAGGGGCAAAATTACCCATACAGCGAAGAGCTAGTGGGATGAAATATTCCACAAATATCTTGCATGTGGTGTCTAACATAAAAATGCTGACTAAATTGTATACCGCCAACATAAGACTTAAAAGAATTTTTATGTTTTATAGAATTTTTTTATTTTCAAAAATCGAACAAATAGTAGTTATGTTAGGCGCACTACCGAAACGGCATTAAAAGATAGATGTTCAAAATTAGAAATTTTCAAAGAAAAATCGAAGGATACACTCATTTATGGTTTGAAATTTCTAAACCAAAAATCCATTTCTATTTTTCCTCAAAAAATAACGAAAAACAGAATTAAAAAATATAAAAATATATTTTGAATCTACATTAATTCGAATATTGAACTAAATTATTTCCTAGAAATGAGATGCTATTGTACCTATCAAGAGCTTGGTACTTATTTTGATCTCAGTAGCTTTTACGGCCGAATTTTTTGGATGGGAACTTGGCCTTATTTTCACATTTATGTTTTTGCGCGGCTCTCAGTTCTTTTTTCTAAGATTTTATTTGGTACCATTAGTGCCCCATACAAAAAGTCCTAAATGAAAGTTTTTTATTTTCGAATTTTTCTTAGTACTTTCTCATCAAGGCCTACCTGTGTACCAAATTTCAGCTTTCTAGCTATAGTGGAAGTGTCCCATACAAATAATGGGCACCATAGTCTCCCCAGATGAAAAGCGCCTCTTTTAATTTTTTTCGCTAATTGCTCATCAGGACGTACCTGAGTACCAAATTTCAGCTTTCTATATATACAGGAAGTGCCCCATAGAAAGAAGGGGGACACTAATCCACGAGGTGAAATGTGCTCATTTTCAGATTTTTTTAGTTAATTGCTCACCAAGACCTACCTGAAGAATACCAAATTTCAGCTTTCTAGCTATGGTGGTAGTGCGCAATAATATTGATGAGTCAGTTAGTTTTACACCTTAATATCACGGGAAGGTCTTACGGTAGAATTTTAAAATTTCACAAATGAAGTAACTGCTGTAGGGAGACCTTATGTTGCATTATTTTATAATTAAGTGGAGCAAAGCTATGAGGCGGTAAAAAGTGCTCGAAAGGTTTCGTGTAAGTGGACACACTGTGTGACAGAAACTTGGTCTGCCGCACTACCGTGCGCCTATATTTAAAAATTTGTTTAACGTAACGCGCCATACATTGTCTTACGAATTGAATATTTTTTCAGACCACACGGTATATTTTTAATTTAAAACAACTCATATGTATAATTTTCAATGAGTTAAACATAAACTCCTTATTTGTACACTAAAATATTTCAATTAAATTAAAATGTATGGATGACATTCAATACATGTTTTTGGATATCAACCACGGTTTATTGATGAAACATTTTGCAATACACATAATACTTTTCAACAAAGTCCACAAAGCTTTTAAATATTTAAAAGTAAAAACTTATGCTGTTTTTTTGTGTATGTTGTTAATGCAATTTTAGTAGTTAAAAGCGTAACGCTCAATACAGAAGACTGTAGACAATAATAATTTTAAAAAAAATTATGATTTCTACTAGTTTTCCAAAATTTGATATGTGGAATGAGAAAAACATATGCAAATATTCTAAAACTGTTATACATTTTGCCTCGTTTTTGGAAAAATGTATACTTTCTTAATGTGAAAAACCAACAGCATGCATTGGGGGGCACGCCATTTTGTATGAAGAAATTACAAACAGTATTTTCGTTCTTTTTACGTACATTTATGTAAATTTTTTAAAATATATTAAATCATGCTAAATTAGTTTTCATTTTAAAATGTATGCGTTTGTCTTATGAAATATTTTACTATACTTTCAATGGACACGAAAGAAGCATTTGAAATGAAAATCACCCATAAAACAATCAAATTTATTTGTATTTTTTACGATATTAGTGCATACATATCTATTTTACACTTATTTAATTTTATTGTACAATACATAAACGCAAACTTATTTTTCTTAAATATGTGGCATGGAGGTTGCTAGTAAGCTTGTTGCTTTTGATACCCAATAAAATCGGCTACAGAGGTTCCAGTGTGAGTTTAATTTTTCCGCTGATTATATTCGCTTTTTAGAGGAGCAAGATCTTGTAATCCAACTATCAGGTACAATTGGCTACTTGGTTAAAAGTTATATGTACATAATAAGGTTATATATTTGGCGATCATACCTAATGTTCATTGTACACATACATTAAAATATTTTATTTTTATATACCATTGTCAAAAGCATTTTTCGATTGTATACTGTTTCCAAAATATATGACAACCATGAATGGAAACATTTCATGTTAAAAGTATTTTTCATTTAGAAATTAGTTTATTACATTTTACTCTATTCATTTAAAAGTACGAACTCGTAGCGTGTTGAGGTCCCCCAGGCGCTAATGGCAGTGTTTCTTTCATTTAAAATACTCTAATACAACACAGCATAAATAAAACTGAACCAACAAATGGACACAAATTTTTATATTTGTATTATTTATGAAGGTAGAAGAAAAAGTGTAAATGAATTAGTATTTTAGCATATTTGTTTTAACCATAAAAATTTTCTAATACATTAAAATAAACATATGAGTATGTATTCTGGATCTGTTGGACGCTAGAGATTATGTATTCGTAATACAAGGAGCTAACTTTGTGTACTAAAGTAGAAATAAAATTTATATTTTAACAAAGATTTTTTGAATACAACACAGGCCAACAAAATTACGTTCTTTTGTGTGGGGCTTCTCAGTCGATTTGAATACACAAAGTACCATCTGGCTCCAATGACTATAATTTATTTGGTTCTCGAGAAAATAAAATACCAAAAAAAAAATGTTATGTCATTCTTGCAGCAAATCAGCGATATTTGTTTGTTGTAACATTATTATTTTATAGATTCTTTAGTACTTTATATTATGTATTAATTTTACTCTGCATACTTATTTCAATTGTTTAAATTTCTTGCAATTATAATCATTTATAAGTGTAAATTGCGGGATATTTGAGATTTTGTGCCAGGTTATAATATTTCTGACCACAAGGAGTTAATTTTAATTGGGTCTTCAAGTTGTAGTGTGCTTCACACTACCTTTCTTATTCTAACTTATATAAATAAAAGTTGGTTAATTTGTATCTTCGTTTCGGGTGATTTAGCTTCTTAAAGCAATTTAATAAGCGAGTGATCCTTGTATTATACAGCTGCTGACAAAAGTGTTAATAGCTTATCTGACAAACATAAAAGTTAATTGTCGCCTTTAAGACTACAATTTTTTCTTACTGTATTTCAATATTTGGATCTAGTATCGGTAAATTCATTCAAATATTACGACAAACTTTATAATAATGAATACAAATCGCAGTTTTTTTAAATATATATCACTGATAAATTTCAATTTGCACTTGAAAGCATTTTATAATATGGTTAAGAAAACTAATTATGTGAAGAAAATGCAATTATCCAATATTTTACCCTGTTCAGACATAAACCTTAATTGCGCAATTAGTAAATTTACACATTTAAAGCCTTAATTGAGCTCAATTTACCACAAAAGAACTTCATTAATAAATTGAGCAATTAGTTTTATAAATTGAGCAATTAGTTTTATAAATTAGTTTTAGCAATTGTTTTATAAATGAGTAGCCTATACTGAAAAGACTTCATAAGTCTTCCTTGCGTTGTACATAAGTCTCTTCAGTGGAGATGGCAGTCTACTGAAGATACTTATGTATAACTCAAGGCGTATCTAACAGGTGAACTCACTAGAATAGCTGACTATCTATTCGTTACTCGCTTACACGGCAAACTTCAATAAACTTTAAATAATTAAATAAATATGTGTAAAACTTGCAAAAGTACCTAAAAACAAATATAAAAAATGGTTGGTTGTATAGCGAAAATTTTTATGTTGCGAAAATAAGACAACAATAGTAGCAGTTTGCTGTGCTAGTGATTCCACGTGTTAGTTATATCTTCAAATAGTAATTGAGTAAGCTAAATTACATATGTGGAAACACCAAAATTTATAACTTAATTTAAAACTTAATTGCCTCAATTATTACCCTGTTCAGACGTATGCCTTAGTTGCTCAATTAAGGAGATTTACGCAACTAATGCCTTAATTTAGCTCAATTTACTATACAAGGCTTCAATTAATAAATTGAGCAATTACTACTTAATTGTTTCATAAATTGAGTAAAGTGCGAAATGCAACTATTTCTGACAAGTATGTTTACTGCGAAGTATGTTCAGTGAGAAGCAAAAATTGTATACAGTGGTAAGCCCATGGTGCAATAAGTATACAGATATCAGCCAGATGATTATTTTTTGCTGTGGACAATTTGTGCCTAAGCTACGTCAAACACGTATATTTTTTGACAAACATTATCTAGTTTTTGTTTTATTGTTGCAGTCGTTGCCCTTATGCGGCCAACTGTATACTTATTACACCATTGGCAAGTCAAATGCTAATTGAGTAAGCTTAATTTACTATGTGTGAACACTAAATTTAATTGCTTAATTAAAATTAAATTGTAATAAATAATAAAGCAATAAAAAATTAAAAAGTGAATTTTAGTACAGTTTTCATGCAGGTAAAAAAATACTTCTGAAAACTTTACTGTTTTTAGAACATCTACTCTCCTTGTCATATTTTTTTTGGGCGAGCGGGTAATCAGTAAAAGTCAGATATTAAATATGTGTAATATATTTTGTAGCGAAATTTTGAAAATTCGATGGACGGTTTTTTCTTAAGCGATTAATGCAGAATTTCATAGACAAATTCAATATTTTCGTCCCATGCTGGATGTAGCCTGCATGCTTCATTCCCCCGACCAAAAAATATGGGTGTTACAAGTTTGTGTATTAGTGTATCTGTGTGTCTGTACACGTCATCGTACAGTCAAAACACCTGGACCGTTGTTAATTTTTTTTTTCAATTTGTCAGGTGACTTGATTGAGAGTGTTCTTAGCTATTTTTGAAGAAAATCGATCCAGGTGTTTAGAATATATCACATCTTTTCTAGATGTATCCTCTTGATTTTCTGTATGTTTGACACCGTAGCTCCCAAACGGCTAGACAAATTCTAATTTAGCAAATTTTGTTTGAAAGGTGACTTGATCCAAAATCTTTTGGCCTATGCTCGAAAAAAATCGGTCTAGCCGTTTTGAAGTTATAATCTATTTTCTTCGGATGTTTTACAAATTTTTAATTTACTTCGGATGTTTTACAAATTTTTAATTTACTGGTAGGCAAACAATTATGTGAAGATATAAGTCGTAACTACTTACAATTTGACTCGATAACTACTTATTTTTGTTTGAGAAGGCCAAAAATTATTGGTCTTCTATTGTATTTACATTCTCACAGCAATTAACTAATTATTATTTGGCTTACTTGAAGCTTAAAAATAAGTGGTCAAATAAACAAATTAAAATTAAACGAAATTTTACACGCATTATATTTTATTCATATTTATTTGATTTTTTTTTAACCATCTGGGATACGAACCTGTGCTCGTTCAGATTTGAAGACAAGAACTTTACCCACTCAGCTATTGTTGACTCATAAGTTTAAGTGAGAAAAATTGGTTTTCATATACAAACACATGTTGACTTAAAAATGGGTGTCTACTTATTTTTTAATACATATCACCAAATTGGAACTACTTTTAGATAATGAGAAAAGCACGAAACAATTTTATTAAGAACTAAGTAGTAGTTGTAATTTGAAGCATAGTACTACCGATTACAAAAATCCCATAAGTTTTTGCTGGGATGTTATTTAATTCCGTTATTTTCAAAAATCAAATATCAAAATTTTGCAATTTTCACTCTCATTTTCAAGTCTTGATTTGGATTCATTCTCACTACTACGTGAATTTAGATAACTCCAAAAAATTGTCTGCATATTATTAAGGATTGTGTAAGAAATCATTAAATATTTTAGCTTAAAATTTGGCCATTTAAAGCGAAGTGTCTTTGAAAATATTAAAGATTTCTTAATGAAATAAGTTGTATTTTTTATCTGTTTTTTAGCTTGACAGCAAGTTTAAATTTATTAAAATCGCATAATATTTATAAAAGTTATGAAGGCCGACAAGGTTTTTAATGCCCAAGGTAGTCAATTGTAACACTCTATAGCTCAACGCGTGTTTCAAATTTCAACATTATTAAAGCACAGAACCTCCTCTATGATTCTTATATACATCTTATACGTGTCCATTGCATTAATGACTACCAAATAGACAAATGTAACATAAAAACAATTTTTTAAAGAAACATTTAAAGCAGTTTTTTTTAATAAATGCAGAACATCTCGAAAACAAGATATGCTAAAAAAATAATTTTTCTAAGAATATACAAACGGTATTAAATATCCTTGCAATAACAGTAAAATATCCTGTTGTAATCACGAATGCGGCTCTACTCAAATGATAGATATTTTTGTGTAGATTATTAATATTGAAATTATTTTAAGGTTTGTAGAATCGTTCGTAGAATGTTAAGTAAATAATACAAACAATTTTGTAAATTATGCAAAAATTAAATCTCACTATATCTTTAAATCTAGAGCTACTAGATTACGCCATCGCATTCAGCAGATGAAACTCCATAGTAATCATCTATTTTAATTTCAGAAAATTAATAAAAATTATTAAAAATCACAATTTTCTCGTGATGTATTATAAATCCTTACAGACTAATGCCTTTAATTATAAAAAAATATTTCTGACTTATAACAGATTAATTAAACAAATTTTAATACAAAACGGTCTGGAGAGCAAAAAATTTATCGAAATTTGGAATTATGTGCTATGCTTTGGTTTTACTAGACTCTTTACTTTTATTATGGTAAAATATATTATCCTTTTCGTCCACTCGTACACATGCTACTTTTAATCCGAATAAAATTAAAATTTTGCAAAGCATTGAGACCAAAGTTTGATTTGCAAAACGTCGTCACTGCCATTTTAAGGTCCTGCTGATCATGATCCATATTAAAGTAAAAAAAAATTTATAATTTATTAGCATTGTAGTAAATTCTAATAATTCGAACTTTATTAAGCATACATCGCTCTGCCTTTCAATATCTAGTATGCCCAAGTGAATTACAAACTGGATCCGCTAAATCTGACTTAAGCCAAATTATCCGGCGCACCCATATGGTAACGCAAAATACTGTTGTATAAGAAGCTTCACAGCAATTCAAATGTAGAAAATTTTTACACAAAATCGCTTGCATTGTTTCATAGAGACTACATAGAGGCAACATTTACAAATTGTTTGGAGGTCAGTTGTGTTGTGTTTCAAAGTTAGTTATTTCAAATATAGTGGGTCTTTTCAAAACCCTTAAAAAAGTAGCCAAATAGAGAAAAATGGATTTCATGCAAAAGTAAGTTAGCCTTTCTTTTTACCTGTGTTGTGCCTACGAAAAATATTTTATTATAAATATACAGTCATATTTAGTTTTGACATAAATAAACATACAAAAAAATATATATTTCACCCACTTTTGACGCGTTATTTTTTCCGTTACCATATGGGTGCATCAGGCACTATATGGAAATTTTTCTTAAAATAATTTAGTTTAAAGATATTCTGTTCAAAGCATTTATTATTGATACGAAATATTCTTTGTTTGCAAAACTTACGCTTAGTGAAGTCATTGACCTTCTGGGGAGGGATATGCCCCTTTTCTTCAAGAAGTTCAAACTGTTAGCGTAATTTTGGTAATATAAGAGCACTAGAAGATTAATTTTGGTTTTAGCTCCTACCCCTACCCTTCAAACAATATTCAAGCAACGCATATGAATGAACCATTGGACTTTTTAGATAAACTTGATAATAAAAATTACGAAAGTATCGTATTGGAAACCTGTGCAAGTTTAATTGCAACATTTCCTGAAGCGAATTACATAGACTGCAGCAGTCTTCCGTCACATGAATAGGTTGAAATATATTTTTTGTGATGCCTTGATCCAATATGTTGTCTCTAAGTCATATAAAGATGCTGGTGTGCGCGAAAAAAACACTAATATCGAAAGAAGATATAAGGGTATAATAAAAAAACTTACTCGCAACGGGATATAATGGATAATCAAGATATCGATATATATATGGCCTTCTGATGGCGATTTATTTAATTTAAAAAATATATACACTTACGTATTTATAGTAGTTTTGTAATCATTTTGCAATAAAAACACATATTTATTGAGAATTTCTAAGAATTTCCTTTGATCAAGAAAAAACTATTTAGTCCGGACGTGATCATATGGTAACGGCCTATTATGACCGACCCAGAGCCCGTATAAAAATTATAGGACCTAAGTTAACGTTTTAGATCCTATAGGTATAGATTTAAAACAAAACATATTGCCAAACAATTTGGTTTAAGCACAAATTCTTTGTGATATATTTTCCGTACTTGACACATCTATTATTGTACCTAAGTTCATAAAAGAAAAATTTTAAACAACAATTGGTAAAATTTTGAAATCTCATTTGCCACCGCTGATTAAACTTATTTCTGAAATATTGTTAAAATTTTCTTAAAATTGAACTTTAATACATTCATAAGTGCAGTGAGTCTGAAATACAAAAAAGTAATAACTGAACTACAAAAGATAGCATCTGAGCAAATTATACTGGGCTGGACAATAATTTAAAATTCAAACAAAATATTCGCTTTAACCATAATCTTAAAAGTTCTCAATGTTTTTTAAAACATTTCCTAAAAAAATTTATTGCCGAAAGCGAAAACTTGAAAAAAAATTAAACACTTTATTTCAACACCTAAGATATTGTTTCAAAACTAATTAAAAAAAGTAATCTAATGTCTCTTAAAATTTACGAACTTTTATAATGTTCTATCTTTCAGTTTTTTTTCTTTGTAAAAGGACCAAATGCTCTTTATAAACCATAATTTACTACAGCAAATCGACCACAATTATGATTTAGTAAAAAGGAAGAACAACAGAAGTAAATAAACCCTCTCGCTAATAAACTTATTTTACAGAAGCCACAGCAGTAATACCGAACATTGTGCAGCACTTTATTAAAATGCTCTCATAAAGCAGTTGTATCCGAAGATGTGTACCACTCACCAGAATAATTTTTTTTTGCATATATATAGGTCTAACAAAATTCAAAGTGAGTGAGTGTGCATGACAAGAACTTTAGCGTGATTGTATCGTGACTGAAAATTTTTGAAATATCGATGATATTTCAGAAAACAGTTAAAAAATGTTTTTACATTTTACATTATTAGCTGCAAATCTTTAAAATTTATTTTAATAAGTTTTTATTGTAATAATAAAGAAATGATTTCCTTTTTATGAGTGAGTCTATTTTCGAGAGCATAAGTTTTTGTGATAGTAATTAAAATTGTTTTGCAATCAATTAAGCTTACAGTAGAGTCAGCAAATTATAGTGAAGGAAAAGTTAGTTACGATATTATCTCCTATTAAAAAAAATTTTCCACAAAGTCCTACATAACAAAATTTTATAAATATTTACGATTGCAAAGTGGCGTAGAGTTTAGCGTTAAGTGAAATGGTCCAACGAATATTTTCTGACAACAACACAGAATAAAAATATTTAAGCAGAACTTTAAGCTCTGCTAGCATTTTTTCTAAAGTAGTTTCAGAGATATCATAAAATGTCTGCCAAAATAAGAGATTAAACTAGTTTTTGAGTTTACACGATGTAGGATAGTAAAATTGTATTAGTATTTATATTATAACTGACAGCATTTCTTTATATTTATTTACATATTTTGTAGTGCAATTCTATTTCGCTAAAATCTGCATGTAATATATTTCCTTAGGCCGGTGTCATGGCGGTTGGGTCTGTGAGACCCCATAGCTTGTGTTCTTGAGACCGTCATATCATTAATGTTAAAATTTTAAATGAGCGGTGATCGCGCAAGGAATTATTTATTGTTGCTAAAATTTAGGAAATGTAACTGGAACTGTAGTTACGGACTGATATCCGTTAATTTTTCCCAAAGTTATACCCGTACAATTAAAACATTTATAATGATTGTAAATTACCAGAAGAACCACATATATGCCATAAGAAATGTGTTTTATGAACACTAAAGATATGCCAAAAAACCATAATTATGCTCCAGAAAATTTAAAAATTATGCTCTTAAAAAGGTACATATAACTTTGCAATAATTTCATTTATAATTTCTAGAATAATCATTGGGGTCACCTGCTGGGAGCCGATTTCAAATCATGTTTGGTGGCATGTAATGACGTCAAAGTAAGTAATATCCATGGGCATTAGTTCCATAAAATAATATCAGTAAAAAAATTTAAATAAAATCCATGAAAATAGTTGTTTGTTTTCAAACATGTATATTATTTTAAACTGCACTTTATATTTTGATGACTATCAATTTAAGATTTGTTCCAAAGATTTAAAATATTTTTGCAAAATTTTTTTGTCTACGAAGAAGAGGCGGAGGTGTTCTTTCCCCTCTTCTGAGCAAGCTTGCACTAAACTCTTTGCTCGTGGAACTTGATTCCATGATGTTTAAAACCGTGGCGTGCGCCGATGACTGTATTCAGTTGGATGCTGTCTCACAGCGTCTGCAGGATTCACTGAAACCCATCAGCAGGTGGAGTACCGAAACTGGCATCAGTGTAAGTCCTTCGAAAATGGAGCTTGTACTTTTCACAAGAATGGAACTGCACGGAACAGAACTTATGTTGTCTTACAATGCGAAGTACATGGGCTACACCTAGACTCCAAAATATCAAGGCACCGTAACGTCCAGTCAAGGAATGAGAAAGCCTCGATGGCCATATACGCATATAGAAGGGCGATAGGGAGGTCATGGGGAATAAATCCCAGAAATTCCCTATGGCTCTTCAATATCTTAATAAAGCCCATACTTACGTAAGGTACACTAGTATGGTGGACTGCACTAGAATGGACTGCACCACATACTGTAGGATCATAGAAAGGATCCTGCGAACATTCGCTTCGATAATAACATGTGCTCCGTGCACCACCCCATTAAAGCACTCTTTACAATAATCCATTGGCTGTTAGCTGATCTTATGGTTGAACAATTAGCCATAAACTCTGCGACCCAACTCGATGCAGCAGGTGCGTGGAAAAATTCTACCAGTGGAGACGCCAGAGTTTTGGAATTCATAATTGGTCTGCAAGAAAACATTGACTACTGCTTACCCATACCTCTGCCCGATAAAAGATTTGTTGTGACGCTCTCGAGTACGACTTCCTATCACCAAGAGAGCGTGCTAGAAATATATACGGACGGCTCTAAGAGAGCGTATAGCACTTCGTCTGTCTTTGTCCCGCTCTATCTATGAAAAGGTTGGCTTTACTGGGTAGTCCGCTGCTGCAGGATTTGGAGGCCTTGTCTATCTGGGACATTAGATAGATAAACTCACTTATCCGGTCTTCGGGTTGGTTCAACACTGAACCGAATGTAGAAAAGTAGAAGAAGTTTACAATTTTCACGTCTCTATTTGATATAACACAGTGGGACCAACTAGGCCACAAGTGGGTTAGTTTTGACTTTCAAACTGGCAATCTGTGCAGCCTAACCTAACCTTGTCCATAGACATTATTTCTTTTTTAAGTTCAAATAATGTCCATGTATTCACAAAACTCGATTATTTTCTTATTGCTATTTTCTACAAATAGCAAAAGCAAATTAGGCATAATGAGACCAACTGAAGGATATAGTTCGAGGAATTTTGAAAATTACCACAGTTGATCCTTGGTATATAGCTTTTTAGTTTTTTGCTCATAGGTCTGAATATACGACTTTTAATAAAAATGTTTGGATTAAAAAATTAAAGCTGACAAAATTTTCTACAAAAATGTTTTGATAATTTTTTAGTTAAGACCAACCTTTTGGAGTTATAAATCCCAGAAGAGCAAGAAACCTTAAATGATTGCTTTATAAATGTTCATAAAATTCCTTTACATGTTTTAATTTTTGGAAAGTTAAAATTTTCTCATACTTTTTTTATGGTAACACGAAAATAATGATAAAATTATATTTCGTCCATTGTCCAGATAACGTCAGGTTTGTTTCTTTCGATGTATACTACTTATTAAAGCGCCATCTTGACTAACAGGTTGGTTCGATAAAAAAAAACTTACATCTTGTTTAAAAGGCTACTGAGCTACTCGTCGAATAGCGACTAGTTCACTTTGATCGAAATAAAAATAACTGAGTCATAAAAAAAATAAAGCACTAGCATGTGAATCTACCAAAAAAAATTCAGTGCACAAACAAATTAATTTTTCAATTCAAACTCAAAATTCTCTGAACCAAATGTTAATTTGTTCAATTTATGTACTCAAATTTCAATTTGTAAGCTCAAATGTAGCAATTTGAAATAATTTTCTTGAAAATAACTGATTTTTTCATTTTATAAATTTTTTCAATCAAAATAATTTTTTAAAGAATTAAAAAAAAACCAATCAAAAAATTTAATTTTTTATCAGGTTGCCCACATTGAGGATAAGAAACAAAATTGAAATGAAATAATAAATCGAACAAAACTATTTATCAAACCAAATAAAGACAATAATAAACATTTTAAATCAGTTTTAAAATACCCATCATCATTTTTTCTGTGTAGCGAAAAACAAAACAAAATATATTTCATAAGAGATCTGCTAATAAATGTAAATACTAGTGCTTTGGGTTGATCCAATATAACTCAGTCAATTCTATTTAGCGACTATTCGACGCGTAGTTTAGTAGCCTTTTAAACAAGATGTAAATTTTTTTAATTGAACCAACTTGTGACTGGATGCCGCAACAAATAACTTTGAAGCTTATTTACTTAGAATTTTTTATATAGAAATTAGTTATATGCATAATATACATACATATATTGTACATGATAGTAGTAAGCCATTCAGTCAGACATAAAACAGCACAAAACCACCCTAAAGTTATATTAAAATAAATAATATTACTTTGCTAAGTAACTTCATTTAGGAATAATGATTCATTTGTTTGGTTTTATATTTAACATATTTATTTTATAAGCTAAAATTAGAAAGCATCAAAGAATAATTTGTCATTGATAGAAATCTAAAAGAGCTAATAACATATTTAATTGTGTTTTACATACACTTTCCATTTCATTAGAGCACCAATAATTGTGTTATAAATCGCTATTTAGTAAACACTTACTTAAAACATTTATGTTATTTATGTAAGTTACTAATGTATTGTTTGTTATTATTAGAAAACTAGTTATGCATATGAAAACAGATTAATTATAGTGAACAACTCGACTTTTTGACGTTTATACAAATTCATATACAAATACTCTTTCATGAAATAAAAATTCCTAATTTCGAGTAAAGATTTATTCGAGTAGTATATGTACGTCGATTAATCGATTAAATTCTTTAAAAATTTTATGTAAATTTCTCTTTTCCAAGAAAAATGTGCTGATATTTTGATAAAATTTTTGAAATTCACAAGTTAAATTCTTTATGTTCGATTGGCCTGTTTCTTCGTGTGTCTTCTTAACGTGAACCTTCGTATCTTCTTAACAGAAACTGCATCAGATGAAATTAAGGAAGTATTTAATGGGCAGCTCAATGCAGTCTATGGTACTATACAGCGTGGCGATATTATATGCGTTATGGGTGATCAAAATGCAAAAGTTGGTTCCGACAATACGACACTGAACCATGTTATAGGGAGACATGTATTAGGAAACCGTAATGACAACGGCGAGCGTTTCATAGATTTTTGCAACGCACGAAAAATGGTAATATGAGGAACACTTTTCCAACATAAAGATTGCCACAAGGTGACATGGCTGTCTAGCGATCGCCACAACATGGTAGATTAAATAGATCACTTTGCTATAACTCGCCGATTTCAAAAATGTTTATTGGATGTGCGCAGCAAGAGAGGTACTGATATTCCCCAAGTCAGAGATCATTGCTTGGTGATTGCTAAGATACGCCTACACCCAGTGCCATTAAAAAAAACCCCAAAAATACACGACCATCAAAACTTCCCGTTGACCGCCTGAAGAACACCACAATCAGAGAAAATTTTACGGCCCACTTGGGAGAGTCAATATTTTATAACAACATTGCTTCCAAATCAACTATCTCTGCATAATACGTGGACTGTTATACAACAGCGGCTCAACATCAAGGCAAAATTGGCAGTAGGTGAAAACCTTACTCCAGATGCAAAGTCGAAATTAGAGAGAGAGTATCTTTCAATGCATAAAATTGTGCAGCTGTCTGTCAGAAGGGATAAACCTATTGACATAGATAAACTTGCAGACGAAGCTCAATACACTGCTCAGATGGGAGACTCTCGCACTGTCTATAAACTCACCAAACAACTTACGAACCGTAATCTAGCCGTGCAGCAGACAAGAGAATTTTGTAAATACCGATAAAGAACAGCTGGCACGTTGAAGACAACACTTCTCGGGTCTACTTAATAATATTATTGATCCATCACAACGGCAACAGCAAGTGTACGTTTCTGATAACCAAGTAAATTCTAGAATACGAATTACACCGCAATGCCTTACAAAATTTTGTGCTGCTACCAAGCATCTCTAAAATGCAAAAGCAGCCGGAATCGATGGCATCCCTGCAGAGATATATAAGGATGATCCGACTCTAAGTCAGTTTTACTCTAAGGATGTACTAAATGATCCCACTAAGGATGATCCCACTCTAAGTCAGTTTTACTCTATGGATGTACTAAATAGAAGGTTACTGTTAACCTTACCAGACACTTAAAAATATTTTAATATCACTTGTTACTTAAATATCTATTTTATAAACTAGCTTTTATAATATCACTTGTTTCTTAAATATTTATTTTATAAACTAGCGTTTTTCGACCCACCGATGCAGGGCTTTTAAACATATTAGTGAAAAGTTCTCAATGCGTCATTTATCGTCTATCTGGTCTAGCAATATAGACGAAATAATTCTGCTAAAAAACCGACTTCAATACAAAGATCCCACTGAATAGATTACAAAACGGATGCAATATTGCGTTAGGTCAAATGGTATGTCCGTCTACTAATTGTGTGTCTGCCCTCAATTTTTCATAGTACTAAACCTTTCATGTCCTTTCAAAGAAAAAATGCTGAAAATAGGTCAAGAAATGGAAGAGTTATGCGATAATCAATACAAAGGCCTAGCACAAGTTCTGCACAATTTCGACTTCTATAGGAATAAACTTCAAGCAAACCCTTTCAAACATAAAACTTTTTTTTAAATATCTTCACAAATGACAGAGTTATGCTTTGGGGGAGAAAATTTCCCCACCGATTTTTGAAAAAATATTACAGTACTAAACTGCAGGCTAACGCTTTTAAGCCAAAAAACAATTTTGGAAATCGGTCCACAAATGACAGAGCTAATCAGTGGGAGGAGCAAATTTCCCCACCGATTTAAAAAAAATACGCCCTAATTGCAAGAAAACCTTTTTAACCAAAAAAAGAATTTTGAAAATCGGTTGAGAAAGGAGTGAGTTATGCGTGGGGGGAGAAAATTCCCCGAACCATTAAAAAATAATATGGAACCAAATTGCAAGCAAACCTTTCAAACACGAAAATAAACTTCAAAATCGGTTCACAAATGACAGAGTTACGCATGAGGAAATTTTAATATTTTTTTATTATTTAAGACCAAAATGAAAAAGCTTAAAATAGTTGAACATGCTAAATAAAGACAGTTAGTGAAGTTCCGAAGATTTAGAAAAATTTCATTAATAGGTGCGACTCACCACAAGATGGCGACAGTCTGTTAATTGAGCTTACTAAAATTAGTAGGATTTTCGCTCCAGTGTTGTTGCCACGAAACAGCTGTCAGTTCAATGTTGAATGTTCAATGTTCACATGCCTTACAATTTTTTTCTTAAATAAAAAAATATTTGATCGAAAGATTAAATTAAAAAAATGAACTTAAGCCAAAATAATTAAATAACTTTGGATAAAAACCATACAGTTCTACTAAAAATTCATAGCTTAATTAAAAAAAATTTTAATATTAAATAACAACATCGTCATCCATTAAGCATTTATAAAATTCCACTTATTTATCGAAAGGATCTAAAAAAATTAATGAGAATTAACAAAACAACATTAACGAATTGATTCACTTAGAAATCTACAGAAAGTGTACTTATTACAACCGCATTAATATTGCTATCATTGTTTTTGTTGTTATTTATATATGCCGTAATCGGGGTTGCTTTTTACGACACAGAAAAATGGTTTTGGTTGTTGTTTATGGTATTTGCGTCCTAAATGAAAGTGATACCACAGATTCACTGATTCGTTAAAGAAGAATTTCACTAAAATCAAATTTTATTTTAGACAAACTTTTGTTTACAAAAGGAGTACAAAGGGAGGTGTACAAAAGGAGGTTTTACAATATTTTGAATCTGTAGACAGTTTTAGTTTTAAATAAATTTTTTTTATTTCATTTTTAGTTGCTTCATCGGCGATTTTGCTTTTCTAGCATGAATTAAGTAAGAGTGTTATTTATGACTTTTTAACATTATATATCTCCCCTTCTGACAATCTCCCGACATGGCAAGGATATATTTTAAGTTGTAATGAAAATTTAAAAGTTCTTGGGAAAGCAGAATATCACAAAATACCAGAAGCATTAAATTTTTTAAAAAATTTTATAATGTCTTTAATAAAGCTATGATTATTTACAAGCAAAAACTATAATTGATGTTATTTTCTAAACTTTTCATGATTTCTGCTTCGAAACAATTGTCGGCTAATAACACTACTTACTGACCACACATTTGAGCTACATAAAAACGTCCACATAATGTGGGCCAATATTATACTATAAAATAATATGGAAGAACTTAAATTAAAATGTTTCTAAAATCCATTTATATAATGAAGATGATAAACTGAGTATATTTGTTTTTGTTTGGTTGTTACCTCCAATATACTATTTTGTTGATGATTTATGATGATTAACTTAGGTCGGCTTAACATTTGGTTTTGTCAAAACGGAAAACGTATTAAATAAATGAGCTCAAGTATTTAGACACTCTTGACAACGTATCTACCACAGTATAATCCTATTTTGTTCAAAATATTTTATGGCCTGTGGATTTTAATAAATTTAGTTTAAGTCTTTATTTTTTTCTAAAGCAAAAATTGTCTTGTTGTGGTGGTTTTATATTTGTTATTTAGTTCTTGTACCTTTTCTATTCTCATGGGGTTTTTACTACTAATTGTAGATGGACGTTTGATTAGCTTACCAGTATAAGGGATATAATAAGCTAAAAAAAGGGAAAGTATGTATACATATTTACTAATAGTTGGCAAGAATTGTAAGGCGAGTTTCTGTCTTGTTTTTATTGCAGGGGTTTGCTTAATAGTTTTGTGTTCAATATATATTTGTTAAGTATGAAGGTTAATTTAATATTAGTATTTATCACTAAATAAATATTCTATAGAATTTAAAGCACACGCCTAAAGAATTCTCTATGGATATGCTATAAATCAAAGAGTTTATAATAACGAAAACTTTCCCTACAAATTGCTTTAAGATAAGCATTTAAGTACGAAAGGAAATAATTTATTTCCTTCATGCTTTTATTTTGTATATGTATGTACTCGGAAAACAAATACAGTAGAATGGCGATAACTCGTAGCCCTATAATAGTGAATTGGTCGCTTGAATAAAACGCGTTAATTTGCAAAAATGTCATACATTTCTGCCTCCTCTATAATTAGTATTTCTCCAATACAAGATTATTTAACCCTTTATGAACCGTAATTTTCTCTTATGATTAATAAAAACGATCAACAATAGAACACACGATGGACCATACATATGTACGAGAAAAAACTCTTATACATCTACAAGTAACAAAAATAAATTTTTTTAAATAAATTTAAAACCACCTTTGTTTTGTATTTTTTTTA
Organism: Panzeria rudis; assembly: GCA_956483635.1. Taxonomy (NCBI): domain Eukaryota; kingdom Metazoa; phylum Arthropoda; class Insecta; order Diptera; family Tachinidae; genus Panzeria; species Panzeria rudis. The sequence goes on from OY101450.1 coordinate 35,442,947, forward strand.
TTTGAACGCCGCTAAATCGTAAGCCCCTATAATTCGTAAAAAATCCTGATCCCTTGAGATTACGAATTATCGGGACTTACTGTATGTACATTTAATTATAGAAGGGAAACTTCAAAGAAAGTCATTAGTAGGTAAATAATATGATTTATAATAACTGAAAACAAAATATGTTTAATAATAAAGCCTTTTATATTAGCTAGTACCTTTGAAATACGAAGCCAATTAAGTGGAAAGTTTAATAAAGCAATTTGTTAAATGGGGTGTTATTATTGGAAAGCGATGTTGTGGCGGAGATAGGTGTAGATAGTAAGTAATTATAAACAAATGTTATTTTTCAAATATATATGCCTAATGAGAAACCAAACATATAAAACATTTTTTGAAAGGATATATGTACTTAAGTATTTTTCATTGTCCATTGGTATTAGAAAAAGTCCGACGGTGCAGCGCAACATAAACTTTAGTCATGAGCGACAATAATACTGCGTCTGACCGAGCTAAAAAAAATTGCTTGCACCTTTGTCAACATGGTCGTACATGGAAAAATTAATGTAGTTTTATTTTTTCATTTAGACTTTGACGTTTGTAGAGACAAACCGATAATTTGCCAAGACGCAGTGTAAAGAAACGAAGAAACAAAAAGTATACTCAAGCTTTGTTGTAAACTGAGAGTGGACAAAAGATACAATTAATAACATTTGTTCGTAAAAAAGCAGTAGTGCCGATTAATACATTAAGGCAACATAGAAAAAAGTAGAAATCTTTAATGCTTTTGACACTCTAAAGTTCAATTTTCAATAAAAACTTCAATTAAAAATATGACAGATAAATATTGTTCAGTATACACTTTCAGGTATATTTGTTTTACAAAACTGAATAATGGATTTTTGTTAATTTCGAATATATATTTTTTTCTTTTTTTGTTATAAATATGTCAAACACTTAAACTATTGTGCTATTAATGGGTAATTTGATATCGTAAATATTTTTGATATTAAAGTGTCAACAGATTTTATGGATTTTATCTTAATAATTTTTAAAGCTTTTACAAAATATTTTCCGTTACTAAAAGTAGCATTTAAAAAAATGAAATTTTCATTTCTCTTTTATTGATTTACTTACTTTATAGAAATAGGTTAATATACTTTTTTTTTAATTAAAAAAAAACAAAAAAATCTTTTAGTATACACATACACATTGTGAAGTAACCCAGTTAACCTGGGAGCCGAAAACAAGCAAGTGCTCGCTAAAGAGTATTCCAACAATATTCTCAAATTTGATCAAAATCGTATTGCTCACTACAGCAAACTGATCTCGATTATATCATGAAAAGACATGCGGCGCTAAATTTAAGCTTTAAATGAAGCATACCACTTTGCAAAATTTATTTCAGAAACTCAATAGAAATTGGGTATATTTTATTCGTTAGTGGTGGGGTAGTGGATGGATTTTTCCTCCTTCTCCTCCTTGCTTTATTTGTCATCATGCCTTATTCTTTCTGAATATAGCCTAGTAAGCAATTTAAATTCAAAAGCAAATAAGCTCGAAATAAGCATATTAAATAAACAATAAGCTATTGGCTTGAGCTTTTCACATGTTTACATGTTCATATATACTGAGGTATAAAATCAAACAAAAAAAGTTTCACTAAGGTGACCAAAAAATCAGATAAGAGGGCCATGACGAAAAATAAACCAACGGTAGCCATGGGAATCGCTGTGGTAAAATGGTAAGTTAACATCAACTTAAATGATATAATTCTCGTATACAATTTTCACAAAAATTTGTATATATAAGAATTGAAATCACATTCAACAGAGCCATCTCACAAGTGGATATAAGCAGAATACACATGATCACTGATGATTAAAGTGTAGGTACTTCCGAAAGCAGCATTGGTATGTTCTGCTGTGCACGTTGAAGAATTAAATTGATGCTAATTTGACCCTTGTTACTTGTAATATTAATCATACGCGCTTTTTCTGAATATAACATTACGAGCCTTATCCTAATAGACAATTTGGATTGAGAAATGGTTTTCATAAGAATCCTTGGACGTGTCCATAAAAAAGGCTAATAAAGATTCTATGACTCTGAATTATTTTGATAAAATTATTGAATTTTCGATTAATAACACATGTTTACAAATTTCGAAAAAAGTTTTCGCTCGCTAGAAATCAAAGCTGTTTCTTTAGTTATTTGGAACCCTGAACGCGAATTTGCACTAAATTTTTTTTCCAATCAATTCTAGTTTTCGCGATATAGCGTTATGTAAAAAATAAAGACACTTTCACCGCATATAGTAGCATAACTTAAGAAGTGGATTCTCAATGCAGTAAAGAACAAAAACCGAAATTCGACAACAAAAAATCTTGAAGCCCTGCAAACATTGTTTGTAAGTTTGTTTAGTACTTCAGATATCATAAAAGCTTAACGTAACAAAATAATTTTTTTTTTTAATTTTGATTTTTCTTTTTAACAATGCATGAAATATAAAAATATAATGACGAGCTTATTTTTGGTTTAGTAGCTTGCAGTCTTTTTTTATAGAAATTGGTGCACAACCTTTGATTTAATTCATAATTCAGTGAAAGAACTGAATTGATAAAAATTAAATGTTCATAAAAGAGCAATTTTTGACTCTATGTTTGCTACAGTTGTACGGAAATTAAAATTTTATCAATTAAGTTCTGTCACTAAATTGTGACTTAATTCAAAACTTGTACACCAATTTCAATGAACAAGGGCTCAATTCTTTTGGGATGTAGTTAGCTATATGCTTGTGTACAAAAACTGGCAGGTTATAAAGTTTTAAAAACAAATATGTAAAAAAATTTATAAAAAATAATTTTTTTTCTCTAACTTTTAAGATATCGCCAAAACTACTATGCGGATTTAGAAATAATGTTTGTACGGCTTAATGATTAATTTGTTGTCGAATTTGGGATTTATTATTTAACTAAATGGCCTTCTCAAGTTATGCTATATGTCCTGCAAATGAATTCATTTTTGACATAACGGTATATCTCGAAAACTGGAGCCGATAAAAAAATTCTAATTATATATTTAAAATCTGATAACAAATGTAGTCGGTAACGGCTAAAATTTTTCCGGAACGCGATGTACTGTTAACATGTGTAATTTGCTTAAAGCCAATGGTACTATGCGAACGATTTAATTTACCCTTATATGCGCGACAAAAAAAATAAATTTCTTATGTATTTGCACACTAAATATATACTTAAAACTTTGGCAACGTTGGCAACAGATATATTATATATTTTTTCTTAACACCTGGAACACATGATATTAAAAATTTCAGACATATATTTTAATCTTCACGTAAGTTTAAATTTAAATTTGACATCTTTTTTCCTGCATGTATATATATAAAAGCTGACGTTTGTAAATTATATTTAGTATGAGCATACAGTTTTGGATTCCACTTTGAAAATAAGTACAAAACTTTATGTAGTGCTATGCTTATTATTTTTAGTTTGACTAATCTTCTGAGCGGTGAAGGTAACTTTTTTTTACGTAATATTTATAAGCCAAATTAATTCAAACGCAAGAGTTTGTGCTAGGAGATGCTATTCTACGGATATAAATAGTAGCTCAATTCACAATCTTCTGCAAATGGTCTTGCATCGTAGCATTTGCAAAATGTTATAGTATATTTATACTCACCACTAACAATTGTTAAGTGGTGAGTATCAATATGCAATACCATTTTGCAAATGCTACGATGCAAGACCATTTACACAAGATTGTGAATTGAGCTAGTATATTAAGTGAATTAGAAAGCGATGACAAAGATTGTATCCACTCTGATGGCGATGAAGAATATATACCACCGCTAAACGAAATAACATTGGAACCCTCAGATACTGATATGACATATACTATAGATGCAGATGAATATTCTTTTGGCTCGGAAGAAAGCGATGATTATCAGGATGATGAAGTTCAGACAAGAAGTGAACCTTCTAGTACAGAGTCCCAGACTGTAAAAATAAATATTTTACGATAATGTGCGACTGCAGCCGAAAAATCTAAGTTATTCGAATCCGAATAAATTTCTCGTTTTCCAAAAATAAATAATGCTCTTTTTGATGTATTTTAAATCATATAAAGTAAATTAATTTCCGATATGATATTTTAAGCTCTAAAAAATAGGAAACAGACAAAAAGTCTGAAAAAATTATGCTATTAGTGGATCTAATTTCTCTAAATCGAGCGTTTTTAAATAGGCTCCATTTACAGAACAGGCAGGATTAGCAGCCAAAGAAATATTTAAAAGTATTTTGTCAAGTGAAATTTGTGACATAATTTCTTAGAGAAACAAATCGTAAAGGACAGCAAATTACAACAAAATATAATACAAAAAACGAAACACAAACCTAAAAATATTCGTGCCTTTTTAGAGAAGAAGAAGTCAATGCCTTTCTTGGTATTTGGGTTTACGCTCGTGTTCACAAATCAAACAGAGAACAAGTATCTGAATTGTTCTAACCCATTAAATTACCATTGTATCCGGTAGTAACGCAATGCAACAGACTCAGAATGCTTTTACGAAGTATACGTTTTGATAGTAATGCAACTCGGGATATACGTTTAAAATCTCATAAAGCTGATGCATTTTGAGACATAAGGATGATGCTAAACGCCAATTTAGGTCAACGTTATTAGCCTAGTGAATGCATAGCTATTGATAAGCGGCTGTGTGGATACCGTGGGCATACCGATTTTAATCGGAACATGCCCTCGAAACCTGAAAAATGTTTTGGACTTGCGATGCATGTAACTCTTATACTTTGTGCAAATTGTATAGTGGCAAACCACCAGAAGCTAAGCGCCAAACTAAAATAGATGGCAAAACAAGTTTAGATCTGGCTTTTTGCTAAAAAAAACTGATAAAGAAACGTTACTATTGTAAAGGCTTTATCATCTGTGCAAACCCAAACCGCACTGAACATTCGATTAATAGACCAATGTGTACAAACTGCTCGAAAGATCAGCACCAAAATTTTATTTACTTTGTTTTTTTTTTATTTATTGAATTTAATGTTTCTGTTTTCTTACTCATGAAATATATTGTTTACTTTTATATTTTATATAGACTTTTATTTATATATGTAAAGCTACTATAACAACTTCAGGAAATACACTTACAATGGCCGCATTCCCATATAAAACATGCACAGGTATCCAGGTACCTTGGATCGCAGCTTAGAGTGTTAAGAGTAAATTGGTCACTCACGCAATTAAAAGAAAAATTTGCTGTGAATTGGCGAATCAAATCCAGGTACTATTGAATTTTATTCTATTTTCGAAAACTAATAAATTTTCCATGAATTCTCCCATTTTAAAGTCGCGATATTTTGCGAATCAGGCAAAATAGCGATCTAGGGCTAGTAAAAGGATTTGCTCATTTTTTTAACATATTTTGTTTTCCTGTACCTGTCTGCGCTTTGCGGTGGGTTCGTTGGAAGTAGGCTAGGTATCCGTCTGACGGTCGTACGTTAGAGTCTCAGTAAGAAATTTGAGCATTCTCAATGCCGTGGTGTCGAGAAACTACTTTTAAATATACTTTTACGATATCGAAATCTATTCGATTCCGCAAAATTATTGTGTTATTTATGGTTTGTTTTGAAGAACTTTAAAATCCTAATTGCTTCGCCTCCGTTATTCCTTCTCAATTGTTTTCTCCGTAAAGTTTTTAAGAAACGATTCTACGCGATATCATATGCTGACCTTTTTGGTTAGCTGGGAAATTCAATAAAACATTTACACTAGCTCCAATGCTCTGAACAGAGTCATGAAATCCATAAACTACATGCTTACTAACGTACAAAGATATAAATACACAAAACAAGCATTTTTTCAGTGGATTAATTACCTTAATTTTAGGATTTAAGGTCTTAATAAAGTCTTATGTCTTAAAAAAAAGTTAAATAAACAAAGAATACTAAACAAAAGCATTTTGCCACCAGAGATTTATACATTCCTTCTAATTGACGCACAACCAAAGGAAGCCGCTAAAAAAGAAAATAATGTGGCAAACGTCTTATGTCATTCATCCCCAACTATACATTATGTACACAGAATGCATACACTAGATTTTTACCATCTAAGTTTATGTTAAATATGGGTGATATTTTTAAGTCGTTTAATCTCTTGTGGCATTTAGTAGCAAAACAATGTTCTACCCACGACACGCTTACACTCGTAAAAAACAATAAAGTTATTTTTTTGTCAGATTTAATTTATTTTCTTGCTTGCCTCATCATATATTTTTTTTGTAATTTTATATACATATACTTGCATTAAAAATGTTTTAAAATTTATTTAAATTAGATAGATATTATAAGAAACTATTTTTTTTGTTAAATTTGTTTAAAAGTTTTGGAAAAAATTTAGTTTTGGGCAAACTATTACTTTACATATCGAGCACAATGCCAATAATATTCAATCGGAAAATTTCATATCTAGTACCGTAATTCGGCCTGTTTGTATTGTGTTTTTTAGGAACAGTGAAATCAGCGGTCATAAACACGACATTTATACACGACGGAAACTTTATTCTCTTTAAAATCAACCACTAAATTATATAAAAACACTCACGTATATAATCGTACTCGCCTCCATTACTTGGAATTATGATCCCAGTGGAATTTCTATCTTGTACATCTTTCATCTGAGACCACTGATAATATAATTGCGACTAGTCGAAAGTCTGTAATTCAATATATTTACACAACGATAGCCTAGCCCGTCAAAAGCATCCAACACTACCGACATTGTAAGGTTGGATTGGTCTACTTAAAATGGTAATAGGTAGTGCGATGGCTAGATTTTACTACTGTTTATTATGAAATTTGCTTCTAATGTTCATTTATTTCGGATGGTAGTTGTATGCGCCTAACTATTTTATTTTAAAATTTCCTTTTGACATAATAGTATATAATCGGATGGTTTGAAATTTTTTATAAATTGTTTGCCTCTGGCCTATTAATATATATTTCTTAACTGAAGATGAAATCGTGAAAAACCTTAAACTTTGGATCGAGTACCTTTACGATAAAATATATATCACTCATGTATGGTCATGCACTACCTTAAAGAGTCAACATATAACACAGTACAACACGAAAAAAAACTTACGGGTTTTTGTAGACCTATTTTGGTAGATGAGATAAAAAATAACATACGTGTGTTCTAAAATAACACGAGAAACATTTTTCTGAAACACTTAAACCCTCTAACTCTTTGCTTTATGGGTTTTTTGTACATTTCTTAAAAAATTGGGGAAAAATTCCCCTTCAGCGGCAATATATGGTACTAAAATGCTCTACAAAGATATTTCACATAAAATTCTACTTTAAACAGACCCATGTTCCAAACTTTACTCGGCCGCTAGATTAATTCCAAACTTAAAAAATGTTTAAGGGTTAATTTCGTACTTATGCATAACTCGTACTTGGCATAGGAATTCTTGTAGGCCTTACGTTTAAGGTAAAATACGTGTTTAGCTTTTTGATATATAAGACTGCGACAAACATTTCTGTAGAAAATTTTTGCCTGCTATATCGCCCCTGAAGGGGTTTGTTTGGCCCTTTTTGAAAAAATATTCCAAAATATCCATAAAACGAGGAGGTGAAGGATTAAAATGTTCCATAAAAATTTTTCTCGTTGTGTTTTACATAAAACTACTATATACATCTTATACCTTAAACGTAAGACTTTCCTATAACGTGTGCACATTGTAAATAAGTATGAAGTTAACCCTTAAACATACTTCAAGTTTTCAATGATTTGTGGGGTAAAAGTTGAGTCTGGTGCTTAGTTATATATAAAGAGCTATATTAATATTATATGGTCAATATTTTTGTAGAATATTTTATCCTCGTAGTCCCCCTCTTTAGGAATATTGTTTACGATTTGTAAGAAACGAGCCAAAAATGATCGTTATATGGGGGAGTTAGAGGATTAATATGTTCTACAAAAATATTCACCCTAATAATTTCTACAACGCTGCTAAACAGAATACATAGTTTCATGCACCGATTTGCTGCACGACCAGGGCAAAAGCGGGAAACCTTAACACACCTAAAATAAAATTGTAATCTAGCAATACGCCAACATATGTATTTTTTTTTTGCATCCTCTGCTAGAATCGGTTTACAGAACCCCGTGATTTTGAAAAAGTTCGAAATTGTTGTACAATGTAAATAAACTAACGAATTAACATCTTCAATATTGTCATCAAAAATCATATTTTAAAGATATGCAATGAAAAAGAGCAATTGTTATTGATATTCAAAATTTTTCAATTTTATCTGTAATAATTTTAATTAACCAGGAAAGATTTCACATAAATGATTCAAGTTTGTAGTTTTAGCGCATCCATTTTATCAATATTTCGATATAATAAAATATGTGTACGTACCCTGCCGGCAAATCAGTAGTCGACTACAAAAATAACCCACTTGTAGTTAAGTTGAGTTATACTAAATAAAAGCTAACTACAGTGTAATCCAAAACTGACGCAAAATTAATTCTTAAGCTGCGTACATAATCCGATTTTGGGAGAGCCAACAATTTTAGTCGCTCACCTACTTTAACCCTAGTCCTTATAGCCGGATACAGGTGTGGTCAGTATGTATTTCCTAGTAATGTACCTCCTAAGCCGCTTCAGTTTTTTTTTCTGAAACTCCGGATCTAGGGACATGGTGCAAGTCTGCGGCGATTTCAATCTCAACTTCTGTCCGAGGTCAAGGCATTGATGAGTTTCCAAAGTAGAGACCGCCCAAGAACGTATGCCAAAGTACAGGCGCAGCTACCTGGTGTAATTTTAATACAAATGATTTGACTACATAACAAAAGAAAGTTTTTGTGTTGGTAATGTAAATTTATGTTTTTATTTTTATATAGTAATAATAATAATTAATATTATAATAATTGTTTATTAAAACTTAGATGATTTAAATTTTGAGCTCCTTATATTGCAAATTTCGCACACAAACGAATATATTAGGATGTTGACAAAATAGGGTGTAGACGTTATTCCGATCACATTGTGTTCTTATGACCACTTAAAATGGTCGTAAATATATTCAGCTACAAAATCGCATTAAAAAATGTTATTTTTTCTTTAAAAATATAAAGAAAAACGGATAAAATTGATACTGGCCATTTTTGAAAAAAATAGGCTAAAAACACGTTTAAATATTGGGGATAACTTAAAAGCACCACCATTTTTTTTAAAGAAATAGAAGATTATGCTAAACTATTGATCCTTTTATTATTGGTAAAGCAAACTAACAAAAGAAAATGAGTAAATACGATATTAACACGTTAGTTCACAAGTCGCTATTGCTACAATAAAGGAAGAAATAGTTCACAAAAAATTTACCCTTATCATCGTAAAAAGAACTACATTTACGCGCTGATTTGTGTGGGGCTTAGCATTTTTTCGCGTTTTGAGTAACTTAAAATGGGCTAAATCAAGGCCGAATATGGCTAAGATGGCATCCATGCATTTTAAGCTTATATTAGCATTTTGCTGTTTTTATTTTAAATGCTACCTTAGCTGGGTGCTTGTGGCTCGTTGACTAGTAAACATGTGATAGATATCTCGAACTCCATCAGCATCTTTTTGTATACTAGCTACCAGTTGACTTAAATAAAGTCAACTTTAAGCGCAAGTTAAAAAGTTATAAAGTAATAGAGATGACTACCACCAAGGACATCGTTGCTTCCATTGAAAGCTAATCCTAGTAGCAGTCAGCACTAGTTACGAAATATTTAGCTTAAAGTTAATTTAAAGTTAAATCAGTTTCCGACAGGGTGTATTTATACAGACATGTGCGTATGTATTATAAAATTTATTAAACCAACATTACAAACCTACAGAGCAACAAATTTTAATTATTGGACACAATAAAAGTAATAATTTTTATGTATAATTTATCGATTTGTAAGGGCAATAAAAAACTACCACAAAAGTGGTCATTAAAAATTAAGCAATCTCTGTAAACTTTGTATTATTATAAATATGTATGGTATTTTCCTTTATATAAACTACAAGTACTTACAAATAAAATTATTAAAAAATAATTTTCTATAGTGTATTGTACTCAGACCAAAAACGTGGGCAACGCAATCAATAAAGTTTTAAAGCAAGTGTGTGATACTATAAAGTGCTTTTCAAGGACTATTAGGCAGAGAAAAGCTGTTAAATAAATTAAGCTTTAATAAAAAATAAACAGAAAAGTATTTAAAATATTAAACAAATTTATTATTTAAAACATTCTCCCAATTTAATTTTAAAAAAGTTTTCTTTTGTTGTGGGCTAAACTAGTCTATATGTCTGCATTCCATTGGTGCTTATATCAAACTTTCAACGCCATATTAGTGAACGCAAGCCGTTGTCTATGGTCTATCATTTTCAATTCTTAATTCAAAACAATGTTTTAGGGATGCAGGTCTTAGGTACTAGCTGCTATGTCGAATATATATCTTTCAATTTGCACTAAATATAATTAGTCGCACTAATTATAATCATAATATATATTGCCCGATGGGTGCCTTTAAGTTCAAAATATTGTGATCACACTCAAAGCTTTTACCTTTTACGAAGAATAGGCTGCGCGCTGAAAATACTGATGATGCTGAAGTTCACGTTGCGTGTTTACTACTGATACGGAGTTTCGAAAATATTTGTTAATAATTTCCACCCGTTCAGGAGGCGTTAAATAAAACATGATGAAAAGTGACACGTATAAACAAAGATATTATAAAAGAGGATGCACAAAATAGCTTTGAATAAAACGTTTTGTAGTCATGTTTAAGATATTCGTTCTCTTTCGCATACTTTAGCAACAAACAAACAAACGAATATGTACTTGTACAATGTACAACTTTCGCAACATTTTTCTTGCGAAAGTAACAAATGTCTTACACATGCTTACAAAACATTTTATGCAATATTTTCTGGGTAATTTTGCTAAAATTTTTATCACTATATTTTTTATTTCAATAAAGATTAAGTCGCGGGAGCGAACAGGAATATAACTGATTATGAGGAAACGTGGGACTTAAAACTAGGGATGTAACGATACGCCATTTTGCCGATCCGATACCGATATTTAAAAATAAATATCGCCGATACCGATTCCGATACCGATACGAATATTGAAATTGAGTTCAAGTTTAGATCAACAAAACTCAAGTGCAATTTTTTTATTATAAAAAATTACATTGTAAGAGAGAATATTTAAAATTGATTTTAACACAGTATAAAAAATTGGAAGTAATTTTTAAGAAGCTACATTTTCTTTACTTCCAAAAAATCTGTATTAAAAATATGCAGGTAATTAGTAGAAAAGCAAGAAAAAATTTTTAATTCCTTTGTAATTTTAAAAAATACTCGCCATGCTTTTTAAAAAATCGATTTTTTAAAGAACTTTTATCAACTAATATTCTTCTAAATAAGTTAATAGCTTAATTATTAAAAGTCTTCTAAGTTTATATTTGTTCACTTAAATTTACATGAAAATTTAGTTTTGAGTTTAAATTCGCATAAAAAAATTGTGAAAAGGTGTAATTTTTTATCCTTTTTCCTTGAGGGAGAATCATTATAGAACACGGAAAAAGAAATTTGTCCTAGCATCGCTTCCAATTCGGTGATTGGTAATCGAAAAACAGAACTTCTTGCAATGGCAAGGATATGTAAAACTAATTAGAAATTATCAAAATTTGCAATACTTCTGGATCACGAGCTCTACATTTTCATTGGAGTGTCTTTTTTTCTTGGAATAAGATTTAAAAAACAACGACTTGAATTTGAATTCATGGTAAAATTAACAAAAAATAAATAATTTTTGTTACAAAATAACAGCATAAAATATTATTAATTTTTAAAATTGCTATTAATAAAATTTAAAAAATAACGTAGTGAGTTTAATTCACGGTAAAATTGCACAAAAATAAATTATTTGTTAAAAAAAACTCTGAAAAAAATTTTTAAAGTATCGTCGTATCGACAGTAAAATATATCGGTTTCGGTATTCGTTACATCCCTACTTAAAACAACTATCCACAGAAGAGAAATAGCAAATTAAATGCGCCAAATGTTTGCGCAACAAATGCTGACAGTGCTTTCACTAAAGCACAAATTGGCTTTATTTGCCCAATACTTTTGCTTTTTGTCTACTTATCTATTAAACGTTTTATTTCTAGAATATATGTATATAAAGTTAAAATAAAGCGCACTAAAATACATTTACCTTTATATATTTTTCGTTCTGCAGGTGGGAGGTAAACTACGCCAAGTCACATTATTTTCAAAATACGTTTTTTATACTGTTAAAATCAGGATTTTTTCCTCTATCGATAGGTGAAATCTAATAAGTCCTATGTTTCAAGGGGCAGTAGTACTGAGTGTTGTGTTTTTCAGTAGTACTGCTCAAAACCATCTGGGAGGTAAAGAACACCAATTTCATTTTATAAGTAATGGTATTATTATACGACGTAAATCGGACAAACTGGAAGGAAGCTAAAAACAAGATTTCGCGAGCACATGAGAGACTACAAGAAGAAACTGAGAGAACCAGGAATAAAACCAGAATCGAATTTCGCAAACCACATTCGACAACAAATGTACACCAGGACATATTAGAAAAATGGTTAAACTATTACATTCACAACATAAAGGACGGCGACTGAACGTATTAGAGAACATGGAAATATACAAGCACAAAATATTTGAGGGAAAAATAATAAACGATCAAATAAACACTGCTTTAGACCTAATATTTGAACCGTTAAAATATTTTTACACAAAAGAAAACAATAGTCCAGGCAACGTAGTAGAAAATGAACAAGACAAAAGGATTACCCAGAAACGTACAATCACGGATTATTACCTATGTAGGGATAAAACAACTGATAACTAATCGAGCAGATTATAAACAAAATATTAAACACTAACATAATATTTGGTGTTTTTTATTGAGGTATAGAACTTTAAGTTGGCATCACTTTTTTAACTGGCGGCCATTTTGTCAGCTGTCAAGTGATTAATATTTAGTTTGGTTTGCCATTTCATCATGAACAGGTTGACAAAAGAACAACGCTTGCAAATCGTGCAAATTTATTTCGAAAATAATGGTTCAGTTCGCGAAGTTTACCGCAAGCAAAATCGCAAAATTTTGTTCAGTGATGAGGCTCATTTTTGGTTGAATGGCTACGTCAACAAGCAAAATTGCCGCATTTGGAGTGAAGAGAATCCACATGAGACCCTTGAGACGCCATTACATCCACAAAAACTGACTGTTTGGTGTGCTCTATGGGCTGGTGGAGTCATTGGGCCATACTTCTTCCGAAATAGTGCTGGAGAGTCAGTTACCGTTAATGGAGACCGGTATAGAGCCATGATAACCGACTATTTTGTTCCCGAATTGGATGGCATGAATGTGGATGAGTTGAGGTTCCAACAAGACGGCGCTACATGCCACACAGCGCACGTCACAATCGATTTATTGAAGGAAACATTCGATGAGCGCATAATTTCGCGGAATGGACCTGTCAATTGGCCACCAAGATCGTGTGATTTGACACCATTGGATTATTTTCTTTGGGGATATGTGAAGTCGCTCGTCTACGCCAACAAACCAGAAACGTTAGGGGACTTGGAAGCCAACATTCGTGGCGTTATTGCCAACATACGGCCCCATATGCTCGAAAAAGTGGTTGAAAATTGGACCTGTAGAATTGGCTTTATTCGAGCCAGCCGCGGCGGCCACATGCCCGAAATCATATTTAAACATTAATGGCATAAAATTATCCTTCCAATAAAGCCAAATTGATGGACATTAAAACGATTTTCTTGTGTTTTATTTCAATTCGAAGTTCTATACCTCTAAAAAAAACACCCTGTAGTAAGAGAAACAGGTACCAGGTAGAGACACACAAAAGCATATAGAGGCGAGAGAGAGAGCAAGAGAGAGAGAGAGAGAGAAATAGGGAGCAGAATACAAAAGGGATCAAGGAAGGAAGTTAGGTATAAAAACGAATTATAAAAGAAACAACGTACAACAGAAAAACGATTTAGTATTCAATAGAACACTGAAGATGGCACATAGCCGAAACCGGTCTGTTTAGAAACCAAATTTGATGTGGGATGACGGAAAATTGTTCCAAATTGAAAAACACAACACTCAATTTCATTAACCCTAAAAAGTCATACTTATTTTTTTGGCGTAAAGGTCATACTTCGTTGAATCGACGACGGTGTTATTAAATGTGAGAATTCCGCATGTTTTAGTCGTTTATTCATCTAAAGCGGACATACAGTTCTCGAGTTACGATGTAATAAATTAGCATGGCCGCTCTATTTCGGGTGTCATTTTAGTCATGCCCATAAAAAGTCTATGTGGTAGAAAAAAAACTAAAACTGCTCAAATTCCATATATTCCACATGCTTCCATTTAATGTACATTTTTTCTGCAACCCAGTGTAATTTTAATTTAAACAACAATTTAACCAATATATCATTAAATATTTATTAGTATAATAAATGTTTATAAAATTGCAAAAATTATATTTATAATGTTGGTTTTAAAAATTAAACTAATATTGTTTAAATTTTTAACAACAAAGACACTAATTAAAAACGGAATGATATATCTATTTTATAGTCTATTTAACTTTATCAAACAAAATTAGTATAAGTGATTAATATTAATTATGTTTGTTTCAATTTTATTCCGAAAGTGTAATTAAAACTATTATGAAAATAAAATTTTAAATGTTACTATTTTGTTAGAAACACATTTTAGAACATATTTTGGTTTTTAGCAAAATATCCATTTGGTCAGTGAAAAAAGTTTGTAGCTGCTATGTACCATCAGTCTAGAATTCATTATGTGTTTGACAATAAATAAGGCAAGAAATTATTACTTAATAAAATTTTAATTTACTTACTCGTAGTTAAATACAAAAGAGACTGCATTGCATTTTGCGTGTCTTAATTAATATTATAATATTAACAAAGGAAACCAGAAATATGCCCTAAAATATATGTATTATATAAATATCCATAAAAAATTTAAAAATATGCCCCGAACTTAATAAATTCGCCACTTAAAAGGTTTATAGTTTCTATAATATAAATTTCTGATACCGACATATAAGGGACCCGAATTAGCAATGTCAACCTGTCCTTTCATCTACCAAAAAAAAACAATCGTACTATATATAAATACCTTAGATATTCGCAAAGCTGAATTATTTTCTTCTTGTTATTTGTCTAGGAATTGTTAATAATCGAACAATCTTGAAAAAGGTGTTATTGCACAAATAATGCTAATATTTCATTAAAAATACCGCTCAGAAAAATACATGCAATTGCATATTTGCGAGTTTATAATTACAATTTTTGTATTAAATTAAAATACGAAAGCCCTAAAAAGGAATACCAGACGTTTATACAAAATTGATATATCTTAAGTGAAATTTATAATTTGATATCAGATAAAAAATTATTACAAGCAAAAATATGCCTGGATAACACAGACTTACAAATTAGAGCTATTTATTTCCGATTTTAGCAAAACTAAAAATTTTTAATTAGTTTGGGGCGCTAAAAGATACTGTGTTCTCAGTTTTTTCCTCTACTTACAGATATTTTATGGACATGACTAATATTTCCATAAAAAATCGGAATTTCACTGTAAGTCTGTATAATTACTATGCTTATTATGGGTTTTAACCTGGCGTGGATACAAGGGGGGAAGGAAACGGAAACAGACTTGGGTCGAGTGGTCTAAGCGGTAAAGAACTCTGATGAGATTAGCGGGAGCTATCGAAACGTTAGTACAACCCTCCGCACAGTCAACATTTTCTTTGTCTACATGCTTCACATTTATCTCTAAATAAAAATATAATTTAATTGAAAAATTAAACTAAAACCGAGCTCAAGCCAAAAATAATTAAATTTCTGAGCATAATAATTTCTGATTCTCTTGCAGATATTTGCTTCTGTTTACATTCATAGCAAAAGCAACTTATGTTAGACTATGTATTTGTATGGAAAAAAGATATTGGAAGTTCGTTTCCTGCATCATTTATGGTAGTTTTTAGTTGTTGTTAAAAAATCAGTGCATATAAGGAAACAGTAAAAATGGTATTATAAAGTGTCTTAGCTAAAGTTTTTTAAGTTTGACATTTATTTACGTCTTGAATATTGAAGTGAAAAGGTGCAGTATTAGAAATGGCAAATGAGAAAATGAATTTTGTACCAACGAACTTCTAAAATCCTTTTTTTCTACCACAATTGTATTTAAATAGTTTTTCTTTCGAAGTACAGGAACCACGTAAGCGAGACGACAAAAAGAATTGATGTTATGGATTCATTATATTGCCATACATCGATGCTTTGTTTGCTAAAGAACTTTTCTATAAATACTAGTATTCCTCACACACCCATTCCGAGTACTTAAGGAAAAAAGATCGAAATGGCAGAAAACTATTTCAATTATCCTTCAATAAAAAATTAATAGGATCTGATTGACAATTTTTTTAAACGAACACAAATACTGCTTAAGCCTTTTCGGCTTTTCTGTAGAAACACTCAGGGTCTTGCCTGGAATCGAGACTGCCACCCCCGGCTAGTAGTATAGCACACTATCGACAAGACTACGGGGGTACCCAAATTAATTAATATAATAATTTAAGAAATAGACATGATAAATATTCCAAGGAACATGCAAAAAATTAATATTAATTTATTAATATGATTATTTCGAACGAATTTGCTTTGTGAATCAAAATTGATTATTAGGCTAAGGTTCGTAACGTTATATTCAGAAAGAATTGGGCATGATTAATATTCCAAGGAACAAGGGAAAAATATTAATTTAGTATTTTTGCGAAAATTGCATACCTAAATTGATGTTAATCTGATGCTAATCAATATATATGGCCAGTATTACCCTTGGCTTATTTACCTAGTAGTATGCTGGAAAAAAAACTAATTTGCTGTTGTTTTCTATTTTAATGAATTTTTATATAAGAAACATTTTTATATATTATATTAAATTTTTTTTTGCACAAGTTCTTAAGTATCTCTGAAACTACTGAGGTGATAATAAACAATGTTACCACGATCTAAATATACTTTTATTGTCGAATTTCGGATTTTTTTCATTTAACTGAATTGGACAAAACGCTCTCCAGTTGTGTTAACATTTGTCGTTCAATTGCTTCCTTTTTGACATAACGTTATAAATATATCGAAAACTAGAACCAATTGGAAGAAGCCAAATACGTTTTCGAATTCACCGACCCAAACCAAAACTATTGATAACATAGATAGCAAGGTCTCATACTGTCAATTAAATAATGACAACTTGCTTAACACATACGAGTACTGTGAACTCAATTTAGGTGAGCGAGAATGTTTTTCTCATTTCCACACACTTAAAAGAGCACACATTTCGAACTTTAATATCCTTTAATTTGCACTTTTTTCACACGCAGAATCCAATTTTAGTGTTAATTAATTTTTTTACACTGTTTTAATCAAATTTTGTTGGTTTTTTAGTTGTATTTTTAAAATATTTATTTAATTTTTTTGACATTTGTATGTTGAAATTTATTGATATTTTGAACCATTTTTTCAGCAGTATTGCATTTTTGTTCCTATTTGGGATAAAAAATTTTAGTACTAAATAGCAAAATTACAAAAAAAAATTTTAGCAAATCAATATTTTTGAGGTCGAATGTATTAAAAAGCTGTCCAAATTCATATTTTCATTAATTAATACAAAAATAATTGAACAAACTTATAAAAATTTATTTTTAAAAAATATGAAACATTTAGAATACTTCTTATTGCAACCAAGTGCGGCTTTAATACTGTGGGAAAATTTTTATTTTAAACCAATACTAATACAAAATGTTCTACTAATACAGACTTAGGTTTCTGAAGTTCCATGTTGGCCTCTATATATCCTACGACCACAACCTTGTATACTTGTGCCATTAATCGATTAATTAATTATTCATAAGCTTAATTGAGCTGAGAAATTATTAATTGCAAATAAATTATCGATTAATCGACTAACTTGCATGCCACCGCTTGATGTTGTCAGTAATTCGAATACGGGGTTTGAAATAGTTAAAAAATGGATATTTAAATTATGTACTTGACTACGGAATCATACAATTTCTTAAAATATGCTCACCCCACAACAAGGAAATGGAATAAATTGAAAAGTTATTGCTGATTTTTTGTAACGAATTTTTTTAGATTATTTTAGATATATTCGGAAATGATTTTTCTTTCGATAGTATGATATATTTAGTTGCAGTAAAATAATTGATTACTCGCCCCATATTTATTTACTAAATATGTTTCACATTACGCTTAAATTTTATTTTGAGATGAAGTCATGAGCAAAGTTCAGTTTTCTATTTTACTAGACTAAAAAGTTTGGAAATCACTGGTGTAGTGCTGCTGTTATATGACTGCATTTTAACTGATGAATCGGCATCTCATTTTATGCTTCTTACTGGTGTTTAGACTTAAACACATGATAATGCTTTTTACAATTTTATATTTTGTAGTTTAATCCTCCGAGATTTTCCTAAAACGTGAGTTTACATACGGGAAACCTTTATTCATAAGACCTACGTCTGTGTAGAAATATGCATTTAAGGAAACGATACTGTTACTTTGCTCTGTACAGTTGTTTATGTGTTTTTCTACATAGATACATACATATGTATATGAATGAACAATTCTTTGTTTTAATATTTTAAAAACCCATAAATTTCTGGATAAAATATTCTTTAAAGCATTTGTTCTTTTTTCTGTATGAACTGCCATGCACGTTCGTATTTTTGAATTGTTTGAAAGTTAACAAATGTGTCAAAAAGTGTAAAGACAACTGTCTAGGGAGATTGCAATAAAATATAAATAAAAAACTGTGCAAAAAAATGTAAATGGTATTAAAATATAAATAGAAGACATTTTTCAAGACAATTGAAAGAAAATGTAGCATAAATATAATGGAAGTACTTCAATAAACAAGTGTGATGAAATTTCGCAGGATGAGAAGATGAATTGCAAAGCAAGTAGAGACATTTGAGACAAAACAGTAAAAAAAATTATTGAAGTAACATTTTTTAACAAGTGTATTCTAAGCACTTCTTTGACAAAACTGTAGAATTTTTATTATTTCATTATTCAAGCGCAAGACGTCTTCATAAAAGTTGGTCTGACACTAATAATCGATTTTACTTTTTTTATATGCAAATTCGGTCATTCTTGAATGCCCTTAAATTCTCCTCGAAGTTAAGTTTCATGCATGCTGACCCCAAATTTTTCCTCAAATCAATAAAGAACATTATGGGAATGATTTGAAATAATTACCCTTAAAACACTACAACGAAGAATATAAATTTTTATTGTTATTTTAAAATCTTTACACAATTTTAAAAAGAAAATAATTATATCATACCATGTTAAAATTAATATTTCTTATGGTTTTTAAGTGGTTTTAAGTCAATAAAAATAAAATTATTTATTTCTATTACATGGGAACTTTCAAAAACACAAGATATATATTATTACTGGATCAATCAATGCCACTTGAATAGTTTATATTTAACAGCTATAGAAAATCAATTATGTTTCTTGATGTTGTTTTTTGTTTGTTCTTCAATTCATAGAGAAATCTTAATTAATTTTATTAGTTTGAAAAGATTTTGACCCTAGTGTTTTTTTTGTGTTCTTTTTTAAAGCCATAACATTTAAATATAAAATTCTTTGACATAAGTTCCTTTAAAGTATGCACTATTTCTTAAATAATTGGGAGGTGATTATGCAATACATACATAGATGCCTTAAGCTGTCAAATAGAGCATGAACTGGGTTTAAAGAACTTATAGTTTAAAATTGATGTATTATAATTTTTGTTATACGAGGGCGTTCCCAAAACTAGCAGACCTAACAAAAAAAATATATATAAAAATTTAAAAAATTTTCTTTATTTCTCATCATAATCTTATTTTAGCTCGATACACTTTTTCAGCAATATTATTTAGTTTTGATACCCTGTTCATAGTAAGAACTATCTAGCTCCTTAAAATAGCTGTCAACCGAAGACTCCACCTCTTCATTGTTGGCAAATCTTTTACCACAGAGCCATTTTTTTAAGTTTAAAAATAAAAAGTAATCCAACGGCAGGATTCCCAGTTTTATTTCATACCTTATTTCCAATTTTCGATTTTTCGTCCCCAAAAATCCCCAAAAATAGCTATTTTCTCATGCCCAAATATCCCCACAGTACCTTAAAAAGAAAATCATGTTATTTCAAAGTAAATATATGCGTATATTTATCTAATTAATTAAATTCATTTATATTGAATATTTTAAAACTAATTTTATTTCTACATACAGGCAGCGGTAAATGGAAGGACTAAAGAGGCCTTCTATAAGACCTTATTTAGCTGGCTCTCGTTCTTCCATTTTCATCGCATATTCGTATATTTCCTACACGCGATATCATTGCGACTCATTAATCAGCAGGGCTGATTAACGACATTCTTTAGCAGGTCTATTTGCAGGTTATACGTGACATGCCTGATAGAAGGCCCATTCTGGGAAGGTCTGCTAAAAATCAAATGGAGGTAGCTATTATTTATCTGGGTATTTCTATAGTAGCTTCTATATTTTTTTATTTCGAACACCTTCTTTTCATCCAAAGTAATTTTTTATACATATGAGTCTAAATTTCTTGTATTTAAAAAGAAACAATTGGACATGATGTAGTATCTGCAACATAAACAACATAATAGCAGCATGTATGATGCCTCTTGTACGTAATTTTCAATCTTAAATACAAACTATTTTTTAATATAATATTTCTACGTGAAAATATTATAGCAGGCTTTCGCAAGTCTATAATAATTCCTCTATTTTAAAAAAGAGAGTCATTAACGTCCGAAAATTATCGTGGATTATCTTTAATTAATACCTTTTGCAAAGTTTTTAACACAATCCTATTAAACAGGATATATCTTAAGCCCAGGATACAGGCATACAGAAAATGTATGCAAATCGTCAAATTCGCTACACCATGACCTTTACTACCAACTAAACTACAGTGGTATGCCTCTGCTCGCAAACAATATGTCAGTCCATATGACCAGTCTCTTAATAAAAGCAAGAGGGTGACTACTTGGTCTGAACAATCCTGTAACCATGTATACTATTTGCAATCCAAAGGAAGCAGAAGACGCCAACCACTTTATAAATGTTTGTCAAACTTTCAAAGGCTTAATTTATTTGGAAAGATTCATCTTAGTATGAATGAGGTTCTTGGTATTCTAAATGGATTAAATTTTCGTTCTCTATTTAAATTTATAGAATCATCTTTGAAATATCGCAAACTAATTATAAATGAATTTGATATATAAACACCTCTCGGTCATTAATTACTCAATTATATAAAATTTTAATTATATTTATTTTAAGCTCTACTTTTTATTTTGTAATAATAGCTGTTTGTGCCAATCTGGCTCACAATATAATGTTATGCCATACATATAGATAATAACTTCAAATATTATTGGCAATTGAAAAACTTATACCTACAAATTTATTTTTATATCTATTAACCCTGCTGTTAGGTTTGGACCATTTTTTTTCTTTTCTCTTTAACTACGGAACGATTCAACATGTCAACTTAAAATGTTAGCTAGTGCGGTATTTTTATATTTTATTACTTCTACGAAATTTTTAATTATCTTTGATGTAAAGGAAGATAAAAAAATAAAATATTACAAATCTTAAGTTCGGACCATTTTGGTCCGTTCATATTTATTTATATGAACAAAAGTTACAAAGCAAGTGCAAAAATTTAAATTTTCTCAGTAGATGATGAGCAAATTATTTTTCGTTGTAATTCGCATATGAATTTGCTGCATATGATGCACTTACTGTCGCACTTAAATTTGCAGCAGCTGCAAGTCCCTCGTTTTCTAGCAGATGACATTTTTGGTAAACCGCTCGTAGATGCTGCACAAGCAGAAAATGATGATATAATTTCAGTCAGAAGCGATCCCACAAATCTCGAATAGGTGATAACTTATCATTAAAAAGTCGAAAAACATATTTTAGTGCATTTATAGTTCAAAAAACTATATAAACCAAAATGGTCCTATACCTAAGATTCGTCAGTTTTTTTTAACCTAACAGCAGGGTTAATAAATAAAATAATAAATAATACAAATTATTTGCGAATAAAGAATATTTGTTATTTCTAAAGGACATCTTTTTATTAAACAAAACGAAAAATCTAAAATTATAGTACTCCTTCAAAAAGAAGGGAGAACGAAGGAGAATCGGATCTTTTAGAAAAGTGTGTAGAGGCCTTCTAGAAGAAAATCCTGAGAAGATAGAATAGAATTAGTTTTGGATCTTATTTCGGATCTTTGAAGGCCTTTAAAAATACCTGTTTAGTGAATACCTCATTAGTTTTTTTTTCAGTTTTAAATACATATCTACATATGTATGTATTAGTGTTACGAATATCAATTTTTAATATTCGCGAATACGAATGCGAGTACGAATATCTGAAACAATATTCGCCGAATTCGAATACGAATACGAATATCCAATCTAAATAGTTAGTACCATTTAATATTTCAAATTTAATTGAAAAAAATCTATCCTTTGCGTCAATAACAATAAATTGAGAAAAACTATCACAATACTATAGGTATTTAACATTATTATGATGTTCCGATGACGGAATTTGAAATTATTAACTTAGCACGTGAATGCCACTTTTTTAAATTTTTGCTGGAAAGTAAATAAGGGAAAATACGAGCTTCTTTAACCTATACCCAGGTAATATTTAGTGACACCAGCGGCGAGTGTTCCGAGCGAGCGAATGCTTAGTGGTGCGGAGATTATTTACACACCGCGCAAGAGGTTTGATAGGGAAAAGACTTCAAAACTTTTAGTTTTGAAGTTCATCATTCCTCTACTGAGCCTTGAGTATTACTTTAACATGATTAATAAATTAATTTAACAGGACTTTACTTTCTAAATACCATGTCGTTGTGAAATTTATTTTGTTTCTATTTTCTTTACTAAAAGAAGATTCCCGACTAGAAATTGTCCCAATACATATATTGGGGCCCAGTTGGGAATGCTGGAGGCAAACCCAAAAGGTTTATCTCTTTCGGTATCTAGATGGAAGCTTATTGGTATAGCCCAACGAAAAATTATTGATCTAACATCGGTTCTTCCCAAGTGGGGCCCTATTAGGAATTTATAAGGAAAATCTAGCATAGAAACAATTTGATTTCATAAAAAACTCCGTATTTTCCGTATCTTGGATAACAAATATATCAGTAGTAGTGATATATTAACCTGCTTCTTTGCTAATAAAAAGTGAACAAGCCGTGCCTTCATGGCCTGAATATCCAGTGGAAACGAGTATTTATTTTTGAGGCTGAAAGAAGATTTCAGATCATAGAAAAATTTTCTTATGCCTTCACAACAGACAATTCAGAATTTGCAAAATTAGAAAATGAAAATTAAAGAAGTAGTGCTAAATATAATGTTGAAAATGAAAAATTCGAGAAATTCTGTTTTTAAAAGAACTGTCTACCATCGCCAGCTGGTTTTCGTTTTGAATCGCCAAGAAAAAGAAGCGTTTAAGAGAAAGAATCGAAGAATATGTATATCGTCATCATTAAGATAACCATTATATAGCCTTCCTTTTGACAATAAAGCCATTTTAAGGGCGAGGACATCAGTACTGCACGGATGGACACATTATTCTTCGCTTAAAAACAAACAATTGCTTTTATTTTACATACATATGTTCATATTTTTATAAATAAAAAATATGTGTAAAAGAATAAATGCTTTCTATTTTATTTGTAGCCTTATATCCTTGAAGAGATTACTTAGATGAGATTTTGGGATTTAGTCGGGATTGCCCGATGGGGAACTTAAAGGGATTGCCCCTTCGGGCCCCAAGTACGTTTCTGCGTTACATCCCAATTCAGGGGACCAATAGGGCAACCCAGTCGGGTCCCAATTGGCTGCACATAAAAATTTCTAGTCGGGTTATTGCTTTCGTTAGACACATTTTTTTTACTAAAAATTTATATTTTTTGTTTAACTTTCAGTATTTTATGTATTATTTTTTGGAACGTATTCAGAAAATATTCGTGAAATATTCGCTTGAATTTGGCGAATACGAATACGAATACGAATATCATGAAAGAGGCGAATATTCGGCGATTCGAATACGAATACGAATATTCGTAACATCACTAGTATGTATATAACAAGAGTGGCGTAAAAAATACAGAAAAATAAAACAATTGCATATTTCAAAAACTTAAAAATCAAAATCTTCTGAATAATCATTTAATGCAATTTTGTTGTGATGTTGTTTGTATTACAAAGTTTTAGAAAACTGAACTGTTTTAAACTGTTTTTATATGAAGCGATTCGGAGCTATTTTTGTATTTTACTGATTCCAATATGTCTCTTTAAAGAGCTCTAGTAAGCCGCACACCAGAGCATAGTTGATGGGTGGCTGGTATCTTCACATGATTTTTGTGTTTCACAAATTGATAAATTTGATCTTATTTGCAAAATATTGCTGCTACGGTAGAAGGATAAAGTAGCTCCCAATATTTTTTTATGATTTTTTTCTCACATAATTGAGGATAAAATACAAGTTTCTAAAGATATTCGAAAAAAATCCGGATCAAATGAAATGATGTACTCGTCTTTTCTTTTAAGTCGGTGAAAAATAAAATAATCCACCATGAAATAATCATTGGTGTATTATTTATGTTTACCAAACACATTATTCTGACAAAATAGTTTGTGGGTCTTTAAACTTGATTTGTATTTTACTATACAGGATATGAAATAAATTCTTAAGTAAATTAAATACAAATCCATATCGGTTTATAAAAAATGGTTTTGAGGTGATAACCATAAAAATACAAGCGAATTGAAAATTGTCTATTCAATATGATCGACCAGGTTCTCTATCTCACTCGAAATGAAACTAATCTGAATTTGTATAGCAATACAGTTACATATTTATAGCATCACTGCAAACATTATTTTCATTGGGGATGACATACAGCATAAGACCAAATGTCGTTCAAAAAATTTGTCATATGACACCATTTATTTTAAAAATATTTATGTTCATTGTTTCGCCATTCGATTTACAATCTACACCTGTCACAGAGTTTGGTTGCAATTTTATAATTTTGTATACCAAAGCAAAAATATATGACATTAAAAATTTTAAATATACCTAAAGATAACTCTGCAGAATCACCTCAACATTGCCGTGTACTTTTAATATCATTAAACTAAAGAACAAATTATCTCTTTATTCATCATGTCCATGCATAGCTAAGAAAGCTCTGTGATGCCAACTTTGGGACCCAAAACGCGCAAAAATTTTTGAAAAAGGGGCTAAATTGAAAAAAAAGTATAAAGACATATCCAAACAAAAACGCAAAAGGGGCTAACTTATAAAGTGTTTCTTGTAAAAATCAAAACAACTTTACATTTTAGGAAAAAAGTAATATCACAATCAATTTTCAAAAAATAGAAGATTATACTAGACTCTTCTTCTTTGTATTGCTGGTAAAGCAAACTAACAAAAGAAAATTGGTAAAAACGATGTTGCCACGTTAATTCGCTATTGCTAGAATAAAGAAAGAAATAGTTCGCAAAATTAAAAAATGTACCCATATTGATCACAAAGTAAAAATGGGCTAAAAGGACCAAAAGATTATTGTAAAAAGTGCTAGATTTGCGATTTTTTTTGCTTGGGGTTAGCATTTTTTTCGCGTATTGACTAATTAACAACGGGTTAAATCTAGCCTGAAAAGGGTTAAGATTATTCGGCTATACAGATAAACGACTTCATAGATACACAGCTCACTTATAACTTCCTTTGTTTTTTGTCGGGTATAAGAACAAGGCTTTTCACGCGTTAATCTCTTTTTTTTCTAAATTATCTAAAGTGAATTTTTTTTCACAGCACTCAGAGGTATTAAATTATTCTCTATTAAGAATTAAAATAAAAAAAGAATTAAGTTAATATGATAAGATTTTGCCAAAAAAAAAATGGATATTGTTTTAATTTCACTTATAGGTAACGTTAACACCGTCTATTTATGAAAAATGGAGTACGTGAGATATTTTGTTTATTTCTTTATACAATAACAATACAATTACAAATCATATTGTAACTGAAATCTCGATTCCATAAATCACGCCCCAGAAATTAAATTTATATGAAAAACAACATCAACAAATTTATTAAACTTATTCGAGATATTCTACAGAATTTATGTTTTAAAAATATATATATTTGTTATGGATTAGTAAGCCCTACTAGAAATTTTCATGCAACCAATTTGGTATCTAAGTGAGATCTCATTTGAGATGTAATAGAGAAACGTATTTGGGACCCGTTTGGATTCCTGTGCGGAAGTATCGAAAAATAGCAAAAACTTGCTCAAATCGAAAAAAATAGCAAACTCTAGTAATGATTAAAAACTTCTACAGCTGTCCTAGCGATAAAAGTAGGCAACAATCATCTCCATCGAAAGTGAGAAAAAATACGATTAAATATCTTTGTAAGGTTTTCCCAACAGGGTCCCAATAGTTTCCCATTTGGGAAGAACTTTTGTTAAATCACTAAGACTGCTTATATATTTTGCGATTTTTGTTTCTGCAATTCTTACTATATAGTCGGGAGGAGTGAAAGGAATTCAAAGGGGTACAAATATGCATGTACTCTCGGGATACGTTTTGCTCTCTCATTCGTAATATAAAACTGTAAAGCTGTGTGTACACTTACACACATACATGTATAAATTGTCAGAATTGCAATGACAAGTTGCCACATGCGTTTCCAAGTGCGCACCTCTAATTGTATTGGGAAAATTTCTAATCGGGAATATGCCTGAATTTCGTTGGGTGTTAATGCGAATTCATTAATATATCTTTACCAATCCTGTTTGAAAGATTGTCCAACTCGTATGCTTATAGAAAAACTCTCAAACAAGAAATGAGTGTTACAAATGTATAAGCATAATAGATTTGAAAAACTTATATATACAACACAACAAACAATTGTTGTTCGATGTAAATCTATTGGGATGGCAATTTTCTGACCATTATTTCGTATTTTCATTATAAGTAACCGTCTGTGCAAAGTTTCATAAGAATCTGTTAAGTAAAATTAGATAAAAACGAATGTGTATTTAGGTTGTGTGACGCCCACTTTTCAACGAAACCAATCCGGCAGTATGTCTTTTCAAATAAAGAAAAAAAAAATCCGAAAACTGTTTATAAATAGCGGAGTCTGAGGGAACATACATAAAATATACATGACGAATTGATAACCTTTCTCCTTTTTTTGGAAGTCAGTTTAAAAAAAGTTAATTTTTAAAATACGATAGAATATGTTGTTTGCCTCAAGGTTGACAAATAATTTTTATGAGTTTTTAATTTTTAAATATTTTGATATTTTGTGTTTGATGTCCACATACATAAATTTTGCTTTGGTGAAGTTATTTATAATAATTAAACACTTTCATATTATCCAAGGCCATATATGATGAATGTCATCAACAAGCCTCAGACTCTTGACCTAGCACTATGCGGAGTATGTTACTTATAATTCATTTCGCTTAAAAAGAAACACAAATTTTTAAAATATTTGCAATTTTGTTTTTGTTCTTCACATACATACATTTCACTATGGTGACGCTATTTATATAATTAAGGCCTTAATTTTAGCTTTTATATTAGCCTAGGCCTTTAGTCGTTGTGGTGAAGCAGACCAGACCCTTGATGAGGAATATCACCAACAAACCTCTACTAGCACTACCCGGAGTTTATTTTGTATAATTCATTTCTTAAAACTCAATGCTCAGCATCCATTATGTGATTTACTTATTTCTTAATTATTATCATTTGTAAAAATCGTTGATGAGCAATTTCATATATTTTATAGCAAAATATACTCCTTACCAAAACCATTGTATAAAACAATTTGTGATTTTCATGAAAAGCGGCTTAAATCCAATTTTGTAGGTTTTTACATAATGCCGTAAAATGTCTTTAATTCGAACACTTTTAACTATGGTCTAAGTAAGAATTTTCCGAATCGAGTGGACTAATTTCGATTTTTTTAACTAAGCACAAATTGTATATACATATATTCAAATATTTTTTAGCATTACAGACATATCGCGACATGAGTTGCAAACAGTTGAACGCTTGTTAGTTATTTTAAAGACACTAGCACACAATGTTTTAGCTAAATACATATTTGTTTTTCTTTTTTTTTAGTAATGTTTTTGTTTATTCAAACCACATACATCTGTATGCATCAATGGTTTTAACTGCACACTATTTTGTTATTAATTATAAAATCTCGATAGGATCTTATTTTTATAAATTTTTGCATGCAATTTTTATTCATTCATCCTCTACTTTTATATGTAGATACACATAGTTGTAAAAAATTTATAAAATTGTATAACGATTTCACAATTTGAAATTCAAATCTTCTGACAAAATTGATTTTAACACATACGACGTTCTTCATGAAAACCACAAATTATTATTATCCTTATAAATCATTTTATTATCCATTTAATTTGATAACAAAGAATTTTACTATACATAAAGATTTTTTTTATGATTGTGACGTCTTTGTATTTATTATCACCGGCAATTTTTGCTTTTGTCAACCGTATAGACCATTCTTTTGATGACAAAATATATTTTATTATAAAAATAACTTGTGAAACTAAACTATGACCAAAGCCTAAACAAAAGCAGTGTCTTTATTTTGGTCCCTTTTAAATGTTTTATTATTTCAAAGTTTCTTTAACCTTCCCCAAATTCTAATTCCTTAAGCCGTTTTAATACAATTTTTAAATTTGTAAGCTAAAGCATTGTTTAAGACCTTAACGATAATTTTGTTTTGTTATATAAATAAATAAATTTATATAGCATTACTTTTCTTAATTTTTCCTGGAAGCTTATATTTAATCCTTGTTTAATCCTTGTTTTGTTGTGCTTTTGTCTTGCTGTTGTATCCGTTTCTAACGATTGTGGTTGTAGTTGTTATAAAAGAAAAGTTATTCCTTCATTATTTATTGTTGTTTTTGTACTGCATAAATTTTTAATGTTTTACTTTAATCCTTATTATCTTTCTATATCTGCACATACACACACATATGCCAATATACTTAAATATTTATTATGTATTATGCAATTTTTACTTTTTATTTATCAAAAATAATGTTTTATTCATTTTGCACAGAAACACTTGCTTAAATATTGATTATATTTTTAACGATTTATTTGGAAATTATTACATGCTTAACTTTTGTTTGAAAATTTATTGAAACAATTTAGCTGTAAAATATTTTTTTTGTATAATTTTTTTTAATATTTTTGTATCATAAATTAAAAAACAAGCACTTTATTTGATATTTCTAAATAAATTTTTGTTACTTAATGGTACTTCCTTTAACACTTTTTGTTATCAAACTTAACCAACGATTTCTGTTTTTTTTCAAATGTTTTTTAGTTTCTCACTCTAACACGACCGTTTTACGTTCGAATTTATTAGCAAGCAGAAAAGGGTTTTTTATCTGCCTGTTTCCCGGACTATAACGACAATTGACGAAATTGTATGTTTATGTTGTTTCAATTATTGAAAATGCTATTCACTTGATTTTATATTTTGCTTTGAACTACGATTTCGTAAAATATTTGGTGTATGTATTAATAACGTACACCTTTTCAAGTACCAAATCGTTTGAATATCCCGGCAACACTGAATTCACTCTGCTTACGAAATTTATGAATTGCGTGCATTTCACAACGCCAGCTATACAATGTGTTTAAATTGTAGAGCATAAATTTCTTGTGTGTGGTGCACCCGATAATAAAATCCTCATTGACATACACATAACGAAGAAATCTATTCTCAGATTTGAGCCGAGAGCATACGATAAAGTTTTAACGTAAACAAATCGAAAGATTCTTTCTCATTTTAATGTAACAGCGAGCACAAAATCAAATTTTACTCCACAAGTCATGGTTGTTTCTCATTTAAATGGGAATATATTGTGGAACTAGTTTATTTAGCAATGTGTTTGTTGTTGCTCGTATTATGTTACGCTCAAAGCTTCTCTCAAAAATAAAAGAAGAGATATAATCATGAGAAAATAATAATATATTAACATTTTATTCACTGTCCAGTGTGTCATGAATCATGCGTGTTTGACATTACAGTTGATTTCATTCATTGAGAGTTCAATGTATTTAAGCATTCTCTAACAAATCATTTAACATTCTATAACAAATCGTTGGCAAAGTAAGAAGTTGTGTAACCCGAAGGTCCACATACAGAACATGTAAGGATTATCATATATGTATGAGTTATTTTCTTTGAAGTCCTTGAAATTAAAGTTGCAATTTTAATTATAACGTTTTTTTTTGACATGAAAAACAGTTAACCAATAACTTAACCAACTCCTGAACTAATAACCTTAGCAAGGAGTTTATAAATTTAAGAAAAGCTAAATAAATTTAATAGTTTATGGTTTAAATTGCAATTCAAAAAAATGTTATACTTTACTACGGCACAATCAATTGACATTAATACACATATATATGTACATAAATCTGTAGTTACAAGCAATAATATCTTAATTCGAAAAACATAGTTTCGGGCAAAAGCACTTTTTTTTTAAAGAGAAGTAACACAATCAGGCAATTAATGCCTACCAGTTAATTAATTAATTTTTTAGTTTCTTTGGGAAAGAGATAGTGTAGAGAGAACAGGTGGTGAAGTGGGAGAGAAATAGAAATCTTCATTCATTTACAACTCTGCTATTGCGAGTTTCTTATAGAGCAGTGTTGTAAGTCCCTCTGGTGTCAAGTAGAGGCAATGAATTGTTTAAGCTGTGTAGCCATTCTATTAGTTATTTTACTTCGCCGACGCTTCTACAATACCGAGAGGGCTGTGAAGTGCATTAGGATATGTCAGCATTAATCGCTGCCGGTACTGCCTTCATCACTGTAACTGTCCAACAACAACCGACACAATTACACACTAATGCACATGTGAAAAATTATTGATGTTGCTGGCTTGCCTGGAACTGTTTTTGAACTCAAGACCTCAAGGCTTGCAGTCAAACGCGCTAACTACTCAGCCAACAGCACCGTCACGATAGTGGTCCTGGCAAAATGAGAAAGGGCATTCGAGAAAGCGAACACAAAGATTAGTATCGCGCAATGCTAAGATCAAAAAATTGTTATGATAATTATGTTTTTTTGGACATGATTAATAAAACGACAGTTAATACGTTTATGGAAATTATAAAATATAGAAATTTAAAAATGACACAGGAAAAAACATATTGTCTAATTTACTGTAGCTTTAATTATGCAACGTATTTTTCCGAATTAATAATTTACTATTCAGTAAAACATTAATTGCCTTATTCATTATACTTATCAAAGGCTTATGAAGCAAATTTTGCATTAAAGTCTGGAGCATAAAACTTTTATAAATATTTGATAGTTTATTATAAATAAGTCTCTAAATATTTTATTCAAAATACATTGAAATTGCTTATTGAGGGGAAGTAGATAGTTGGTATGTACATTTTACTGGGGCCACTGCAGATAATCGGGAAAGCTTTATCCAAAAATTTCATAGAAAAACTAGATATTTATTATATTGAACTTCCATTTAAATAAATAGGAAGCTTACAAATAAAAGCAAGATCAAGCAACTGGTTGATTGGTTTAGGTGGCTGCCTGCTACGCACAAGCATTTAAGTATAATCAATTAAATGTCGTTATGACACACCACCCCAGCATATGTCGGTCGGGATCCAGATTTCGGATTCGGTAGTATGTACTAGATCGAAGCTGTCGCATTGAGATATCTGATCAGGTCACCCAGACCAATCTCTGATACCTCTGATAGGTCGTCTAGTATATCATTGCCGAAAAATTTGTGTCTCCAGAGGAGCAAGACCAGCACTCGCAAAGACAATAAAAAAGTGTTTCGTTTTTGTTTTAATCCCAGCAAATACGGCAGAAAGCGTTGTAGGAAAGGCCTATCCTACTAGCATATCTACCGATCGGGTAGTTCCCTGTCACTACTGCGACGAGCTTCGAAATGTCCCTACGGTTTCTATTAGCTAGTTGTGTTGTGCGTTTAGCGTTTTAACAAAGTCACCTCTTCTAGTTACCTTACATTTGCTGAACTTGCACCACCTGTCTTCATCTTTCGCCGATAATATTTCAAAATATAATGCCTAATAATGACAAACGGAATGGCCAAATGGAATGGCTACCGACTCAGCCATAGAAGTGTCCATAGTAGAGTCAAGAGTCAACCCTGGTCAGCTCATCAGCCCGTTAAGTGCCAGGGAAGTTGCTCAGTGCCAGGAAAGTTGCTATGGGAGGATAATGTCAGTCTGATTACATAATTTGGATAGCACATCTTTGTACTGTCTAACTAAATTAGATTAAGTAATATCGGACCTTAGAGGTAAAAGTGCCGCCTCGCCTGGCTGTCGACGAAGATGCCAATTCTTCCTAGTATACTCCTGTCAATCAACACCCTACCCGCCTCCTTTTTAGCTACTATTTCAGCTAGAAATACACTCCTAAGTAAAATTTAGGTGATTAGTTAAATTATTTTGCGATCTCACATTACACGATAGCCAGTACGTGTTCTCTTAAAGGAAAGCTCGTTAATAATTGGTTTTCTGCCTTTCAGGTAACAGGGAATTCCGTATAAGAGCTGTGCCGACAAAATAATTAAATTGTGGGTTAGAACAATTTCTGTAGTTGGTACTGGGATCTTACATGTTTACTATTCTTCCCCAATGTCTCACTCCGTTAGCTACTTATGTATATGCATGCTTGCTGCTTTTTCACTATACAAATGGACTTGTAACATACTATGTGTAGCTTTTTAGGGTTGTTGGCAGAGGACAATATCTTATAAATTCGTTGATCACTTTTCCCTAAAAGGAATTGCACTAAGGTGCTACAGCTTCCAAGTTCAGTAAACATGCCGACCGTTAAAAAATAGGGAGTATGTACCAAGTACCATGAGTTCTAACCCAAACGAATCCAAATTTACTGATGTAAATTTGCTAGATAAAGTGGTGCCAACCTAAAATCTATCTTAGAGCTAGGTAGTTTTCAAAGCACCCTCTTCGAAGGAATATAATTCTGATGATGAGAAACTTTGGATAAAAAACCATACAGTTCGACTAAACTCATAACTTAATTAAAAATTAAAATATTGTAACAATAGAAATAGTATTGTTGCAAAACAATAACTTGAGCTATATGTTTTTTATTTCTAGTTCCCAGCTGGCAATCGCGATATTTAAATTTATTTATTGTAGCTTTTATATGCAACTGAACGCTGTTTAATATGGGATCTGGTCTTTTTGACGTAACTCCCACTCGGTCAATGCTCTATAAGTAAAATGACTTAATATTGAAAAGTTTTAATTATTTTTGCTTTACTATAACAAAAATATAGCAAATTAAACATCCCTCTTTACACTTTTCCGCCATGTTTCTTTACCTTTACGTTATAAGAAGTTTTCAAACCGTTTTCTAAATTAGTTAAAAATAGTCCCTTCCATATGTAGAGAATAAAGTATAAATTTCAGATGAAAGTTGCACCAGTAAGATCTTACAAATTCTAAAATTTAATAGGTGGAAGATATATCTTTCCCTTTCGACATTAATGTCGAAACTGAAATGTTTTTTGAAGTATTTTCGTGAATTCGTGTATTAGTTCGATTAAATCAAAATGTTTAAGTAACATTAGTGCAGGCTAAAGAGCTATACCCAGTAAAAAAATTGCTTCAAATAAAGCAGTGAGAGAATAAAAGTAGTGCTTACAAACCTGCCGATATCGCTGCTGATTTTTATAAAACGAGTGCATGGTTTGGAGCACTACATTTTCGATACAAAAAGTGCTTTTTTAAGCGCTGAAAGTCATCACCATTTTCAGCACTAAATCTGTAAGTATATGGAACTTTCTCGCATAAAAACCTGCATTGTATCAGCAGTGAAATATCAGCTTTTTATGTATAGTTTCTTTCATATACGTTGACTGCTCTGCAATAAGATCTTCTTTTAAGGCATATTATTATGCGCTTTATAGCGTTAGTGCTTCAAAAAAAAATATTTTTGGGTAGCCTTTTTTCATTTGGATTAAAAAAATATGATATCATATGATATTCATAAAACCACCACAGTCCTTTAGAACAATCCGAATTTGAAATATAAAAAAAAAACAATTTTAAAATCAGAAGTATTTTCTGTATGGGGAAGAAATCAGAAATCTAATTATTTTAAATCCAGTTTACAACAAAGCTTTCTTTAATGAAGGGTTAAACAAATTATAAAAAAAGAGTGCTTCAAAATTGTCACGCGTAAATGAAAATAAGTCATTGTGATAAAAAGTTTTAAGGTTTTTAAGAGACAGGATTCCAATGTTCGAATCCCAAAAAAGTTAAACTTCCTATATTGCAATGGTAAGAATAAATTCGAAATGACCTTTGAACAATAGCCCTTGTTGTGTAGACACCAACGCCCGTTCTTACTCATATTCGAACCGTCTACAAATACTACTACTTTCCACATAAATGCCTCCCACCATACAGTGCAATCATATGAAGACACTGGACTTATAATCGATATGTAAATCAAGTTAAGACTTTCGGATGCAGCTTCAGCTCGTTAGTTTTATTCTAAGCCTTTCCAATTTTACATGATAGTTTCCTACCTAATTTTATGCTTAGGTAAATACATCTCTTGCTAGCTTCAATTCCACAACCACTAAGTCAAGGTAGCGATTTCTGTGTTGTACCTCATGATAAAGATCACTAGGTCTAACTGACGCATGTGCCTCTATTTTCTAGATGCCACGTTGAAAGTGTCGCAGAATGACGTTGGCTATAAATAGCCACATGATAGATGATAACACTCCACCTTTAGTATGCTCCAACCCTAGTCCTGATTATTCGCAGACATCCGCCCTCCAGCCTCTTTTCTGTTTTAACGGAATAATGTTTCAAAATTTATTATTTAATAGTAATTTCATTAAAGCATTTTGAATGTTTCTATTATTAGCGCTACAAGACTATATTTTCTAACATACCTAGTTTTCATTTTAGCTTGCATACAATTTTTTATTTGTTGGACTATTGCACCATGTTTAACTTACATTGTGAACTTAATTAATTATATTTTTATATAAACAAAGTTTAAACAAAACTTAAAATTGTATAGTTTTTGGATATTCCTACTTTAAATACGCAGCATAATTATTTGCCAAATACTAGAATTTATCCAAAAATTTCTCTAGAATGCAAAGCCAAGGTACATAGCAACTACGTGACCGTTATGCGACTAAAGTGGCACTTTGCCACTTTTTCAACTGGCTTGCCTCTTTTACTGCCCCTTTTTTAAAATTACCTAAATATGCCACCTTTTGTAACATTATGCCCCTTTCTGTCCCTTTTTTATGAAGTGATACTTTAGTTTTAGTATAAGTTATTTTACGGTACGGGACTGTTTTTATAAAAAAAATCTTAACACAAAAATTAAAAAAAAACTATTTTTTGCAAAGCATGCAGTCTTAAATATTTTTAAAGTGATTTTCATGCAAATTTTTGATTGAAAGTAGTTTTATTTTTACTAAATCAACCTTTAAGACAAAAGTAATAATAACGTTTTGAAATGAAATATGTGCGGATCGACGAATATTTATAGTGAAACTAATAAGCAGTTTCCCCATGTATCTTTGGTTTTCGCAAATAATCACTAATGTTACAAAATTAATTCTTTGTAGGATAGCTAAGAAAGATTTTATTTAAACCAATGGTCATTTTTACATTCACACTAACATTAGTGCTAAAACTTAAAAAAAAACTAAAAAGTGTGTGACAGGCCAAAACTTCTTGTACATAAAAGCAAAAATTATTTTTGACCGATACCAACAAAAGGAAAATACTATGAATTTGTTTATATTTGTTTGTTTGCTCCCTCAGAACTCTGCCATTTATAGGACATATAGGTCCACTATTTAAAATTTGTATATTGAACTTGTTATCTGGCTTGCTTTATACTTGTTTTGGATCCATGTATAACGAAGTATGTATAAATGTGTAGTTTAGATAATTCGTTAGTAAGCGGCGTACTTCGTTGGTGCTGAAAATTCTTTCTTTTTTAAACAGAAAAAAAACCATCAAAATTGACTCATTTTATTTCAAAAGTATTATATGCCCTAGAAATTCATTAAATAGTGGAATTTGGTTCAGTTATTCCCTTTTTATAAGAAGAATCCCCTTTTTGTGCCAGTTTTTCAACGGTCACCCTGCCTAGCAAGCAAATAATGAGCATACAGAGCCAATTTTTGATTTCATGAGGCTTATCGTGTTATTGCAATAAGCCCTTCAATTCAAATGTAACAAACTTGTATACTTGCAAGTAAATATTGTGCATGTCAACAGCAGCATGTTCATATACATATGTCTACAGCAGCATGTTTATATACATATATTTTATAGCAAAAAGAGATAATTTTCAGCATGTTATTACAAGAGAAATCTCTTACAATTAACTTATGCATGTTGTATTTTTGTTGTATTGTGGATTGTATGAATAGATAAATTTTTTTAACAAATGTGGACCACTTAACAAACTAGAGGGTTTCCGATAAATGCAGTATATTACATAATATGTAGTTACTCGATTTTATTTCAACTTGGATAGGAAAATAAAACGAACTATTATATCGTCATAAAAATTAAAAATTGTCTTAACATCATTTAAAAAAATATTTCAAGAGGATGTATTAATTTATTCGAAATATTATGAAGAATTTATGCTCCGAATTCAATAAATTTGCTATGGCTCAAGGCATATTGAACAGCACCACTACAAGAATAGCTGTTATAATAAATTTGAGAATAGATTTTGACACATGTCTGGGATTTTTCTATCAACAACGGGCATGGCCTAGTAAATTTGAGAGAGCTTATGAATGTGTGCGGCTCACAGATAATGGATTTGACATATTTCTGGGGTATTTCTATCAACAAAATAAATGTGTTTTTTGGTGTTGTATTTGTTTCAGTTATAGTGGTACCTGTAATGAATATGCCTTGTTATGGCTAGCTAATCTATATGCCGGCATTTCTTTGGGAGCTAATGCCAACTCGCTCAAAAATCTTTAAAAAATCAGCCTAATATTTAGAACATAAATTCTTCAAAAAATATTGAAAAAATAATGCATATTGTAATGTAAATAAGAGGTTTATTTATTGTATAAATAATTTTATTGACCACCAAAGGTTGACAAATTGTATAAAGGTTGTAAGAAAAATAAATAAATTCATATCGAATAAAAATTATTTGTTGTGTTATTTGCATAAGGTTTATGTTAAACAAATTTCTGCTTTTGTATTGTGATTCTCATTTTTTTTGAGAGTCTTTCTATAAGCATACCAGCTTTGTAAACTTTTCAAACATGGTTACATCAGCTTAACTTCTGATAGATAATGCATTGGAGGACAAGAAATTTTAGGCTGATTTTATAAAGATCTTTCTAGGACTAGTTGAACACATACAAAAACCGTTTTCAAAGATTTTGAAACACACTCAAAATTTATAGTTATTTTGGAAAAACTGTTTTAGGGTAGGTCGTAGTACTTTAGTACCTCTAAATCACACTTTTTTAGACCGATATCAAAATTTTAAACAGTATTGGAATGGCAAGGACTTAGGCTTTCAGAAAATGTATGCATAAAATGTTTGTTCCAAAATAAATAGGTAAGTTTTTTTTAATCAAAATTTTCGCTTTTTTTATTTTGTTGTAATTTTTCAAATTCAAAAAAAAAATTTCTATGAAAACCTATTTTTCCACACTTTTTTTAAGACAAGCCGAATTAAAATGTGCGGAATTATTAACGCATTATTGTTAAAAATTAATATTTAGAACAACAATGCTTTGATAATTCTGCACATTTTAACTCCGCAGAACATACAGAACATACCCGATACTTGTTAAAATCGGTGTTGAGGTATTTAACAGCATAAATAAAACACCTGCAATCCAAACTCAATTTAACATTATTTTGTCTGTGTCTTAAATTTTCCTCAACCACTGCACCTTCTGCGTAACAACTCAAAGTATCTACAAGAAGATAAGATATCAAGAGAATAAATATTTAATAAATTTACTGATCCCGTGCTTACTTATTAGCCAATCAGATTTTGTTGTGGGAGTCTGAAAATGGGAATTTTTCGCATATGGGAAGACTATGATGCTCCTTATTTGTATGGAACCTTCCACTGTAGATAGAGAATTGAAATGTCTTACACAGGTAGGTCTTGATGAGTCAGTAATCAGCAAAATCTGAAAACGAGAACCTTTTATCAAGAGGCAATACGGTTGTCCAAAGTGGTTTAGGATTCTGATTATAAATCCATCTTCTTAAAAAAAATCATTTTTCCAAACAAAAAAGTTGATCATGTAACGGGATGGCGCACGGTGCTGTGTCTCATAAACAAAAATATAAAATTAAATTTATAT
The DNA here is from genome assembly GCA_956483635.1 of Panzeria rudis. Taxonomy (NCBI): domain Eukaryota; kingdom Metazoa; phylum Arthropoda; class Insecta; order Diptera; family Tachinidae; genus Panzeria; species Panzeria rudis. Next base: position 35,481,703 of record OY101450.1, read on the forward strand.
CTTCTTTTTGGATGAAATTTATATTTTTGCAATAACAACAAACTAGCTTAATTGTACAAAAAAAATTTATTTCAGAAAAATCTTATTATATCGTCACCAGATGTCGCTAAAATCATAAAATTTTTTGGTAGTTGCAAATAAGAAACAATAATTTTTTTGGGGCTTGCAAAAGAGTTTGTTAAAAGTCCAGTGTTAGAGATATCTTTTAGATATTTTCACCAAAAGAACTTAAATAATATATATGTGCGATAAAATAGAGTATCAGTTGTGTATAAAATACTGCAATAAACATTTACAATAGGGCATTGAAATACTTATATTGTTTTGTTCGCAATTAAAAAAATATTAATAGTTTAATAGAGTAGTAAAAATTAGTATGTTAATTGATTATAATAGCTTCCATTTATTTTTAAAGCTACCATACCGGTCTATAATATAATGTACAGAAAATAACCAACTTTTTTCATTTAAGCTAAAAATATAACTTTTTGTGCAGTCCAAAAAACAAATTTTTACACTTTATACTTTTATTACTTATGAAGTTATCTGTAACTTTTTTAATATTTAGTAAAATGCTCTCGTTTTTTAGTGGGTGACCAAAACACATTTAGTTCTAAATTATGAAAGATAAATATGTATTAAAGATTTAAGTGATTTATTAATGAAGCCTGCAATGTGACTTATTTTTGAATGATATTAAAAAAAAATCCAAATTTTAGTCTAGTATATTTAAAAAAATTTTTGATACCAAGATATGTACATCTTAACACATGCAGATTTTTTTCATTAACGCAATTAAATTATGGAATAGCTTGGGGAAAAACAGTTTTGCCAAAGCTCTCATTAAATATTTTTCTAGAAACAATTAACGTTAGCTTTCTCACTATTTTATTTATTATTAAAAATTATTATATATATATGTATTTTTTAATGTTATTTTTAAAAATTATTGTTCCTATTTTTTTTTGATATTACTAAAATTATGCAAATTTTTTTTTACAGAGAAGTAACACAATCAGGCAATTAGTGCCTATCAGTTAATTAATTAATGTGTTATCTTCCTTGGGAAAGGGATAGTGTAGAGAGAACAGGTGGTGAAAGGGGAGAGAGATAGAAAGCTTAATTCAACCCTGCTAATGCGCGTTTTTTTTTTGTAGAGCAGAATTGTTTAAGCTGTGTAACGATTTTGTTAATTCTTTTACTTCGCCGACGGTTCTGCTCCAATACCGACGACGGAGAGTGCTGTGAATTGCATTAGGATATGTTAGTATTACTCGCTGCCGATCCTGCCAAAGTTCACTAATCACTTCATCTGATGACTTCATCATTTTAACAGTCCAACAACAACCAACACAATAACACACAAATGCACATGCGAAAAATGCATGATGTTGTTGGCTTGCCTGAAACTAGTCTTGAACTCAAGACCTCAGGGTTTGTAATCAAACGCGCTAGCTACTCAGCCAACAGCACCCTCATATAATAATGCTCTGATATATATTATTATAATTTTTGTAAAAAAAATTATTGAACTACAAAAGAATTATATTCTTAAGGTTATTATGATATAAATAAATAAAATAAATCTTTATAGAAGTACAAAAAAATATATGTTAATCGATTTTAATTTCTTTACTTTGAAGATAGGAACTTTATTTATATTAGCTATTGAGCAGAAGTACAAACTTTTTGCTAGTAATTTTAATATATGCATAATTTCTCAGAAGATGCTTTTCTCAAGAATCATTTGCTTTGCAAATTAAATATTTTTGCAAGTTTTATTTGATATTTGTTGCAAACTTCTATGCCTTGCTCTTTTCAGAACCTTTCCTGAAGATGTGGCTTGAGCACTCGTCGAATGGAGATGGGAAGCTAATCATACCTTCTCAATTAATTGCAACATATTTAAAAAAAAACTTTCTAATACTTTATATGTATTTCAAGTTATTAATTTAGAATTAGTTTAACTGCGTGACTGCATCTTCGCTCACGAGTAGTCACCCATATACACTCACGGATAGATTTTGTTTAATCACGCATGTTCACGCAGGAGTAATATGAAAATTCTCACTATCACGTATGCTCACGATAAATTATAAAGAAAAAGTTGTTTAATTTTAAAATTTTCTTGTAATAATTTTTATGTATTTTTTTACAGTTTTTAAAAAATTGATATTCTGGGTCATCCTTTATTACTTCACCAATATAAACCAAATTTAAATCACCTCTTAGCATTACATCTGAATTAGCGCTCCTGAAATTGTTTTGCAATCCCGTGCTTGTAATAGTTATTAAAGGCATTTTAGGAAAAAGGATACATGACAGCATATCAAGTCCTTGCAGTGATTAAGCTAAAAATTTGTACAATTAATAATAGCGCTATTTCTTAGAGATACAGTATTTTTCAACTGATTCTATTAAGGCATGTATATGTAATTAAATTTTGAGGGCTTAGGTTATATTGGAGCTATAAGAGTCCTTGCACCGATTTTTTTTAAACTTCGTATTTTTCTTATCTACTATAGTTTATAACATTGTACCAAATTTAATTTGCCTGGGATAACTCGTTCTATTTTTGTTCCATTGTTATATGGAGGCGAAGTACTCTGTGGCGTTTCGAATATACGCTGCACTCTACAGAACAATTATTAAGCTATAGAAAATTAAGGTGATAAGTATGTATTTAAAGTATTTAAACGTTTCGGCCGTTGAAAGTACTAAGATCAAAATAAGGACCAAGATCTTAAGTAGTACCTCACCATGTCAATTCTAGGCAATCTGCTAATTTTGGCAAAATTTCTTCCTTCGGGCGAATCAGTAGTTCTTGGTGTGATTCTATTTTGCTTTGATTTCGTTTTTAAAATAGTTTTTTTTCAACCAACTTGTACATTTAAACAGTTTTTCGCATATTGCATAGTAATCCTGTTTCTCAATTCTTCAAAAAGCCAGCAATTAATTATTTTTTTCCAGCTGTAATCATGATTGGAACAAATCAACTTTAGGTGTGTTTATTCTGTAGAGTTAAAAGTAGTAATGCTATTCAGCATTTTAAAACTAATGACTTAACAACCCCCTACATAGAAAAAAGACGAAACAGTTTTGCATAGGTACTCAAAACACTTTTAATTTAGTTTCTTTTTATAATGTACAATTATTTCCTCATATTCCTAACGAATACGTAAAAAATTTACATCAATATATACACACATACATTCATACATAAATCTATGCTTATAATAATTTTAGTAAACATATGTTAACGATCATACGTATTAAATAATTACTACAGTATGAAATGGTTGAAACTAATCATAATATATGAAACTCTGTTTAAAGTGTGGTCACTCATATATACATATGTGTAATGAGTGACAGAGTGGTTGGTTAATTTAGAGCGTAAAATTGTGTAATTTTTCATTGGAACCCTTTGCCAACGACTATTTTGTAATACTTAGAATTCACTTGTGTGCTGTAAAAACTATGTTTGTATGGTAAATGAGCCATAATTTTATAAGGCTGTGAAAAATTGTACGTTCTTAGTCGATAGCTTGTTTCTCACTTTTGGAAGACTTCTTTTATTTTTACCGCTGTATACTAAATCATTTTTCGTATAGGTCCCATACAAAAAGTGGCGGTCAAAACTTATAAGTCGAGTTCATAATATTTAATAATTCCTGGCTATGTTTGTGTAAATTCTTAAAGTTATAAAAAATTAAAATCAAAATTTGAATGATTTTATATAGCTACGAAGCCGACTTTATTACCCTTTTATACCTTTGACTTGAATATACTGATGAAATAATGATTCAAACATAGAAAGGCAAACTTGAAAGTATTTTCGTAGTTAAAACTCAATGAAAAAATTCGTATTGGTCATATTTTTAATAGAGAATTTGTTGATAATTACAGTATCACTAGTTTTATTGTAAAAAAATGTTCATTGCATACATATTGTACATTAGGGTGAGCGTCAGAATTTTTTCGCGAACTTCAATTTGGTATAGCAAAAGAAACACGTTACATTTTATTTGGCAAAATAATGAACAAATATTTGTACCTACTTTTAGACCTGTACCGCAGCATCAAGATTTTGAAAATGAGGACAAAACGATCAATTTGTAAAACATCATATGCTCTTATTACAGTCATATTCAGTTCTTATTACAGTCATATTCAGTCACATCGCCTTTTAAAATAGGATAGAAGAAGTTAAATCGTCCATGAAAAGAAAAATGCCAAAACTAATTTTATAATGAAATTTTTATAAACGACAAACTAAAGTTATTGCAAAAACTCGTAATGAAATTTTTCTACAAAACTTAAAAAAACTCACAATTTCGAAACTAAGCCCAGTAGTTACAAATGGCTCTTCAATATTTCGCTACCTAAAAATGCGAATATCGTGAAAATAAATATTTTTCATCCATTCCCAGCAAAAATATCATGTTTCCGGAAGCATTAAAAAACTTTCAAGCCTTCCACATGCGATGTTTTGAAGCCCTTCCGAGGACCAGAAAAGAAGGCAGAGATCTCTCACTGTTCATGTTATTTAAATTACTAAGTGATTTGGCTTTTTATATTTATTTAACACGAACTTCAAAATAAACAAAACTTTATTCAGTGGCATTGTGGCTTTCAACAAAATATGTTTTAAAAACTTGTCGCACGCATTGTTTCATATAAACACTAATACCTTTAAGAACTCAAACCATATGTAAAGAATTTTGTCTTCCTACATTTCGCACTTATTGCATAGAGGAGAGGAGAGATTTATAATAAAATACGACTTGTTTTGTTTGTTGTTTAACGATAGTAAAATTGGATTCTGCAATAGAACGAAGAGATATGATTTTAGAGCATTGTTGATAGTTAGCCTAAGTTATGTTAGGTTATCATGTTGCCGGTGAAGAGATGGAAGGAAGAGGTTCCAGCCCACTTGGGTCCAATAATATTGGTCTCCTTGTGATACCTGTATGGAAAAGAAAGAAAGAGGACAGAATAGTATATAGGATAAAGGAGAGAAGTTGTATAAAGAGATTAGCAAATAGTAAGAAGAAGAGAGGGAAGAGTTAGGCCTACAGAATTCCGTGCAGGAAGGATCGTTTGTGAATTAAAACGCTATTTGGATAGTCAACGAGTGAATCACCCGCTGCTCCTGATTGAAGAACTTATGTTCTTGAGCTCCATTTCCGAAAACTCGGAGAGGCTACCGCAGAATCGTTTGTCCTCCAGAACTAGGTAAAGCCACAAAATGTGCATTATATTCTCTTATTATTCTACGTCATTACAGCTTAATCAGTAATCATTGTAGGGGACACCCATATGTCTAGCATGGATTCAAAAGATACAGTGCCCCATGACTGTGGCCATTAAGTTCCACAGGTATAGCTTTAAAAATTTTGGGACTTGCTTAGTTCTGTTTGTGTTAAGGCGAGGCCAGATTGTTCTTGCTATAGAGCAGGTTGACTCATTGTACAATTTTTTTGAGCCATCTGCATAATGGCAGCATTGAATCGGCTTCAGCAAGATAAGAGTGGGAGACCGCAGATATTGTCAATATCGATAACCCGAAACAAGGCTCCCCTCTTAGCCAAATCATCCGCAATTATGTTGCCTGAAATGGACACGCGTACTTATTTGAGGGTGATGCCTAACCGACTCGACATCATATTAAGCGCTATGCGGTATTCCAGGACTAGATTGGATGTGGTATACTCACCGGAGGGGGCTTTAATCGCCATATGACTGTCGGTTATGACCTAGTTATCACTATTCGATTAAACCTTTTCTAGTTCATTGCTTTTTTGATGGCAGATACTTCTGCTTATAGGATGCCACATTCGTCCGGGAATTTGAAAGATATTATGGTCCCGAATTCCGCAATGTAGACACCCCCGCCAACTATCGTTCCCCGCTTAGAGCCATCGGTGTAAATATGTATGGCCCCGTGTGATGATGTGAGGAAGTCCCTCACATGAGTGCAATAGTCTATGAGACCCCGAATAGTATTAGTAGTCTCTCATATGCTAACATGACTCCATGTTCGATGGTTCCATGCGCCAATCGTGTTAAGCCTAACTGCTGTACGTAGTAATAGCTTTCTGGCCAACAGATCCACTAATAGCCAACACAACGCAGCGAAAAGTGCCTATGCTGGCGTAAGTTTTAGGAAACTAGTTATCAGGCTTGCCATTATACGAAGAACCCTCGCTATTCGGGATCGATTGCTTGCCGAATGCAGTGATTTCCTCCTGACTGATATGCCGTAAAAAAGAATAGGGTTTATTACTATCTCTAATATCCAATTGAACCCTCAGGGATTTATGCCTTAGAAGGGACTAATGGCGTTTCTGCAAACATGAATTGTCCTAAAGGCTTTAGAGGCTCTTGTATGAATATTATTTCTTTATATTAACTTACTGTCAAGGAAACACCTAGGTACTTGGCATTGTCCGAAAGGGGTAGTGTGATGCCATTTAATTTGTCTAACGGTAATTATGGAATTTTATACCTTCAAGAGAAGAGTACTAGTTCCGTTTAGTTTGCATTGACATTTAGACCATTCTGTGAACACTAGTCACTGATCTTGTTAAGTGCTGCCTCAAGCCTTTGCGTTAACGTATCTAGATGGAAACCAGGTATTGCCACCACTACATCGTCTACGTATGCATCAGTTTTAATGTACACGGATTCCAGTTTTACGAGCAGTGCATTAGCCGCCACGTTCCACAAGGGAAGTGATAGTACCTTGTGGCGTAGCTCTACAGGCGTGCCTGATGATGTATGCTACACCCATATTGGATGTTAATTGGAGCACATTCTTTATAAGCTGGAATATAGACCGGCCAATCCCTAACTCTATGAGAACTTGGATGATTGCCACCGAATCAATATTGTTGCAGCCGCCTTCAATACCCATGAAGGCTAACAGTGTGAAATTTTTGTGCTCAAGTGACTTTTCTGCGTATTCTGTGAGCGAGTCCAAGGCCGTCTCAACTGATTTCCCCTTGGCATAGGCGTGTTGAAAGGCTGAGAGGAGAGAGCTGTCAACAGTTGTTCTTATATGAATGTCGATCAGTAGCTCCAGTGTCTTCAGAAGGAAGGAGGTTGTGCTGATGGGTCTAAAGTCTTCGCCTTTGATCGCGATGGTTTACCTCATTTCGGGATGGAAATAACATCGCAATTTGTCCATTGGTTCGGAATATATGATCACGAAAGGCAGGCCAGTTAAGGGGTATCCAGATCTTAGTTGTGTTGCAGATCTGCAGGTATTATGTCATCCAGACCAGGTAATTTGTACGGATGGAAATTCTTTATTGCCCAGAGTAACTTGTCCGCAGTAATCTGTATGTACACAGTGGATCGGCTGGTAGGGAGAGCCGCATTTTGCTCTTCCGTGTATGGTTGATAACCTGCAAAATGTATTCCAACACAGGAATTCTAGGAATTCAAAAGGGCTGTTGGTCCAGCTGCCATCCTATTTTTGAATATATCCAGCTATGTATGGCTGTTTAACTCGTATTTGACGCAGTCAGCTGGTCTCAAAGAATGATTCTATATTGTTTCATAATTCCTCCCAAGACTTTCGTTTAGCATTCCTGACAAGGTTCTTGAATTTGTTCATGGAGCGCTTATGGAGTATCAAGTTGCCTGTTCTCATAGCGTCTTTGAACAGTTTACTGCAGTTCTTGCGACATTCTGCTATATTTTCAGACCACCAGGGTGGTCTACGGTTGGAGCGGTGTACGGATGGTCTACAAGTTAGGCTTGTGGCTTTCCAAAACGCATTGGCTAATTTGTCTACAGCTTTATCAATGTCTGACAATTCCTCTATGGATAGAGGACGCGCAATTAGACTGGTAAGAATGTTGTTCTGTTCCTCTTAGTACGATTTAAGCATTTTTGATGCTTTGAAAGAATCGCTGTTTTATATCAAAAAGCTGAGTTCTAAAGTAGGATATCGTGGACGAAAATCATGCCTGTTCGAAGCACTTTGCAAATCACGAGAAACACTAACAACCAGACTCTCTCGCTTACAAATCTGCTTCGGCCGAAGCAGTAAGTTTTGCTGCGTTGTTACTTAGAGAAGCAAGTAAGAAGGCTAAGACTAAGTCAAATAAATGAAAAATTGATAATGTACTTTTCGTACTGACATCTTATATTAAGGCAACCAAAGGTCACAGGTGCGCTAGAAAACAACAATAACAAAACACATTAATAGCGAAACATCATAAGCAAGCAGTAAAAACTAGTAAGCCAAAGGAAAAAAATTCCATAACGCACCATCATAGCTTTGAACCAGAAACAATTTAATTACACTCTATGAACAGGAAAAAGAATTTTCGTTATTTTTTCATTATATGTGTGTATATATGTATAACAAACATTTGCACAGTAACAATTTTATTAGGGGGTGAGAAATAAAATTTAAAAATATATGTACAGCAGGCCAATTCTGTAAGTAGAGTAATTTCAAATCAACCAATTTAAGTAAGTGAATAGCTTTAAAATATATATTTTTTTAAATTGTATGTTAAATTATTTTTTTTTTGAATAAAAAGTTTTTGATGTATAAAATATAAAGACAATAAAACCAGTATGGTATTAAATTCTTTTATGAATTCATTCGATTTATAGAACAGGGCTGATAATAAATATAATTGAAACAGAAAAGGATAATAAAAAATCAGTTTCAACACTAACAACAATATAATCTTGTTGTAGCATTGTCGAATTATGTTTTAATTTCAACCAGAACTAGCAGGCGGCAATCATAAATTAAGCCCATACACAAACATATTTATTCCTTATTCTACCACAGTCGCATACAAATCTAATCGTTTTAGATATTTTTTCTGTAAAATCTTGTTGTACGAGAATTTTATACAACTCTTATAACTTAATTTAAATTACCGTAACCCTTATAAAAGAGTCTCGTCATGTAAATTTTTTTATATATTACCGCCTCAACATGTTATATTGATACCCCAACTCATTCTAGGGGAGCTCAATTAAATAAAAAGGAAAAATATTGTATAAAAACTCATTAGTATCAAAATGAAGTCATAAATTACTAAAAACACACATCTACGTACCTGTACGTCCAACGAAATATATTGTAATACATATGTACGATATATGCAGGAATATTTTTAAGTCGTTTAAATAAGGAAATACATATTTATTTTATCAGTTATGGAAAAAATGTTAAATCACGTCCTAGAACTAGCTCTCCGTAGTCTAATACCATACATTATAATTATAAGAAAAAAATTCATATTTAGTTGAATTGTACATATTAATATAACCGCTTATCGTCCATCTAAGTGCTAAGATAATCACAAGAATATGCAACATACATATATAAATCCAATGAACACAATTTATGATTACAAAAAAGCAACAGATACTAAACGAGCTTCGAATAACTTCTACCGATCAAATTCTAACAAAATAATTTATTCAGATTGAGTTCATGTTTACACAGAAAAAACTAAATTTCATTTTCTGTGAAGGAATTCAATGAAATAGTAAATATTTTGTCTAGAAACGGACCTACAAAAAATTTGTAAATATAGACAAAAAGATCTCAAAAATTGCATTGAATTAAAATGTTTTTTTTAGTGAACGAATTGTTCAAATCTATAAAACAATTTTTAAAAAATATTTACAAATTGTAAACAAAACAATTTACTAAATCAAACAAAAATATTTGCTGGATTTTCTGAAAAATATCAAACAATATTTTTGTCTGAATTTATAAAACAATTAGTCTAAAAATACTAACAAAAATATAAAATAAAATAGTTTACTTAATCATACCAGAATATTTGCTGGATTTTTTGTAATATATCAAACAAAACTTTTGTCTGGGTCATCACCATCACCCATGGCGCATTTATGAAATTTCACATTGTTAAACATGTTCAAGTGTGAATGTTTATCTAAAGACTCGCAAAAAAGTTAATAAAAATTAATGGAACGACATTAACGAATTGATTCACTCACTCACAAACTTAGTACAGTCGCATTCCTTTTGCTATTATTATTGTTATTGTTTTTGTTTGTGTGTATGCCGTCATCGGGGTTGTTTTTTACGACACAGTCAAACAAAAAATTTATTGATTCAGTAAAGAACATTTACTGAAAATGAAATTAATTTTTTGACAAACTTTTGTTTGAATTGTTGTTTTTGTTTGAATATTTTTTTGGAGATAATTTTTTCTGTGTAGTATTTGGTTCGTTAGTTACTCTAACCACTAGTGGAGATTTATATGATATCGGATATTTCGTTATCTTCAATTGGGCTACATCTGCATTCATAAAGGAGTAGAGGAAATCTCAGATTCTGCTATGTAGTTTCTACAAACTGAGTTTTGCTTGGTACTCCTCTAAGTATAAAAGTATGTATAAAATGTCAAATTATACAACTTTGCAATGATAATGACTTGCTGTGTTAAAGTTTCACTCAATGAAGTCATACTCCAAAACAGTTTCTTTTCCTTCAGGAAGTCTGATTTTAAGAGTAAAAAGTATACACAAGAAATATTGTACAAAAATTATCATTAACGTTTCACTACTGGTGTAACGATCACACTGGATTAAGCTCCCTTTTTTATGTTATTCATACAAATATCATGTTAATATAAATCTCTTTGAAATTTAACACCCGTTCTTACAGCCTAATGACGTCTTTAAAGGTTTCGCCAGAAATATGTTGCATTTTTTCTTCTGTCCGAAAAGGAAACAAACAAAACAGTGAGCTCATATTTATCTTGAAAATGATTTTAATTCAACACCCAGTTTAGTTTACACTTTACACTAAGACATGGAGTTAATCTTGACAATGATTGTTGGTAAAAAAAATTAAATTAATTAAAATGCGTTTTTTTACTCTTAGCAAACAAAATAACTTGTGTCTCGTAAAGAACCAACAGCAAACTAAAGGTACAAAAATAAAGATATTTATCTTAAAGAAGCATAAAAACTGACTTCAAAATGTTTCAACGCCAGTCACCTGAACAGCAAAGAAAAACAAACAACAACAAAAAAAGAATTAATTCCATACAAGAGTAGCAGACACTTAAGCACATTTTTAACCACAAAAATATCTGTGCTTGTTCTTTAAATTCTTTCATAAAAATTAAGTGCTTCCTTTAAACTGAAATATATTTAGGATTAAAAAACGAAGAATTCGAACTTATCTTAAGCTTATCTAAATTTTTTTTTTTACGAAACAATTTTTGGCTACCCACAACTAAATGGTTTTAAAGTTTGCACTAGATAGGCAAATTTGTGAGCATTTTTATTTTAAGTAGTATTGTATACAATTGTAAACATGATATACTTTTAAAATAAAATAAAAAGTTATTGAACTTAAAATCTCCAAAATACTTAAGAGCGATAGTTTGGAATCAACGTTTTTCGAATGGTTCTCTAACGATAAATAAAGACATGTATTCTGAAAATATCATATTATAACATTTATTTAGGACACTCAATGCTTTATGTGATGATTTTTACATTTTACGAGTAGTATGCCACAAACTCGGAATGGAGAAAATCGACAAAGAAGTATTGCATTAAGTTTTATCTAAATATAAACGATAAAATCTTTATTCACCATTCATTCAGCATATGTTTCATGGAAAATGTAAATTTTTATAAATTTTGATAAATTTAATCAAAAATCAAAAACTTAGTTTTGTGTCGCATATCAATTTTTTGCCAAAAGTAGCTTTCTGTGCACGATCGTACAAACAGAATATGTTTGTACCGATATGCTGTTAGCTGTAAATAATATGCAAACATTATCTGTTTGTATGGCACCATGAAAAATATCCGGAACGAAAAATGCCGCCAAACTGAAAAATGGACCCAAAATATAAATAAAAATTGTTCCAAAAATAAAAAATATGGCCCCAAAAACGTTTGTTGTTGTTTTCAATTAAAAGCGCGAAACCCCCGAAAAATCTTCTATTAAAACAAAAAAAAAACGGTATTTGAGGCCATATATTTTCTATTTTTGGGACCATTTTTAACTTTGGGTCCATATGCTAGGAAATGTAAAACATGCCAAAAATAATAGCCCAAAACAAAGAAATTACAAATTAAAAATGGACTACAAAATAGAAAAAAGTGGACTCAAAATGATATTGTTTTCAATAGAAAATCCTGCTTGAGGAAAACTGGCCACAAACTGAAAAATTTCCCCAAATGGATAAAATGAAAGTAGCTCAGATATATGGTCAGCCGAGATCGGCTTACCACCAAACCATTTTGCTGGATTAGTTAAAGTTCTTTTTGTGATTAACGACACAACGGCGACTCCTCTGACAGTTAATAAGATAGCAAGACTGAAAGTGTCAATAATTGATACGGCAATTGAACTGGGAGGAGATGTTTGCCATGAATTCGATGGCTGTGCTCCTAAGTAGAACAGGTTGGCTCATGGTCACCTATACAAATAGGAAAACTGCTGACTGGTTCAAGGTCAATATCAACACAATTGACACAAAATGTAACCCCGAAGTAAGGGTAGTTGAAGAACCTGATTTTACCAGGTCTCATGTACGAGGTTATTTCCAGCAGAGCAAGAATATCAAAAATTAAAAGATTCTGGCAATCATCGCAGTTCAGATCAATCTGACTCCATAGTTCTGAGGCCCCTAGGAAAATCTCAATGAGTATTCTACTCTATTTAAGCTCTTGTTTGCCCTAACAGTTAGGTCTAGGTAATTTATCCTTTCGTTTTCTTCCACTTCCATTGTGAATTTTATGTTTTTGTGTTGTTGGCTCAGTAGATTCAGAATTTGCTCCTCCATGTTTCCTTCTAGTATACATAAAATATGGTTCACGTTTCTTACATAGAATATTACGCCAAAATTGGGTTTTAAGTCCTCTACGTATATCTCTTCTAAATTTTGCATAAATACTTCCATGAGTATTGCTGATGTTGAATTTCCCATTTCCAGTACGTTGATATACCTATATATGCTATTGTTGAATTTGAAGTAATTTTGATCCAGTGTGGCTTTTAGCATGCTTGCGAGTTGGATTGAAAATTCCACGTCTTCTGTTTTGTTGAGTAGTGTTTCCTGTAGAATGTTTACTGCCTTTGATGTTGGGATTAATCGATATAAGTCTTTTATATCAAATGAGACTAGTTTAGTATTTCCTGTTATCTGTACGCTCCCTATATTGTTACCTAATTCTGTTGTGTTGAATATTGTATATTTGTCCTCTAAGTCCAAGGTATCTTTCAATTTTGTTTTTAAGTATTTCGATAGTCTATAGCTCGGAGCAGATTTGTAATTAACTATGGGCATCATTGGCGTGTTTGGCTTGTGTGTCTTCGGTAAAGCCATTATAGATGGAACGGATGGGTTCATAAGTGTTAACGAATGACAAATGTCTAGTTTTATTACTTTGGTTGCCTTTTTTATTATTTTCTTGGCCTTTGCTCGGTATTCGTCTGTAGGACGTTTCGTAATTTTCCTGCATTTAGTATCAACTATTAACTGCTCCGTTTTTTCGATGTACTCATCCTTGTTGATTAATACCGTTGTATTTATGAATTTATCTGCTTTCGTTGCTATGATATTAGATTTAAATTTTTGTTTAAGATTTCTAACTGTTTTGCATTGTTTGTTTGGACTCCTTTTGAATTTGACTTCCTTTTCTATTATTTGTTTGCATGTGTATCTGGCCTGATCCTGCTCTTCGTTTGGTAGAATCGCTATTGCAACTTCTGTGTCTACAATAGTTTGTTCTACTTTCTTCTTCTTGTTATTCTCCTGGATGTTGTGCTTTGGCTCCTTCTCTAGTAATTGCGCCTGTCCTTTTGTGGAATTTGTGTTTTCGATCTTTTTCTGCTTGTAAATGCTGACAGTTTGTCTAGTTTTCTGCTCAAATTTCTGTTCCATTGCTTCCGCGTTTATTGTATTTATTTGGTAAATTATGTCCGTCAGTATATCAGTTGAGTAAATGAATATCTAGTAATTCCAAATTTGTCACTTGTTTTTTGGTATACAAGTCCTAGAATTCGAAGAAACTCTTGTCCGCTCTTCTCTCCGTTCTCCTACTCGCTACTGTGTTGGTCTTTAGTTTTATTCTAGCGGTGAACCAAATGTTTGCTTTTATTGTAATTATCTTCCGTTGACGTAGTTTGTAAAAGTCCGATTGTGACCAAGTTTTAAGCCTGACAGGCATTTGTTAAGTATTTTTCTTCCGACGGGGTTTGTTTAAATTTGGATCGATTTTCCGTCATCCCACATCAAATTTGGTTGATAAGCAGACCGGTTTCGACTATGTGCCATCTTCAATGTTCTATTGAATACTAAATCGTTTTCTCTTGTCCGTTGTTTTTTTTTAAACTCGTTTGTTTACCTGACTTCCTCCCTTGATCCCTTTGTGTTTTGCTCTCTATTTCTCTCTTTTTCTCTTGCCTCTAAATGCTATTGTGTGTCTCTGCCTGCTACCATACTTTTTCAAATGCTTGAGAAACATCAATGAAGAGCACAGAACAACCATCTGGTAAATGAAACGAAGTACTTAGATAACAATCAATGATGTCAGAATGACGGCAACTTAGTACTTAGATTGTAATGTACGTGTAATCTAATACATCATTTACTTATAACAGCTTCGATTATTTTGCATTGTGTATGTGAGAATTTCGTTGCATTTCATGGAATTTATTCCTTACATGAACAAAGTAAAAAATTTTGGCCTACTTTTGGGCTATATTTCAATGACAAGCTCGCTTACAGTTCCACTTATTATGTAAACGCACAGTAGCGACAGGTACTGACATCGTAGCTTACTTTGTAAGCGAGAGCGCACCGATTAAACAGCCTATGACACGCTCATGATAAATCTAAGTGGGAAAATAAGCCCAAGCGTCATCACTAGCAGCTACTAAGTATTGCTTACATCAGCGATTACGTAATGGGCATTTTTACCACTGGGAATATTTCTGTTCCTCGAAAAATTTTTTTATCATGTTTATGTGCTATGTGTTTGTTCGATCTGCTATATTGTCTCTTAAAACCGAATTGGTTGTATGGAATGCATCCACTACCATTCAGTTTTGGTGTTAGCGCACCCATAAGTAGCTTTTCAAATAGTTTTGAAATGTTACACAATAGGCTTATAGGTGGAATCCTAACCTTCGTATGATCTTTGCCTGTCTTATGTATCATGGTAATCAGCAAAACCCTACATTCTGCGGGATAGTATTCAAGGCACAAAATGTCACTAAAAATAAATAGAATTATCCTTTTTGCAGTATTAGGTAGCTGTAATAGCATTTTATTGCTTATTTTATCAGCACCTGGAGCTTTTTTCTTGTTTGAGCCCGCAATACAGTGTTCAATCTCATGGAACCTTAATGGAACTGCTGGCACAGCGAGTACTAGCGGCAGCTCAACTATATCATCAGGTTAAGTTGTTAACGAACAGAGTACCTTTTTCAGTGTCTTCCATTGTGCAGCCTTTCTTCGAATCTTTGTGCTTAGCGTCGATCCCATTCAGAAATTTTTACAGAGAAACGGTTTTTTGAAATTCTAGTAGGGGTCTAAGCTGTTTAGTATATTCCTTCAGCCTAGATTTTAGCTAAGGGGATCTGTAACGTTGCCATTCTCTACGAACTCTTCTTTTTTCTGATAAAAGCCCTTCTACATTTACTGAGTAGATTTTATTGCATATCACCTGAAGATTTGCAGAAGTAGCATTTAGGGCAGCTTGCTTAAGGTCTGCCTCAAACATTTTAATTGAGTTATCTATGTCAGCTGGCGTTTTTAATGGGATATTTTCTCTGCAATAAGTACTCAAATATTGTTTGTATTGCAGCCAATTAATACGAATGGCTGTCGTCGATAAATCACAAGTGGGTCATGAAGTTGTATGTGACAATAGTGACAATAGAAGGTGAGTGGTCTGAAAACAAATCTAAAGGTACTTCAGCTTGGATCATTTCGCTGGGGACACCCTGTACCACTCCAAAATCAATAATAACAGGTATTTTTGGCGATCTGTTGACCAGTAAGTTGGCTGTCCACTTGAAACAAAATTCAAGCTCATTTTAGAAATTATATCCAACAAAACGCGGCCTTTAGGATCGATTAGCCATGATCCCCAGAGCATATGCTTAGCGTTGGTGGCACCTGTAGGCAAAAATCGTGTGCCTAGTGAATTAAAAAATGTACCATATTTACTTTCTGTAATAAAATACCTAGAAAGGAAGTAAATTGATAAAATCATCGGGTTGTGATGAACATTTTCAATGCAGATTTTAATGGCTTGAATAAAGTCTTCACAATGATCACCCATTAAGTAATGTTATAATCGCGATTTTATTAGCCGATCCGTAGTACAGAGTATACCCGTTGATTAAACAAAATTCTAGACGTCAAATGCATCTCAGAGGTAAGAATAACATCAACTTGTTTATTCATCATGAAGTATTTGAGTCAGTTTTTATGTTTCCGGATGCCGTTTGCGTTCCAGAAACAGATTTTTAAGTTCATGGTTTGTTTAATGCAGCATGCAATCATGTTGGTTGTAAAACATTTAATGTTTGTATTAAGTTTTCTATTGAAGCCTAAATTCAATCAAAATTGAAACCAGTGTTTTCGTTGGCAAGAGGCCGTTTTTGAGCTGTGATCTGGTTATACTTCAAAGCGTTAGCGTATGATAACTGGCTGTTTGGCATATTTTGCGCTATGGCCTGGTTAGCCTTAAAAATTTTGGCGTATGAAAGTCGGCTGGTATCTGGTTGGCGCAGCTGCAGATAATTGCTATTGTCGAAAGTACATTGATTACGTCTTTTGGAGAAAGATTGCTTAACATATACATATACATGTCACCCCCTATAGTTTGCGGTGTTATTTTCAGAGCAATTGCTACACTTTTTATTTGTTTAACCATCTTTCCGTTTATCATAATTGGCTGTGCTGTGTAGTTTACCACACACAACACAAACTATGCGCAACTTGCAATATGTTTGGGTATGTCCATATTCTTAGTTATTCTGGAATTGGAAAGATCCTACTCACTTGTATGGTTCCTCTACGTCAACTCTTCGGTGCAGTAAATATCTTAAATTATATATAAGTTGTATTACATTATTTTTTAGTTTCATGTCACCTGGTTCCACTTCCATAGGAAACCGCGGTTGGGGTACCTGCTCTCTATTTTTAATGGTAGTAACACTTTTCACTTTAAAAGTTTTAATTAGTATATGCGACTTTACCTCTTCTGGATCCACATATTTGTCTGCAGCTTTTACCACTACCTGGAAGCCCTTACCACTTTTTAGTTGGCATGTGTAAATTGGTGGTGGACCTGACAATGGTGATTTCATCTTCACTATTTTGCAGAATCGGAAAGCGATTTTCGGAAGGTGCGACACAAAATTTACCATCTTTAGGCATTTTCACCACTGGAGCGCGGTTTGAAGATTTGTGACGTATGTACCTTTTCTTATATATATATATATATATATATATATATATATATATATATATATATATATATATATATATATATATATATATATATATATATATATGTATATATATATATATATATATATATATATATATATATATATATATATATATATATATATATATATATATATATATATATATATATATATATATATATATATATATATATATATATATATATATATATATATATATATATATATATATATATATATATATATATATATATATATATATATATATATATATATATATATATATATATATATATATATATATATATATATATATATATATATATATATAACTTCTATATATCGATCAATTCCCACTCAGATTTTTGGTTTTACGGCAGCATTTTCTAGGGTGCCACTTTCTGTGTTTTGTTCTGTTTGGGGTAGTTCGGAGGAATAATAACAAATGTAACTTTTAAATGCATTTTAAATTTTCAGGTGAAGGTGATTTTAGAGCTTTAATATTTCTATAGACTTATAGTAGAATTTAATGAAAAATATTTTTATAGAATATTTTGACCAGTTATATCGTTAATGTATGGGTTTCAGGATTTCCTACGGCGAGTCACTATAAAAACCCTACGGTAAATGGAACTGACACAAAACAATTCACGTGATCGGTCCCCAGGTGGTAGGGACCAGTCCGAGTTCTAACACTTGCTATGATGCGGACCAGTCACTTTTACACGGGGATGGCCTAGGATAAGGTTAATTGATACTTTGTATGCACCTTGTAACTTTTCTCTGAACTATCTTATGGAGTCCTAATTGGTGTAGAATAATATAGATTATATATAAATATTATTCCAAAATTCAGCTGTAATTATCGATTAATTTATTTTTTTTTATTGCTACAAATCCAAGTAGAAATTGTATTTTATTTTTAAGCGGTGTCTTTGATAGGACTCGAACCAACAACCTCCAGCATGACAGGCTAGTATACTACACACTCGACCACAGGGGCACTTATATTTCAATGCTATAAATGACAGTAAAGCAGGAGTTAATATCTAAATATAGTTACGGAACAAGTTTCGGAGTAGCATGGCAGTCTCATTGAAGGGAGACAATTAATTGATACTATGTGATAGGCCTTAGATCCATGTGCATCAAATTAGTTCAGTGACGTTTACTACAATACTAGCCAAAATACCAACTAAATTGACTGAAAATGGTTAATATGTGACCATTTATACAATATGTCTTTTTTCACCATTCACTACTCCTCATTTTTGGCACCAGTCTCATTTTCTCAAGTCATATGACGAGTACTTTTGGATCATTTGTCACCAAATTTTCCGCAGGGCATGTAAAAAAGGGGTAAATTTAAAGGCACATAAAATGAAACTCCGACCTAAACTTTCAAAATGCCGATACACCTTTTTATATATTTTATAAATCAGTTTTTAGAAGTTTGTATTTTTGAAAAAAAAATTATTTTGTTGTGTAGTGTTTACCTCACACCAATTTACTTTTCATCAAGCCTATCCCAGCACACTGGTTGGTCGATTAATTTTGTTGGTTTTACCTTGGTGTGGATATTTTAGTTAATTTATCTTAATCCCAAATTAAATTATATAATTTTATCATCATTTGACGGTAGCTTTTCGACTACACAGGGAAATTACTTTTTCTTTTGTTCGTTCTTCGCCTTTTCGTGTTCCGTTGCACCAGTAAGAGAAGAATTTTATTTATTTTCACAATAAATATAATTTTGTCAGTCATTTATCAGCTTTAAATTAATATAACGCCTATAAATAAATAAAGAAAATAAATTTCGAATGCTCTTTGAAGTTCTTATATTGAACTTATATTCAACTTTTATCAAAAGACGTAGCTTTACAGTATTCTTCTTTTTTATAGTAATTATTCATACAGTTAATTCAATCCTTTGAATTGAGCGAATATATATTTTTTATTCAGTTTAGCACTTTACTTAGTCAACTTAAAATTGACACTCTTACAGAGTAGTCAAGCATACTTTTATTTACAACATTTTTGAGATTAATAAACTCCATGATACAACGTATATTTCGTATAGTTTTGCCTTCATCTTTCTTTCTTTTTTCTGCTATTTTTTTACTCTCATCCAGCATATCAAAGTTGATTTGATTTTATTACTGTGTTATACTTTCCTTCTCAGGTATTCCGCATCTAAAAGTAGCCTTTTCGATTAAGAATTTTTAAATACACTTTGGTGATTGCTGGAATATTTCATTTGATTTCTTGTCTGTCCCTTTGAAGGCAACAATACAAAACAAACTTCCAATCAAAGCGATTAACTTCATTTAACTATAGGATAGATAATAAAAACGATGGCATCTGTCACCGGTCTGACTTTTTGTCCAAGACATAAGAGTTAGGGTGCTCAGAAAAATATTCAATTGAATATTTCATATATGTATAATATTTTAAACTTCCTAACAAAACTCTTTTGGTATCTTTGTATTCGGTAGTACTTTTTTTAATGGGCTACAAAATAATGAGTAGTTTTTATATATCTGATTGCTATACTCCAAATTAAAACTAGTAGTAAGTAATTAAAAAATGTTTACGTATTTATTAGGAAGCATCGATACGCTTTTTTACCAATACGATACCGATACTTAAACAAAAATATTGACGATACCGATACGCTTATTGAATTTATATTGAAGGTAAGAGGAATAAAACACAAGTTGAGTATTTTTTTTTTACTATAAAAAACTAAAGCGTAGTACTCGTAGACTATTAATATTTAAAGTTAATGACGGTATTCAGTGTTTGGTGCAAATGGTCTTGCGAAAGAGCAAATGAAAAAGATCGTAACTCTTATGTAAAATCAAACAACAAAATACAAAATGTTGGAAACTTGCATTTGCTCTTTCGCAAAACCATTTACACCAAACACTGGATCAAAGACAATATAGTCTTTGACTGGATACCTCCAAAATTAAAAAAAAACTAACACACAAACAGCTTTGCTTGTACGAGTAGGTATTGATAAAATGCTCATCAAAAGCGAAAACAAAAAATAATAAGAGCTTGTGAGTGTTGGAATATTAATCCGCAAAACTAAGTTGAGTCGCAATAAAAATGAATGCAAGAATTTACATGAAAAACGTCTTGTATTATATTTGCTGACAAAAATTAGTTAAATATCTGATGTTTCCTTATAAAAAAGCATCCACCTTCATAAGTTGTAAAAGTGAACAAGAACGATGATGAGACGGTGTAGCGACCTGTTAAAATCAGTAGTAATGATCCGTTCTGCTAATCTGATTTGAATATTCCAACACTCCACTCTTAACAAAATAATTTGAATTTACATTAATTCAAATATTGAACTAAAAAGCCGAAATAATAAAATAAAAAAAATAAAATTTCATAAAATTATTTTTGTTTAAAATATAAAGTATTCTAAAATTTTGCAAAGAAATACGGTTTCGCAAGTATGTTTGAACAAGACATCCAGTAAAAAATAGTATCGCTGATGCGACAGAACTCATTTGAAAACTAAAGTGCGGATCGGGATTGTTTTCAAGTTTGGGTATGTGATGTCATTGCGGCAGAAAAAAGGCGGCTCTGCGTCTTTAGACTCGAATGTCTGGACTTCTTTGTTAGGAGAATTACATCTAGAAGAATTACAACTCATCCTTCTCAGATACTCTAATAGTTTTTTCAAAACTGATCCAAACCCTACTTATCGTTGACTCATCAGAACTTGTAGGAAGTGTACGGGTGAAGGTGTTTGCAATAGTTTCGGAATACAGAGCTTCATTAAGGCCAAGTTTTGAAGTAAGACGATTTTTTGATATCGATCAATTGATAAACTCGTGCTTTGTATTGAGGATCAAGCATTTTGTATATACAATTTGGGGACTCACAACATATTATGAAGTCATATGTTATATATTAAAATATTAAAAATATAAATATGACTGCTGTGAAGAGCAGCTCATATTTAAGTATGCTATTTGAAACATAAATAAGCTGTTACAATTGTGCAATTTGTATATACAATTTGGGGACTCACAACATATTATGAAGTCATATGCTATAAACTAATATATTAAAAATATAAATATTACTGCTGTGAACAGCAGCTCATATATAAGTATGCTATTTGAAACATAAATAAGCTGATAAAAGACAAATGAGAACAAATATTACAAAAGTAAAATAATATTTGATATTCCGGGCGTAGTACTGAGGTTTTAGATTGTTTTGACCCTGATGAGTTAAACAATGCTTTATCCTTAAATTAATCTGTGAATAGTACTGATAGTTTTGATACCGCTGGTATTTGATGGGATGGCTTTTCATTTCGTACTGTTAATCTTTGTGAGATGTTCGCTACTTTTAATAGGATTAAATCTAAGGCTATTGGTAATGATGAGTTTGCGCTAAATTTTATTAAGTTATTATTGCCGTTTGTAGGTAGTTTCATATTGCAATTGGTCAATACGATATTAACTACCTCTACTTTTCCAGCCTTGTGGAAAATTGCAAAATCTTTTCCATTAAAAAGAACAATAGGGTTAGTGGTACTGACAAGTTGAGACCGATATCTATATCACCAATATTGTCTGACATGGTTGAGCATTTGATTAAGATCCAATTCGTTACGTATATACACAATAATAATCTCTTTCATGACTGCACGGGAACTACTACTTCTTTGTTGATTGGTCTTACTGATAATATTAAGAGGAAAATATCCAGCAACGGTGTTTGTGTTCTGATGTCTTTAAATTGTCCAGGGCCTTTACATGGTTAATCGTATGTTGCTAATTTTTATGCTTCATAGATTGTATGGTCTTTCAAGTTCAGCTTGCAAATTAATATTTTCTTATAGTTTTAATAGAAGACAATGTGTTTTTAGTGGTGGTTCTAGTTCTAGATTACTTCCTGTAGTGGAGTACCACAGTGCTCGATACTTGGACCTTTACTTTTCATAATCTTTGTATCTGATATTTTTCATACTGCACCTAGTAGCAGGTCATTCGCATTTGCTGCTGATGTTCAGCTAATATTTAAAGGTTGTGCAGATTTTACTGACGCTTTGCAGAATGTTATCGATTATACTGTTGGTTTATTGTATGGCTGAATGTCTGATAATGGTCTTGTGGTTAATGCTATTGTGATTTTTTTTGATGATAGTGCAATTAATAATTTCTCTCTTGTTATGAATGATAGATCGATTGAATCTGTAAAAAAACATTCAGGGCCTGCCCGACGATTTTGACCAGTCGATGTCGTTCTCTTATTTATATTGAAAACAATAATAAAAAAATTAAATTTGTTTTTGTTTTCAATATAAATAAATCGAAGTCGTTGACTTGTCGACATCGTGGGACAGGTAGTAAGTGTCTTGGCATCATTATTGATTTAAAATTGAGTTTTTAAAGTCACATTGATTCAAGTGTTTCAAAGGTTTTTTCACTTTGAGAGCATTATATTGTTTGGATTTACTCTTACTTTTACATCTCAGAAAATAAAAGGTTTGGTTATCCTAATATTTTTTTGATGATAGGAAGTTTTTGCAAATTTTTGCCATATTCGCTAATTTTTCCGATTTTTTGGAATTCTTTATAATTTTAGCTATTTTTAAACCATTTTACAGGCTTGTTTGCTATATAGAAATTTTCGCGATAAAAGTGATTGTTTCACAATTCTTTGCTTTTTGGCATTTTTACTGATTTGTAATCAATATCAGAGCTTTTGTATATTTTTGATGTAAGCAACTTTTTACGCATTTTCGTAATTTTCGCAATTTGCTCCGAATTGTTGGAATCCCTTACAATTTCAGCTGTTTTGAAACAATTTTGGAGCTTGTTTCCAATATTGCAATTTTCACGAATTTTCGCTATGTTTGACAATAAAAGTAATTTTTTCCGGTTCTTGGCTTTTTATAATTATGCCATGCCAACTTTTGATTAATATCATATTTTGCCAGCTTTCCGATATTTTTCAATTTCGGAACTACTAGCGAATTTTCGCAATTTTAAATGTGTATATAAGATTGTTTTTGATTCTTAATATCTGCGGATTTTTGCGGTTTTGGATACACAGAAAAAAACTAATTTTTCACTTCAAATACCAAATTCCCTGAATCAAATGTAAATTTGTTCAATTTAGGTCCTATAAAGAAATTTGTAAATTCAAATGCAAAAATTTGTAATAATTTGTTTGAAAAAAATACTGATTTTTTCAATAAACAAATTGTTTCAATCAAAAAATATTTTAGAGAAATATAAAAAATAAATCAAAGAATTTCATAATTTTATTAGGTTGCCAACATTGGCGATAAGTAAATGAAATGAAATAATAAGCCAAACAAAATTATTTATCTAACTAAATAGAGACAATAATAAAGATTTAAAATTAGTTTCAAAAACATGTTTGTGTAAAAAAAGCTATCATAACGTTTTCTGTGTAATGTTCAAAGAAATTCGCATTTTTAGAAATTTTTGCGATTTATATGTAAGCTAATTTGGGAGTTATTGCTTTTTAGAAGTCTATTGTGTAATAGAATCACCTTCAGGGTATCGTTTTTCATTTTATTAATCTGTTGAAAATTCTTATCATTTTAGCACTTTATACATTTTTTAGTGGAAATTGCAAAAAAAAACCTACATTTAATTTAAAATAATTGGACATTCCTCCAAAAATCAAAAGTAAAAAGCAAAATAAATAGCCCTTTAATAACTAAGACTTTCTGTAAACGGTTATCAACAACAACAGTTTTATGCAAAATCAGTACTTTTCACAAAAGCTGTTTTAATTTTTTAAATTTATAAACGCACTTTTTCCCAAAATTAATATTTTACTTATTCAGTAAAATATTAATTGTTTTATAAAACACATTGAAATTAATTCCTAGTTGGAGTAAAATATAGAGACTGCGATAAGCAGAAAACTTCAAGCTTTCTTCATTAAGTGATCAAGAAATTGATACTTTGAAATAATATTTTTAAGCTAATTGGTTTATAGATTTGGACAATTTGTTTATTGAAAAAACCGGGTTTTTCAATAAAATTGATTTATATTTATAAATTTGTTTGTAGGTCCGTTTCTAGGCAAACTATTTACTATTTCATTGAACTTATTTACTGAAAATTAAATTTAGTTTTTTCTATGTAGTATGTCTGTTGGTAAAAAAGACATTCATTCTGTGGCTAGTGTGCGAGTCGACCAAATGAAAAATTTTCCTGAATGTATGGTGCAAAAAAAATTCGTGTAAGCTGTGTAAAAAAATTCGATAACCAATATTGATGTTTTTCCAAAGCAAAAAATTGTTTTAGAAAATATCATATGGAAGCATGTTATTATCGATTAGTATTTAAAAGTTATTTTACTTTATTAATCAATTATTGCACATAATATAAATACACTTTAATGATTAAATATAAAAATTTTTATAATTTTTATTTCATTAAACCTCTAAGACCATCTGCAGACTGTCTTTTATATATTTAACTATTCCTTTCCAGGAACTTTTGTTTGAAAAATGGGCTTGAAATTCGTGTTTTTCAGTCCAAAAACATACTAGAACTAAAATTTATATAACAGTATAATTCGTCCATTTAAAGGTTAGCTATGACGGTACTCTTTCAGATAATAAGATAAATATGCAACTATTTTTATTAATTCCTAAGTAGTGGTTCGAATTCGAAGCATGGTAATAATATATATAAGTACCACTCATTATTTTGTATGCCATTGAAAAGTACTACCGATTACAAAAATATCAAAGGCTACCATTCCTTCCTCTCGGAAAATTGCTTCAAAATTATACGTGGTAAGCTTACCAATCAATTTTTACTTCTACCCTGTATTTATTCTTAATTTCTGCTCATCCTACTCATAAGTCCTTTTACGGATTTTTTTAAGATGAACGAACGTAAAGTCATTGCATCTATTAAAGTGATTAAACTAATTTTTTTTCTTCATAGAAGGTGAACTTGTTCTTTTTTAACTTTATTGATTTTATGAATTAATAGTTTCTCAGTTTTATCCCATTTCTTTTTGTTCATCCAACTGTGTGAGTGTCTCATTTGATTTTGCTTTGATGTGTTGATTAAGCAGGTGGCTTGATTAAAATGTTACTTTTTTATTCACTTTTTTAACATTTATAACTTCATTAAATTTAAAATGAAATTCTTCTATCCATTACAATATTTTTCCCTGTAAAGTGTGTGAGAAAATATACATATACTTGGTTACAGCATTGAGGGTATAGGGATTGGAATAAAACTATAAAATAGTTATCAGCGATCTTGTTATATTTGGGATTACTAATATTAAGAAGAAAAAATCATTTGGGATTACTAATATTAAGAAGAAAAAAATCAAATTAATTATGTTAAAATAGTAGCTAAGAATTAGATAAAATGTATTGGGAGCATAACTAAGCTAACAATTTGTTATTGAATGCACTTAAAATTATATATAAAAAATGTTCGGAGATCACATCAATTCTTTTGGTGCCGGCTTGTGTGTTCTAAGCGATTAGTGTCTGGAATTTTTTGATTATAAAACTAGTAGCTTTTCTTATGGATATTTTATATATTTGGATAGTTAGGACAACAGAAATAATCACTGCGCGTAAGTAAATCAATAACTTAATAATAGATATTATACTAATCTAAGTAATTTGATCAAATTTATTGCTTTTTGGGTTTCTCAGAATGCATAAAAAAATATTTGGACTAAAAAAAACAATAGGTTTAGTCAAAATTTATGATATAGATGCGAATTAAAAACACTTCAATATAAAAATCTGACTCCAGTTATAAAAAAAACTTAATTCAAAATGGCCTGGAGGGTTTTAAAAGCCGAAAAAGATAAAAGAATTAAAAATGTGTTTTTAAAATTAACTGAAGAGTTTGAAGTGTGAAAAACACTTCTCTGTTACCTCTCAAAAATTACAAATTGACATATTTTGATAAGATCTCGCAAATCATTTTGAAAGCTGTCTAAAAAAGTTAATTTTTTCGAGTCCGAAATAGAAATCTCCGGGTATTGACGGCATCACTGGAGAGATGTTCCAAAGCATATGGAAGGCCATGACGGAATCTCTGGAGTAAGTTTTTGAGAAGGTCAGAGTGAGTGATATTTTCCTGAAGCTTGGATTCCCCCCTCTTGTCGCGCTCCTAAATTTTCCTGCTAGGGTGAAGTACCCACTATTGTCGGGACATCAGCCTTCTACCAGTGCTGGAACAATTACTGGAGAGGGATATAGTGTTATAACTGAAGCAGCTTGATGGTGCTGGTCTTCCCGGATACCAGTATGTTTTCAGGGAGGGAAAATCCGTCAAAGATGCGTACTGCCTGTCAGGTTTTCTGTTATTCTCTCGAATCATCTGAAAAATATGTCCTTGAAATTAAGGACGCGCTTGATTATCTCTCTCGGAATGAGGTTCTGGACAGGTTACGTGATATGTGCTGTAGGGAACTGGCACTATGGGAAAATTACTTTAGTAGGGAGTTTAATGACGGTCGAACCGCTATGAGATTTGTGGGAACTTGCTCGTGAGGTGTCTAAGAGCAGATGGAGATGGAATCTAGTAAAGCCTCTTTCGGTACCACCATAAGCCAAACCAACGTCTGCAGACTAGTCACGACCTGAGAGTTGCTGGATGTGAGCTTTGCTTTCATAGTTGGTTTTCGCTGATATGCTCCTTTTACATCTATCGACGTTTTTCAAACTCCACATAGTTGGAAGACTTCCTGCTATATCCTAAACGTAGACCCTCGCAATATTCGATCCCTGCTATTCCCGCTGTGAACATTATTGTTTATACCGGACTAAGGCCGGCTTTTCTGCTCTGTTTTGCTTGCTGTGGAGACTTAGCTCTGGTTCCACTGGACACCAGTAACTTCAGTTCTTTCCTGGTTATAGATATTTCCTAGCTTGGTATGATCGTTGTAATTGTGCTTTAATAATATTATATATTTTCTATGCATTTTATACTGCTCCATATTTTTTATGATACAAGTATATTTCCAATTAGATGTTAGCCCAACTGTATTTTAAAGCACCATCTTCTATCCTACAGCACCATAAAATATAAACCCTAAACGTGTAAATCATATCACAGAAGGTAAGTTTATATTAAACCAAAAACAAATTTAAAAAATGATTTTTTGTTTTCCACACAAATTCTTCACCAAACAAACGCATAGAAATTCAAGCGTTGCTTTGCCTCTCAGAAATTTTAAAATTTAAAACAAAAATAAAACAAATTTATAAACTATTTGAAATTTTGTTTTTGTTCTCTATATATATTTTACTTTGGTGACGTGATTTACACAATTAGGGCCTTAGTTCACATATTAATTTAAGATGCCTTTAACATTTAAATTGTGGTTGTACCCACTTCAGTTAACTATAAAGTATATTTGCTTAATAAGTTTTCACTTTATGACAGGTAAAAAGATCAAAGAAAAAAAGTTAACTGACACTACTTTCCACAGTGATCCGCAATATAATCAATTGACGTTATTAACTTTTCAAAAAAGAATTACAACCAATTAACTTTGTTGTTCTTTCAAACATTTAATTTGCGTAGCATGAAATAAATAATACTCAAAATGCATAGCAAACTGGTGTTAAATTTTTTATGAGCTCTTAAGTTTTCATATAAAACTGTGACTAACCCTTACATTTCTGCATATGAGGGATCAATATTGGTATCAATTAAAAGATATGCAGAAAACTTTAGTAAGCAATGGCGATGCTTACTAAGATTCATTGCGTAGTCGGCCTTTGGCCGGGCTCAAGGATTTACTCCACAATGGTATTTCCCGGCGATTTTTGTTACACTACATATTTTACATAATTCCCTTCAAACTGAGTACAATCGATATTACTCAATGACGCTACCCAGCAAAAACTTTCGGGATTTTTTTAATGGTTAGCATTTTTTTAATGATCTACAAAGTACATAATGAGTTGGAGTTATTTATTTTATTACCATGTGAAATACTTTGAAGTATTATACAACTCCCTTAATTAGATGGCAAGAGCTAGTGAAAGATGATGTGGGTGCCAAGCTGAAATATAGGGAGATGATAATTATAAACACTCGTCCCGAGTATATATAATTTAGGGGATATGGGAGGACGAAAACCAATGATTAATATTCTTGTATGTTGCAGCGCTAAACGGCAGGTAGGTGGTTTCTTACCTTTGTAGGGTGCCCGTACGAGTAACAAGGCAAGTGTGATTGCTTTTTTCTTACGGTTTATTTTTCACAGAGTTCAATTTTGGGTAAGTATGTATGACTTAAGATTAATTACGAGGATTTTACGATTTTAGATTACTTCACGTAAGTATATATTTTTTGATTAAAATTATCTTTTCAATTTCAGGTTCTTCAGGATATTCTTAGCTAAGTAGTAAGTTAAAAATGTGATTCCAATCCGACTTTTAAGAGGAAGGTAAGATGGCTGACTTGCGCTGAGTGCAAAGGTTGTAAAAGTAATATTATACAAAAATGTCTATCCGATTATGCTTTGCATCGGCTTGTTAGGTAAACCGATTCGGAGACTTACAGATTTTTTATAGGAAGTCGATTAAATTTTAGAGTTGCCCTCTAAATTGAAGAATTACACTGAGCCAAATTAACCATTTTACAACTAATATGACATCAAAATCAATATAAATTTAAAGCTTTACATACAAGTTTTTTATTTAATTTGAGTGTTCAAAGTTACTTTGAACACCATGCTCCAAACTAAAAGTGCTACAGGGCAATAAGCAAGTACATATATATCTCATTACCTGAAAGTTATTGTTGTTGTAACAGCTTTGTTGTTGTTGTCTGGAGTTCTTTCCTATAATTAAGCAGGGATTAATTATTTTTGCTTAGAGTGCCATTAGGTGGGAGTGGGACCTGGTGAAACCTTGCCACCCAGTTGATCTGAGCCATAGGTCTATGGGGCTGAAGGATGTAGACCAATTGAGGGAGTTAAACAAGTGTTCAGTATCGTGCGGGCTTTGAAGACAATCCGAGCATCGATTTAAAGTGCCGGAACTATACGTTCTTGGTAGATGAGCATACATCTCCAGATGGCTCTTACTTGTACCAGGGTTGAGCGAGATTGTCTAGGCAGTTGCGGTTTAGGTGGGTTGGCAGGTGACATGCCATCAAGAACTGCTTTGTGAGCAGTATATTATACTCTCTAATGGGTAGCATTAATGTCTCCTCATATGTGTGGTCAATATTGGTAATTTTTACACATCCTGTAGCAATTCGCCAATGGGTATCGCTAAGGAACGAGGTCCATATTGTGGCACCGTAATTTAAAAGCGAGCAACCAATGGCTTTATATGTCGCTACAAGCATCTCTTTATTTATGCCCAAGGAGGTTCTAGAGCGAGCTTCAAGAACCTTGTTCTTGGCTTTCAGTTTTTGGTTAATGTATGTGGCGTGCGACGCAAAATTAAGGATGCGGTCGAATACTACGCCTAGAATTGCAGGATTACGCACCATATTTATGCGCCTGTCCTCGACAGAGATTTTTACTTCCAACCTTACATCCTTAGTCCAAGAAGTGAAAAGGCAACTGATGACGTTGAGGGTGATAGCTTAAAGTTACGCTTCTTCAGATAGCCTGTGATGGTAGCCAAATAGTTGGTTATTTTGGTGCTTATGTCAGGGATGTTAACACCAGATGACCTGATGGTGCAGTCATCAGCGCATGACACCAGCGAGACTTTCGGAGGTGGGTGGGAATTTCGGCAAGATAAATATTGCACGCCAACTTTTATCTTGCAGTAACTTGATGCTTGCCCTCTCAGTTTCA
This sequence comes from Panzeria rudis, assembly GCA_956483635.1. Classification (NCBI taxonomy): domain Eukaryota; kingdom Metazoa; phylum Arthropoda; class Insecta; order Diptera; family Tachinidae; genus Panzeria; species Panzeria rudis. Next base: position 35,512,025 of record OY101450.1, read on the forward strand.
CAAACACTAGCATTCTATTCAGGTAGTTGGCAATCCAGCGCTTCATGTTGTTATTAATCAGTATCGAGTGATCGAGCGTGTCAAAAGCATTGGACAAGTCCAATGCAGACACAATTAAGGCCATTGGTGATCTGGGTAGCTATCAGGTTCACTGCCATCGTGGTGCTATTGGCTTCCCTTAAACCGTGTTGGTGTGTGGCGAGCGGGAAATTCACTTTCAGGGATGGCAGTAGTAGTGCTTCCAAAACATTTGCTACATAGAGAGAACCAGTGCAACTGTGCCACGTTTTGTAAGATTGGCATGGAGATGCCATCTAGTCCGTGGGCCTTAGAGGGTTTCGCTTTGGAGATTATGTTCTCAACTTTTTGGGGGGTGGGCGAAGGTGTATGACTCAGAGTAATGCTTCATACTCTTTGCTCTCCGTATTATGGACCTTTTGGATCAGTTCTGCGAGGTGGGATGCTCACCAAATTCTCGGCAGAACATTGCAGTACATTTTTTGGCATTTGTATACTACGTGCTATTGAAGCAGATAGTAGCGAGATTATTCTGATTTTTATCTGAAAGTAGTTATTATTTGTTGTTTTGTATCAATAAAATAAGTAGACAAAGACTTCTTAAATGAACACGTGCTTGTAAATGAAAACAAATTTTTGGTGCTTAATCTTTATAAGTCAACAATAGCTGAGTGAGTAAAGCAGGGGTTCTCACCAAATTCCTATTCACGGACCCCTTGTAAAAATTTTTTTTGTATCAATAAAATAAGTAGACAAAGACTTCTTAAATGAACACGTGCTTGTAAATGAAAACAAATTTTTGGTGCTTAATCTTTATAAGTCAACAATAGCTGAGTGAGTAAAGCAGGGGTTCTCACCAAATTCCTATTCACGGACCCCTTGAAAAATTTTTTCCCCGGACCCCCTCTGAAGCCCAGGTTGTATTTTGTTTTTTAGGTTGAATCAAAAACTCATAAATATGTTTAAGCCAAGGGCCGGTAAAAGTTTTATTATTTTGTTTCTTTCTAAAAATATATTTAGCTGTACAGAAAACAAAAAAATATTTAAAAATATATTTAAAATAAATATCACTAAAGTTCAATATAATAAAGTTCTCAAAAAAAAATTTCTTTTGAGAAAAAACTTAAAAAGAAAGTTTATTTTGTACATTTTGTTTCTAACGTTCAATTCACAAGAAAACATCGACGAATTTAAATTGCCGTGATGGGAGTTTATTACAATATCAAAGGTAAACAAAAAGAATGGTTACTAGACATTACATTGGTAATCTCTTCATTACGTTTTATAAATTTTCGCGGATATGCGATTTTTTCACATTCTTTCACATTTTTTATTATAAAAGTTTTGACGATATCTAGTCAATTTTAGGGCTTGTTTCCGATTTGATAGTGATGGCAATAACAGACAGTACAGAGGCTTTGGCATTATATAATAAGTGAAGAGTAAAAGATCCCTCTAATATTTTGCTCTTTGTGTTTGAAGATTGCAAAACATAAATACATATGTATGTATGTACGTATATAAAATAAAATTAAATAAATCATAAAAAGAAGTACGTAAATCGAAAATAAATACTTCTATGGTTTTTGAAAACAATGTTTCTTCGGCTCTTCACGCGGAACTCTTGGATGGTTGCTACGGACCCCCAGGGGTCCACGGACCACCATTTGAGAACCGTTGGAGTAGAGTACTTGTCATCAAATCTGAAAAAAAAGAAAAATAAGAAACAATGTGTGAAAAAAATATAAATAAATATAGTGTCCTTAAAAAAATGAATTTTATTGTGTTGCTTAACTACTTATTTTTTAGCTTCAAGTAAGTAAAATAATAACTAGTTAATTGCTTTGTAAGTCCATTCGTAAGGGTAACCTCTTATAAGCAGCTACGATTGAAATCCTCACATACTTTTTTGGCTACCAGTAATGCTGACTTTAGACGACGTGTTTTTTACATATAGCTTGTTAGGTGTGTGTAACTTCGCATGTTTGTCAAAATTGTCAATTTACAGACGGTTTATAATATTTGCTTTCACACGTACATGTGCAATTACATCTGACATAACCTCTGAGTGTTCACAACAGCTGAGTTTTTGCACAATTTTCGTAAATATATGAAGCGCTCTTTGCTTTTTAATGTTTTTTCAGCCAAACCACACTTTTGATCATTTAATACAGCTGATGTCAGATGCCTTGTCAGATGAAAATAGAACACGCTCTAATTGAAAATTTTTCATCTGACTTTGCTTCTGTAAATGTCATCTGACAATTTTTCATATGTTTCACACGGCATGTATCACTTTTGCAGTGGAAAATTTGACAAGTCAGATGTAAAATACATGTCGTCTAAGGTCAGCATAAGCAACCTTTTTCTTACATATTATAATTTGAATCAGTAAATAACATCATTTACTTTATTTCCAAATTGTGATTGACTTTCCCAGCAAAAGCTTTTGGTATTTTTCTAATCGGTATTTTAAGGGATATAAAGTAATGAGTACTTATTTATCTTGTTACTATGCTCTAAATTAGAGTTACTACTTAGTCATTAATAAAATTGGTACGTATTTATATCATTACCTAAAAGTAGCTATAATTTGTTGTTAAATTTTAATAAAATAAGTAGACAACAATTTTTTAAGTTAACATGTTTTTGGATTTAAAAACTAATTTTTGGCGCTTAAATTTAAAAGACAACAATAGCGGAGTGAGTAAAGTACTTGTCTTCAGATCTAAAAGAGCACGGTTCGTATATCAGCCTGTTCAAAAGAAAAATACAATAAAATAAGTGTGAAAAAATATAAATAATATATAATGTGTATACAATTTCTTTTCTGTTTTGTTTATTTGACTACTTATTTTTTGGCTTCAAGTAAGTCAAATAATAACTAGCTAATTGATGTGACAATGTAAGTACATTTTTTGAACTTCTCAAACAAAAATTATAGTCATCAAGTTAAATTATAAGTATTTACGACTTTAATCCTCATATACTTCTTATGCCTACCAGTAATGCTGACTTTAGACGACATGTTTTTTACATATGGCTTGTCAGGTATGTGAGACATATGTAACTTCGTATGTTTATCAAAATTGTCAATTAACAGATGGTTTGTAATTTTTGCGTTCACATGACATGTGCAATTACATCTGACATAACCTCTATGTGTTCACAACAGCTGAGTTTTTGCACAATTTTCATAAATATATAAAGCGCACTATGCTTTTTAATGTTTTTTCAGCCACACCACAGTTTTGTTAATTCAATACAGCTGATGTCATATGCCTTGTAAGATCAAAATAGAACACGCTCTAGTTGAAAAATTTTCATATGACTTTGCTTCTGTAACTGTCATCTGACAATGTTTCATATGTTTCACACGGCATGTACAACTTTTGCAGTGGGAAATTTGACAAGTCAGATGTAAAATAAATGTCGTCTAAAGTAAGCATAAGTAAAGCTTTTGCTGGGTTATTTCTCTTTTAAAAAGGCAATAGCGTTAATTGATTTTATATTCCATAATTATGAGAAATAGTGTCAATTGACCCTATTACCCTTCATCTTGTTACAAGTACCACTGTATGGAAGCTTTATTTGAAAGTCCTATTTAAAAAATGTTTAACTTTATTTTATAAAATATTAATATATGTCAAAATTCATGAAATTATTTCTCTAAAAAGAAATATTAATGCAAATTTGTTTTCTGTTTTGAATTTTATCAACTTATAACTCAATGAACTATTGTGCATTTTATATCAGTAAATTTCTAAGGTCTTTGACATCCATTCAGTTAAGGTTTAAAACATGTTCATGGCTTTGTGGCTTGATTTTGTTTATTGACATTTTTGCATGTATGTAGTTATGTCTTTCCATTCAACAACGCTTAACAGTCAGCCGACTGAAAAAAGCATTCAAACAACTTTTTGGTAAATGCCATTTTAATTTAGGCTAAAAGTAAGATTTTAGGGACCAAAAGCATCGTAATTGGTATTTAAATTCCTTTTAGAAGCACAGCAGAAATAATTAGTTTGTAAAATGTTTTTATATTATTTCTTTTTAACTTTTCTTAAATTTGGGTTTATTGCTCTTTATGTGACATGCAAATGTTTTTTTCCGAACTTGTCTCGGTGTGTGACCCTTTAAGTTTTAATAATTTAAAATTCTGAAGAAAAGTATTTTTCTTATAAAAAATTATTGTTAATGGCCATGGTCATCTATTTGCAAAAAGAATGTAATAATATGTGTTGAGAACAACTTTAGAAAAAATTCAGGTTACCGGCTACAGCACAAGGCGATGGTTAGTTTTCTTTCGTTCAGATTCTTCAAAGTTTCACTTACTTTGAGATGTTGTTCATTATACTGGGGACTAAGTAAAATACACTGCAATCCGACGAATTGAATAGTTAATTTCTTTACTAAGCAATTGAAATCTAAGCAAGAAAAAAAATCTGACGATATAAATATCTCGCAATAAGCTTGTTTATAAAGCTTGACGATATAAATATCTCGCGATATACATGTTTAGGAAAGCTATTACACTTTAGACTAAGTAAAATACACTGCAACCCGATGAATTGAATAGTTACTTTCTTGACTAAACAATTGAAATCTAAGCAAGAAAAAAATCGGACGATATAAATATCTCGCAATAAGCTTTTTCGACAATGTAAATGTTTAGGAATACTATACGAACAGACAATTTAACTGCTTTGAATATCGTTCGGCTAACTGCGCACATTGGGGCAAATAATACCGAAAGTGGTGCTTAATCCAAGCTTGGAAATTAAATCTTTTAAATAAAGTTTGTTACCGAATAAAATAAAACAAAATTATATGGCAATAGCCGTAGAACTCATTATAAAATGTCCAACAGTTTTTTGTATTTCACTGGTAAAGTTGAACATTTTTTCGCGTTTTTTAAAAAAGCAAAAAAAAAATCAAAGTTTAGTATTATTATTAAGTAGTTCTTTTATATAACTTTGCCTTGAATTAAAAATTTAAAATCACACCATAACCTTCAGGTATTTAATGGCCAGTTTTTTAAATATAAATTTTGCAAAAAAAAAAAACCGGCTACAAAATTGGCGTGGCAATGCCCCCATATTTTATCATCATGTACTTTTACGAGAACTAATTGTGTGTGCGAAGTCTCATAAGAATCGCATAAGTAGAAGTAGTTAAAATTAATATTTACTTTTCATGGGCACGGCACTGCCCACATTTCTTACCACAATGTTGTATTTTAATGACAACTAAATGTGCATGCAAAGTTTCATAAAAATCGGCTGAGAAGAAGTGGTTAAAATGCTTATTCACTTTTCGCGGGCGTGGTACTGCCCACTTTTAGACATTTACAAAGTGAAATTTTACAAACGCCTAATACATAATTGATATTCCGGCCAAAAATTTTGTTAGATATATTACAAAATATCCAGTAAATATTTTTGTTTGATTAAGTAAACTATTTTGTTTAATATTTGTAAATATTTTTCGACTAATTGTTTTATAAATTCAGACATAAATACTGTTTGAAATTTTTTAGAAAATCCACTTAATCTTTTTGTTTAATTTAGTAAATTGTTTTGTTTACAATTTGTAAATATTTTTAGAAAAATTGGTTGGTAGATTTAAACAAGTTGTTCAGTGAAAAAAACACGTTTTTTTTCAATGAATTTGTTGAGCTATTTTTTTCAATATTTACAAATTTGTTTGCAGGTCCGTTTCTAAACAAAATATTTACTACATCATTGAATTCCTTTACTGAAAAACAAATTTGGTTTTTTCTGTGCAGCTAAAAAATTATTTTTATGGCGAAAATAGCGAAAATTTGCCAAAAATTAAAAAATTGCAAACAAGCCCGGAAATTACTTAAAAACAGCAAAAATTGTAAGGAATGCCAAAAACTCGGAAAAAATCGCTAAAACTAGAAATTTTTGCGATAAAAGTGTTTTTTTTTGCAGGTTTTAGGTTTGTTTACAGTTCTACCGACTTCTAATTAATATCAGAATTCGCTATATTTTAAATTTTGGCAAGTTGTTGCGAATTCGCGGTTTTGTCAGAATTTTTGGCATTCCTTACAGGGCTTGTTTATAATATTAAAATTTTTTAAGTAGTTTCTCTATTTTTGCGATTGGAAACAACTCCAATTTTTCGCAAACTTTCATAGCAAATCGAATTACAAAACTTTTAAACTAAATTTTTGTTGCCTGCTTCTTCTAGGTAAAATTTTATTGACTTTTTTACGATAAAAAATTGTCAGAATAACAACTTCCTATTTTTATATCTTTGGTTACAACTTATAACCCTGGTGGTTATTATTACTGTGTCAGAATCTGAGGTCCAATTCGTATGACTGACAGCCAGCTGGTAGTCGTCACTGGTCTTATTTCGGCCGGTTCCAGCCAATGGAGCGTCTGGAACCGGCTGATTTTCGTCCGCCACGTTTACAAAATTAGCCGTTTCAGCCGATTTTAACCAGAAAACTTTGTGTTTATTTCGAAACATTTTTGTTATTTTCTTATAAAATTTAGCAATTTTGAAACAAGTTTATCTACAGATATGTAAAAATCGCTAAAAAAAAACTTAAAGCTGAAACGCTTAACTGGCACTTTGACAATTTATGCCCTAAATTTCACGATTTTTGGACAACATTTTTTTAATACTTTTATACAGCGTCTTTAAACCTAAAAATATTAAAGACTAAAATCAGCAACACAAGAAATGCAACAATAACAAAGAAAGCCAAAAAATGCATTAAAAGTATCGGATAACTAGTGAAAAACGAAAATTGTTAAGCTAAAAAATGGTCTTCATGCGCTATTTAGGGCGCCTAGATAAGGTCAGTTTGTATGAATATGTTCACAAAAGTTGTTCATCTTTACCATAGCTACAAATTCGCCAAATAAATGTTAATAAAATTTGTTCAACGTACTCTTATCCAGCTAACAAAAACATTTCAAAATAACATCTCATTCGATTGTCTCGTAAACATTTCGCAGACCATGCACTCGAGATCGACTATCGAAGTCGGAAAGGGAAAAATCTGCTGAGCTCACTCGTCGCTCATTTTAATGCAGCAAATCTTTCGATTTCGATGTTTTGCTAGCGAATATTTGGCAATATCAAAATTGAACAACGGTCGAAGAAATTTTGACATCACAAAAATGTAGATCGTTATCTTATTTTTTAATTTATTTTATTATAAATGGAATGTGTTTTTACTTTAACCTTTATGTCTACAACCGAAAATTTTTCTTCAAACATACAACCATCAGACCCTGGTAAGTAGTGCCATTTCGTAGTGAATTTGTTCAAATAGAGATATTGTTTTTAGTTTTTCTCGACAAATTGAATAAGTAGAAGCCTGTTTATGAAAGCAAACGTCGTTTGTTGCAGAGCAGTCATAGATGTTCAAACTAAGATAACATTTTTTGACTAATAATTTAGTATACATACAGACATATCTATTGCGAGTCTATTTTCATATATTTTGAATATAACACAAAAACTATGATATTTAATTAAGATTGAATTAAATTAAACATATATTTTTGCATTTTGAATAAAAAAATTTCATAAATTGTTCTGTGCCTAACCGGGTAGGTCTTTTGTATGGTTAAGGGGTAAGTTGGAAAAACTACTTATAGATTTTCTCCAAATATATAAATTATATATGTTATTTTCTTAGATGTAAAAAAACAAAATTTTAGGAGCATATTTAAAATTTCACGTCGATATCGCACCAGGTAGTGAAATTATATCGAATTGAAAATGAAAAACATACACCGGTAGGCGGTTGTAGACATAAGGGTTAAGTTACGCTGCAATCAGAGAGATTCGAACACGGTACCTCCAGACTATCACATCTACTAGACTTTCATAGATTATTTTTTCTATTAAAGGCTCTGCGAGCAACTATTTAATTCAGATACAATGGGAAAAACACTGTTTGGCCGTTCCCTGAATTATGCATTATCTTTGCGTGTTCTGCCCAACGTGCTGCGCCTCGGTAATGGATAACTATAATGTAATTACAATAAAAGTATATAAATGCTCCAAATGTCTTTCGGCCAACTGTGAACCGTTTGCGCATTTCTACGACAGACGATATAAATGGTTCGTCCAACTAAGGCCTGAAGGATGTAGAGGAGATAAATATTACGGATTTCAAAGTAAATAAACCACCATCGGACGCTATTAATATTTCTGCTAACGTTTAGGTTACTATGGTTCGTGTTTTCACAATATTTGCAACTACTAAAGCAAAAAATCTTATTCCAATTCGTTCCCTGTGTATTAAAATTCTTCTGTGTGCAACACCGTAGGAGATTTAGTTCACCAAAATTTTACTTTATGTTACCTTTACATTTAGAAGTCTTAAGAGAGTACTACACGCATCAATATTCAGCTTCAATATATGTGTCTGTGTGCGTTTGTTATGAAAGCTAGAATCATTTTAATATTCTTCAATATTACTCCTATGAATATGTGCGACTGTTTTTTTTAAACAAACGCACACAAACTTATACAAAAAAAACTGAATATTGGCACGTCTGGCAGCCGCTTTAAATTGATAACTTAAATGTGTTATTTCTGCTTATACGATATTCAGTTATCGTTTACATTTTTGAAAAAAATGAAATGTCTGTTTAAAATTAATCCCTCTTAGCAAAAAAACTGAAAGTGTATACTGAGAGCATATTTTTTACTCCTATTTAAATATTTATTTAGTTGTTCTAATATCAAATGCTTAAATACTCTGTATAGCTCAATAAGAAACTATGTATTAGAGTATTTCACTTTCTGCTGCCCAAATGAAAAAGACAGTAACAGAAAAATATAAAGTTTCTACGGCTGCACACTGGAAAAAAGGCGAATCTAGCCGCGGAAAAGTCATATCTTTCAAGCGAATAGTCTGATAAAAAAAATGTATTGGACGAATTATAGGGAAGGATGTAGACTACAAAACTAGGTAGCTATTTTTAGCTCAGTTGGCGCTATATGTTGCTATGTAACACCAATTTTAGCATTAAAACTCTTTAGTCGTCGGAAGGCATATATCTTCAAAACTAATAGTCAAATCCAGAAAAAAGCGTATACCTAAAAAGACTGTAGGCTATAAGGTCTGTAAATAAATTAGCTTTTTTTAACACAGTGGCCGCTATATGTTGTTAGATAATACCAATTTTACCAATAAAATTCGTAAGCCTTCGGCGACACCATTTCTTCCAAACTAATAGTCTGATCTGCAAAAATGTATAGATGAGTTATAAGCAAGGATGTAGGCTATAAATTTTGTAAAAATTAGACAGCTATTTTTAATACTGTGGGCGCTATATGTTCTTATATAAAATTCTTCCAAATTATTGGTCTTATCGACAAAGCTTTAAGATCCGTACAAAATTAGTCACCTGTTTTAACAATGTGTTGTTATATAAGACCAATTTTACCAATATAATTCTTCCAAACTAAAAGTTTGACTCACATAAATGTATAGATAGGTTGTAGATAAGGATGTAGGCTATAAATTCTGTGGACGCTATATTTTGTTATATTAGACCAATTTTACTGATAAAAATCTTTAGTCGTCGGAAAGCTTATGCCTTCCAAATAAATAGTCTGATCCACAAAATATATATGTCTGGCATGCAGGTCTGCAAATAAATGAGCTGTTTTTAACCCAGTGGGCGCTATATGTTCCCTATGGTAAATGGAACTGACACAAAACAAGTCACGTGACCGATCCCCAGGTGATAGGGACTAGTCCGAGTTCTAGCACTTCCTATAAAGCGGACCAGCCACTTTTACATGGGGATGACCTAGGATTGGGTTAATTGATACTTTGTATGCAATTTGTAACTTGTCTCTGAACTATCTTGTGAAGTCCTAATCGGTGTAGAATAATATAGATTATATATAAATATTGTTCCAAAATTCAGCTGTAATTGTCGATTAATTTATTTTTTTATTGTTACAAATCCAAGTAGAAATTGTATTTTATTTTTAAGCGGTGTCTTTGATAGGACTCGAACCGACAACATGACAGCCTAGTACAATACCAACTCCACCACAGGGGAACTTATGTTTCAATGCTATAAATACCAGTTAAGCTGGAGTTAATATCTGAATATAGTTACGGAATAGGTTCCTGAGTGGCATGGCAGTCTCATTGAAGGGAGACAATTAATATTATATAGATACTATGTGATAGGATTTATATCCTGGAGCATCGAATTTGTTCAGTGCCGTTTACTACAATAATAGCCGGAGTACCAACTAAATTGACTGAAAATGGTTAATATGTGACCATTTACACAATATGTTTTCACCATTCACTACTCCTTATTTTTGGTACCAGTCTCATTTTCTCAAGTCATAGGACGAGTACTTTTGGATCATTTGTCACCAAATTTTCCGAAGATAATCTTAGCAATAAAATTCTTAAGCCCGATATCTTCCAAACTAATAGTCAGATCTTCTAAAATGTATACACAAATTTTATCGCTAAACCTCTTTAGTCGACGGCATGCTTTTATTCCTGGAAGGAATGTAGTCTAGAAGGTCTGTAAATAAATTAGTCTAGAAGGGCTGTAAATAAATTAGACAATTTGCTTAAACTCCAGAAAATAAATTTTATTTAAAATAAATTAGCTACATAGAAAAAAATAAGTTTCGTTTTTGATAACAAAATCCCGGTATTCAATAATTTTTTTTTTCAAATTTCCTGTGATAAAGAATTCCCCTATATTGATAACAAAATTATTTCAAAATAAAAATATATATATAAATTAAAAAAATGTTTACATGGCTGGAATACGAACCCGGGCTTTCCGGACGTAAAGCATACACTCTCTAGCTGAGCCATATCCCATTTATTTTTTTATGGGATACAACTTGTTTTAAGTACTTATGTATAAAAAGAAAATAAATAACCGGCATGGAAAAGAAATACTTACAACGAAATATTTTATTATGTTAAAGATAAATGTTATTGAAATTCATATTTTTTTTTAATAACATGATTTTATTGAATATAATTCTTGTCTATTTTTTTCTGTGTAGTTTTAACAGAGTGGGCGCTATATGTTGCTATATACGTCCAATTTTAAACATTCAAAATGCAATAAAAAATAAATTGAAAGTGCATTCAAATTTCAAAATGCATTAAAAATTTATTTTAAAATTAAAAACGACTGCTTTATTGTTATTTTAATTTAATAACAAATGGTTTCGGAAGCAAATCATATAGAAGTATATATATTTAGAAAACTGATGTAAATGTCGCATACGCAAGTCTCCGTAGGTAATTTTTTGAACAATAGGACTCTGTAATAACTATATTTAGACTCCACAAAATTTTCAGATACTCTCGGGTATACTTTTTTAGTATCTCTACACAGATTTAGTAAAGTTAAAAACAATTTTTTTTTTGTATTTACGCTTGTATACCTTAACTGAAATAGCAAATATATAAAGTAAAGCCGTTTAAAATAGATAATATAACACTTTATAAAAAAAAGTACTTTGTCCGAAAACATCAATCGCTAAAAATTTCATATGAACATCAATAAAGAATTACAATCCAGTTTTTTCTAAATGTTTAAAAGGCCATATTTTCCGAACCAGGCTAAACAGCGATTAATAAATTAGATTTTTAAATAAACTGATTTGTCCGCTTTGATGGTGCGTTTAATATTTTTTTTCAAACTCGATATTTGTTTTTATTTTTTCGCCGCTAGATTGGCATTTTTCCCTCTGTGGACTGTAAGAAAATATATTTATTTTTTATAGAAGCACTAAATGATAAATTTAAGGAGGAGTAGACGACTAAGGCATGAAAAGACTCCATTGAAACTAAAATGCGAATTAATTTATTTTGACAAAAAAGAAAAATTAAATTAGCAGTTATTGTTTTTCGATTCTTGCTTGCCTTTAGATTTTGCTATTTCATTAATTTATTTTTTTTTTTTTGCAGCGATAATATTTTGGATTGTTTGTTAACAATTGATTTATGCTCCAACTTAAATGACCGAAAATCCTTTTTAAATACATATTCAGATTAAAATAAAAAACTTAAGATCTGATTTAAAGTCACTGATAAAAAATATCAATTTGTATAAATTGCTTATTTCGTGTTTCTTATTTTATGCTTATTTCGTTGGTTTTTATTCCTCTTATGTTGTTTTTTTATTTATTTTTTGTTTTAGGCAGCAGTTCATTGCACTTTTGGGAACACAATCCAACATAAAAAGCGATATTCCATTATTAGTTTAAGTAGATTTTATTGTTATTTTATTCCGCTTTATTGCTCGTTTCTGTACCTGTCTCAACAATTGTACTTGTAATATTTTTTTTAAATATCTGTCCTTCTTTTTCATTGTAAACGGGATGGTGTCTCAGGTGTCTTATGATTTGGAAATGCGATAATAATGTTTGATTTTGATTTTTACAATTGTCTGTTTCAGCTGGTAAATATATTATCAAGATTCTGTCATCAGATTTGAATTCATTAAAATAACATTTGAATTGTTTTCCTCTTCATGTTAAACGTATTCTTTGTATTTATTCTACTGTCAGGTTCTTAAGTGGATGTTAAGGTCAATGATTACATTAGTGAGAATGATTCTTTATAAAATGTTACTTTAAGTATTAAATCTCTTAAAACCTGCTACTTTATTTGGGGATTAATGTCCTGATTCTGGGAAAACCAAATTTTTGTGTGTTCTGCTGCAGGCATCATGATGATTTTTAAGCTATTTAATTTTAATAGTAGGCATTTATTTAGGAATAATAAGTTAACGTTGAAAAGAAAAATGTGATATTGGAAAAGAAAGTTTGTAGACAATATTCTTCTTAGGGATCGATATAAACTTTACTGTGCTAAGTCTAGTACGCCTGAATTTGAGATTTGAAATTTTGTATTTATTTCTACACGGAAAATTATTGTGTAGACAAATTCGTTTTTATTCACGCAAATTTACTTAATTTTATAAAATACAATGTACAAATGAAAAATTATTTGAAAGACAAAAAAAAAATACGAAATATCAAAACTTCCTTGAGCAAGCAATTCTCAGAATATTAATTTTTGTTTTATTTACCGGAAAAAGTCTCCAGTAATTGATATGCCATCCCTGTATTAAACAAAAATTGTGTTGAATTTTCTTTTCAGCTGCGTACTACCAAACGGAAGGTCAGCTGAAGAATTTTCAAACCTCAGTTTCAGTTTGTTTTTTTACACTTACATCTTATGGCAGCCTGAAATACGGGTAGAACGGAGTACTAGGCTTTAAATGGAAAATAGAATTAAAACCTAAAAAACCGACCAAGTGTGACTTGGACTTACACACGGAAATTTTTGTAATATCGTGCAATGATTAACACTATCGGGCATGTTCTCTATTTCATGTGGAATTAAAATGTGCGGAATTATCCAAACATTATTGTTGTAAATTAATATTTATAACAACAATGCTTTGATAATTCCACACATTTTAATTTAACATGAAATACAGTACATACCCGTATATTTTTTAAAACAGTTTAGGAAAAAACAAAAGAGTTTCTTAAGCAATATGCGATTATTTATTAAAGCATCAAAGCAAAGAGCCATGTGAAAGACATAAATTACAGCCTGTCGAAGGACAACCAAAGAAACTGAATTAAACACAAAGCTACATCTTCGAATAAGCATCCCACTAATTTTCGACTTATCGTTCGCCTGGCCTTATATTATTAACATAAACTATTAATTCCTATCAAATTAATAGATTGCCAGATCAACAATTCCATAGAAAGATGTACAATTCCCACAAGAAAATAAACAATAAAAGGATAATAACAGAAAGGTATAAGTCGACCATTTTTAAGCCGGCTTGTTACGCTATTGCTAAAACTGATGCTGACTGTTGTCTTCCCATACATGACAATATTGGGACACACAATTTATATTAAAGTGCTTATTTGTTTTCATTCACATTAGTTTTCATTCGACTTGTCGCGCTGAAACCCCTTAATGGGACGCAAATCTCCTATTTGTCTCCGAGAATGCTTGAGAGCAAAATCTTCCGATATCCTGGAACAGTCAGTTAAATTATTTAAATGTAATTATTTCAAACCATATAATTTGCTGTCTAATCAAAAGTGATTCTATAGCCAAAGGTCCGTAACAGTATATTTAGAGAGAATAAGACATGATCACCATTCCAAAGAATATGGGAAAATCAACATTACCACTACACTCCAATCATCAGAGCTAATGCGCATCTTTGCTTGTCACCACTTGTTAGGTGGTTCGGTTGAATGTGAGCGCGATTGTTAATTATACAAATCGTATCAGACATTTGTATTCGAGAATTGCATAATTCTTAGAGATACCGTGATGTGAAAATAAGGCCAAGTTGCTATCGAATAAATTCGGCCATAAGAAGTGCTGAGATCAAATTGGGGACCAAGTTCTTAACAGGTACAAACCATCTTATTTCTAAGCAATCTATTAGCTTGTCAATATTTATTTATCTTTGTAATATGGGAAAGAATTATGACAAAAATGTTGCCAAGCTGGCAGTTTGCTTAAAAATGAGATTTTATTATACTTATCAATAACTTGGTCCTGATTTGGTTTCCATTACTCTTTCTGGCCAAAATTTTTAGACAGGAACTTTGCGTAGAAGTGCAAAAACAAAAATGTTGAGTTATATGCAGGAATCAAGCCTTAGTACCAATATCTATCACTCTACAAAAATGCAGACCTATACGATGGGCTCAAAGAACGGCATGTCTTAGAAACCAAGAATTGTATGTATTAAATGCATGGGAATAAAAAACTTTGAAGCTTAATTACCCAGAATTTTATTTTTTGCACTTGTAGCCCTTTGCTTTTAAGCTCCTCAACTAAAATTCAAAATAATGTTTGGAACATATACGTATATAAGGGGAACCCTAGTACCCCTAGATAAAAAGTTCTCGTTTTTAGATTTTACCATTACTTCCTCATCAAGAGCTACTTGTATACCATATTTCATGAGGGGTACCTTAGACATCTCTACATGAAAAATGCCCATTTTCAGATTTTTATTATTATGTTATCAGAAAGATTACCTGTATACCAAATTTCACCTCTCTAACTATAATGTAAGTGCATCTTTCCTAGTCCCCACCCCACATATGAAAATTTTTCATTTTCAGATTTTTCTTAGTATGTACTTTCCCACCAAGACCTACCTACGTACCAAATTAATATTAATATTTAATTAATATTACTATTTTGAACTATTTTGCTTTTTGGCTCGTCCGTAGGCGTACAACACTCTCAAAATCATTTTAACATTCTCTTGGCTGCGCTGCCATACGATACTAATAGGTGGGCAATAAGTAAGATGGCAATTTGCTGGTCCGTAATTACCACGTGCTCTCACCTAGTAGAGATAGCACTAAGCAACTCTTAACATTAAAAAAAAAGATTGCTTTCACTTCTGTTCTTATTAATACTGGGGCATCATATGATCGCAAATATGCTCTAACTTCTAACGTAGTGATTGAATGAGCTGACTCGACAGGAAAGAAGAAAAGCACTAAAACTTGGACTGTCTCACGGATATACCAGTGACTGGCCTGTTAGTATTTGAAAAAAGTACTTGTTGGATTACAAGCCCTGGAGTACCAGGACTTTGCAGGAATGTGTAAGCTGTAGATAACTCTCTATGCATCACAGTGTGCCTAATGGCCTTCCGGTGTATTCGGTAGCATGCGGGCCACAGTGCTGTGTCCAATAGACAAAAATAAATAAAATAAATTAAGTCCTCTTTTTGCATGGAATTTATATTCTTGCAATAACGAAAAACTAGATTAATTGTGAAAAAAATGGTTTAGAAAAAACTAATTATGTCGCCACCAGACGTCGGTTTTTATGTTGCTAGAAATAAAAAACAACAATTTTTTTATGAACCCAAATTGATAGCACTATATTCAAAACTTTTAGTACTAACTTAAATAAAAAAGTGCTAAAACTAGCACTGGAAATGCTAAAATGGCAAGCCTGGTAGTTAGGCCTTCTCAATCAATTTCAACAAATTAAGAAAAATACTTATATTTATTTTATATATAATTTAAGATATTAAATTATAGATAGTACGTCTGCGTGGCTGCTTTTTAGCTCAAGACTCCTTACCAACATATAAACATAATATTGGATCGCAGACGTTCATTTCCGACAACTTTGAAATGTCTCATGATCACACAAACACACTCACGGACAGAATTTTTTAAATCACGCACGTTCACGCATAAGTTATGGATGCCAAGTCATGAGCCATTATAGGAAAGTACCAAAGTGTGGCTCTACTTCACTTAATACATCAGCTACATGTACCAAGGATTAAGATAGACTATGATCGCTATTGAGTAACTTTTTAGCTATTGAATTTTTATTTCAAAAAAACTAAAATGGGAACACTGTATTAGCTGATATAATTTTCTACAAACGAAAATATTTAATAATTTATTATAATGATTTAATATAATTCAAAATTTAATGACCTTAGAAGCCTGAGTAGAAATAACTTTTATAAAAACAATATTACAAAATATTCTTAATTAATAAATAAATTGTACGATGGACAAAAATTAAAATAAATCTTTAAAAGGTTTTTGTTTAAATATATCCAAATACGGTAACACTGAGTTGGCTTAAATACTTTTCTGTGAACAAAAATATTTTTAATTAATAAATAAATTCTAAAATGGACAAAAAATTAAGAAAATCGTAAAAACACGTTTTTGTTCCAAAATAAACAAAACGGCAACACTGAGTTTGCTTAAATACTTTTCGGTGGACGTAAATGTTCTTAATTGATAAATAAGTTGTTAGCTTACAAAAAAAATATTTAAAAAAATATTTTTTTTTGTTTCAAAACAACCAAAACGGCAACACTGTGTTTGGCTTAATGCTTTTCTCTGATCGCAAATCGCTCGTTTGTTCGAACGTGATTCTCGTCACTTTGAATAATGCAATTTTAGGTCTGCAAAAGTTTACTTAAGCGCACAACAAAATTTTTACAACAAAAACACGAATGCTCTACGAATAGCAACGAACATCAACAATGAATAATTTTTATAGGGTCTGTGAATTTATGAGAAGTGAATAGTAAGCACTGCTATACATGAATGCAGAGAATGTGAAGTTTTTTAAGAGGGATCACATTGCAATGTAATTTGCGATATGACATATTATATACCAATGGAAAGGTAATTAAGTCTAGTTTCTTATTAACTACCAGATTGTTTAATATTAATATTTTTTCTGTTCTTTTTTATATTACTCGCAGATATTTTCCTGCACTTAATCAAAAACGAATCGCTGGATAAACATTTCTAACGGAATGAGATGTTTTTCTTAAATATAAACTGAAGGGTGGGACTCATAAGTATCAGTGCACAATACAAAAAAACTACATGGTACTAAAATCTAACTATGGTAGAGGGCAACAAAAAATAAACATGTACCGCCGTTGAAGATGATTGCATCTGGGACTCATTATAGGTGGAGTGTAATTTTCCCAATTTTGCACACAGTTTTAGTGGCTCGGCATAGGAAATCTTTTAAGCCATACGTTTATGTTAAAAGATGTATGTGTTCAGTAATTTTATGTAAAATAGAACTAGCAATATTTTTCTAAAATATTTTAACCTTATAACTGTTCTTTGTGTTGCATTTTATTAATGGAATACTTAAATTGGTATTATCCCAATAGCACTTAGTTTTATACCGTAGAGCTACTGATCTGTATAACGCTAGTGACATTACCCAATTTCCGAAAAAAAATTTATTTAATCTATAACCTTATTAACACCTTCATTATTTGGTTTAAGGTATTATCTATGGAAAATAAATTGATTCAATAAAATGAAAATTTGTACAAAGTGCTGAGTAATTTTGAAAAAGTGGTAAACTAGAACTTAGCACTTTTTTGAAAACTTTTGGTATTAACTTAGATAAAAAAGTGCTAAATCTAGCACTAGAAATGCTAAAATGGCAAGCCTGGTGATCAGACCTTCTCAATCAATTTCAACAAATTAAGAAAAACACTTATATTTATTTTAAATATATATATTGATATTAAATTATAGATAGTACGTCTGCGTGGCTGCTTTTTTTGCTCACGACTCCTTACCAACATATAAACATAATATTGGATCGGAGACGTTCATGCCCAACAACTTTGAAATGTCTCATGATCACACAAACACACTCACGGAGAGAATTTTTTAAGTCACGCACGTTCACGCATAAGTTATGGATGCCAGGTCATGACACATTATAGGAAAGTACCAATAGTGTGGCTCTACTTCACTTAATAAAAGTAAAGCGATTCTTTAGTACACCAGCTACATGAACCAAGGATTAAGATAGACTTTGATCGCTATTGAGTAACTTTTTGGCTATTGAGTTTTTGTTTCAAAATAACCAAAATGGCAACACTCTATTAGCTTATATAATTTTCTACAAATAAAAATATTTCATGATTTATTATAATGATATAGTATAATTTATTATTTACTGACCTTAGAAGCCTGAGTAGATATACCTTCTATAAAAACAATATTTGAAATTATCCTTAATTAATAAATAAATTGTAGGATAAACAAAAATTAAATAAAAAAAACTTTAAAAGGTGTTTGTTTATATATAACCATATACGGTAACACTGCGTTGGCTTAAATACTTTTGTGCGAACAAAAATATTTTTAATTAATAAAAAATTCTAAAATGGACAAAAAATTAAGAAAATCGCAAAAACACGTTTTTGTTCCAAAATAAACAAAACGGCAACACTGCGTTTGCTTAAATACTTTTCGGTGGACGTAAATATTCTTAATTGATAAATAAGTTGTTAGCTTACAAAAAAAAATATTTAAAAAAATATATATTTTTTTTTGTTTCAAAACAACCAAAACGGCAACACTGTGTTTGGCTTAATGCTTTTTTCTGATCGCATATCGCACGTTTGTTCGAACGTGATTCTCGTCACTTTGAATAATGCAACTTTAGGTCTGCAAAAGTTTACTTAAGCGCACAACAAAATTTTTACAACAAAAACACGAATGCTCTGCGAATAGCAACGAACATCAACAATAAATAATTTTTATAGGGTCTGTGAATTTATGAGAAGTGAATAGTAAGCACTGCTATACATGAATGCAGAGAATGTGAAGTTTTTTAAGAGGGATCACATTGAAATATAATTTGTTAGACATTCATAAATGCGCGATATGACATATTATATATCAATGGAAAGGTAATTAAGTCTAGTTTCTTATTAACTAGCACAGTATTTAATATTAATATTTTTTCTGTTCTTTTTTATATAATTACTCGCAGATATTTTCCTGCACTTTATCAAAAACGAATCGCTGGATAAACATTTCTAGCGGAATGAGGTGTTTTTCTTAAATTTAAACTGAGGGTGGGAGTCATAAGTATCAGTGCACAATACTAAAAAAAACTACATGGTACTAAAATCTAACTATGGTAGAGGGCAACAAAAAAATAAACATGTATCGCCGTTGAAGATGATTACATCTGGGACTCATTATAGGTGGAGTGTAATTTTCCCAATTTTGCACACAGTTTTAGTGGCTCGGCATAGGAAATCTTTTAAGCCATACGTTTATGTTAAAAGATGTATGTGTTCAGTAATTTTATGTGAAATATTTTTCACAATATTTTTCTAAAATATTTTAACCTTATAACTGTTCTTTGTGTTGCATTTTATTAATGGAATACTTATATTGGTATTATCCCAATAGCACTTAGTTTTATACCGTAGAGCTACTGACCTGTATAACGCTAGTGACATTACCCAATTTCCGAAAAAAAAATTTATTTAATCTATAACTTTATTAATACCTTCATTATTTGGTTTAAGGTATTATCTATCGAAAATAAATTGATTCAATAAAATGAAAATTTGTACAAAGTGCTGAGTAATTTTGAAAAAGTGGTAAGCTAGAACTTAGCACTTTTTTGAAAACTTTTGGTACTAACTTAGATAAAAAAGTGCTAAATCTAGCACTAGAAATGCTAAAATGGCAAGCCTGGTGATCAGACCTTCTCAATCAATTTCAACAAATTAAGAAAAACACTTATATTTATTTTATATATATTTTAAGATATTAAATTATAGATAGTACGTCTGCGTGGCTGCTTTTTTTGCTCACGACTCCTAACCAACATATAAACATAATATTGGATCGGAGACGTTCATTCCCAACAACTTTGAAATGTGTCATGATCACACAAACACACTCACGGAGAGAATTTTTTAAGTCACGCACGTTCACGCATAAGTTATGGGTGCCAGGTCATGAGACATTATAGGAAAGTACCAATAGTGTGGCTGTACTTCACTTAATAAAAGCAAAGCGATTCTTTAGTAGACCAGCTACATGAACCAAGGATTAAGATAGACTTTGATCGCTATTGAGTAACTTTTTGGCTATTGAGTTTTTGTTTCAAAATAACCAAAATGGCAACACTGCATTATCTTATATAATTTTCTACAAATGAAAATATTTCATGATTTATTATAATGATTTAATATAATTTAAAATTTAATGACCTTAGAAGCCTGAGTAGAAATACCTTCTATAAAAACAATATTTCAAAATATGGTTAATTAATAAATAAATTGTAGGATGGACAAAAATTAAATAAAAAAATCTTTAAAAGGTGTTTGTTTATATATAACCATATACGGTAACACTGCGTTGGCTTAAATACTTTTCTGCGAACAAAAATATTTTTAATTAATAAAAAATTCTAAAATGGACAAAAAATTAAGAAAATCGTAAAAACACGTTTTTGTTCCAAAATAAACAAAACGGCAACACTGCGTTTGCTTAAATACTTTTCGGTGGACGTAAATATTCTTAATTGATAAATAAGTTGTTAGCTTACAAAAAAAAATATTTAAAAAATATATTTTTTTTTGTTTCAAAACAACCAAAACGGCAACACTGTGTTTGGCTTAATGCTTTTCAGTAATCGCAAATCGCTCGTTTGTTCGAACGTGATTCTTGTTACTTTGAATAATGCAATTTTAGGTTTGCAAAAGTTTACTTAAGCGCACAACAAAATTTTTACAACAAAAACAGGAATGCTCTACGAATAGCAACGAACATCAACAATAAATAATTTTTATAGGGTCTGTGAATTTATGAGAAGTGAATAGTAAGCACTGCTATACATGAATGCAGAGAGTGTTAAGTTTTTTAAGAGGGATCACATTAAAATGTAATTTGTTAGACATTCATAAATGCGCGATATGACATATTATATATCAATGGAAAGGTAATTAAGTCTAGTTTCTTGTTAACTAGCAGAGTATTTAATAATAATATTTTTTCTGTTCTTTTTTATATAATTACTCGCACATATTTTTCTGCACTTTATCAAAAACGAATCGGTGGATATATATTTCTAGCGGAGTGAGATGCTTTTTAAATATAAACTGAAGGGGGGGAGTCATAAGTGTCAGTGCACAACACAAAAAAAATCTACATGGTACTAAAAGCTAACTATGGTAGAGGACAACAAAAAAATAAACATGTATCGCCGTTGAAGATGATTACATCTGGGACTCATTATAGGTGGAGTGTAATTTTCCCAATTTTGCACACAGTTTTAGTGGCTCGACATAGGAAATCTTTTAAGCCTTACGTTTAAGTTAAAAGATGTATGTGTTCAGTAATTTTATGTAAAATAGAACTAGCAATATTTTTCTAAAATATTTTAACCTTCTAACTGTTCTTTGTGTTGCATTTTATTAATGGAATACTTAAATTGGTATTATACCAATAGCACTTAGTTGTATACCGTAGAGCTACTGAACTGTATAACGCTAGTGACATTACCCACTTTCCGAAAAAAAAAATTTATTTAATCTATAACTTTATTAATACCATCATTATTTGGTTTAAGGTATTATCTATGGAAAATAAATTGATTAAATAAAATGAAAATTTGTACAAAGTGCTGAGTAATTTTGAAAAAGTGGTAAACTAGAACTTAGCACTTTTTTGAAAACTTTTGGTACTAACTTAGATTAAAAAAAGTGCTAAATCTAGCACTAGAAATGCTAAAATGGCAAGCCTGGTGGTCAGACCTTCTCAATCAATTTCAACAAATTAAGAAAAACACTTATATTTATTTTATATATATATTAAGATATTAAATTATAGATAGTACGTCTGCGTGGCTGCTTTTTTGCTCACGACTCCCTACTAACATATAAACATAATATTGGATCGGAGACGTTCATTCCCAACAACTTTGAAATGTCTCATGATCACACAAACACACTCACGGAGAGAATTTTTTAAGTCACGCACGTTCACGCATAAGTTATGGATGCCAGGTCATGAGACATTATAGGAAAGTACCAATAGTGTGGCTGTACTTCACTTAATAAAAGCAAAGCGATTCTTTAGTACACCAGCTACATGAACCAAGGATTAAGATAGACTTTGATCGCTATTGAGTAACTTTTTGGCTATTGAGTTTTTGTTTCAAAATAACCAAAATGGCAACACTGTATTAGCTTATATAATTTTCTACAAATGAAAATATTTCATGATTTATTATAATGATTTAATATAATTCTAAATTTAATGACCTTAGAGGCCCGAGTAGAAATACCTTCTATAAAAACAATATTTCAAAATATTCTTAATTAATAAATAAATTGTACGATGGACAAAAATTAAATAAAAAAAATCTTTAAAAGGTGTTTGTTTATATATAACCATATACGGTAACACTGCGTTGGCTTAAATACTTTTCTGGGAACAAAAATATTTTTAATTAATAAAAAATTCTAAAATGGACAAAAAATTAAGAAAATCGTAAAAACACGTTTTTGTTCCAAAATAAACAAAACGGCAACACTGCGTTTGCTTAAATACTTTTCGGTGGACGTAAATATTCTTAATTGATAAATAAGTTGTTAGCTTACAAAAAAAAATATTTAAAAAATATATTTTTTTTGTTTCAAAACAACCAAAACGGCAACACTGTGTTTGGCTTAATGCTTTTCTGTAATCGCAAATCGCTCGTTTGTTCGAACGTGATTCTTGTTACTTTGAATAATGCAATTTTAGGTCTGCAAAAGTTTACTTAAGCGCACAACAAAATTTTTACAACAAAAACACGAATGCTCTACGAATAGCAACGAACATCAACAATAAATAATTTTTATAGGGTCTGTGAATTTATGAGAAGTGAATAGTAAGCACTGCTATACATGAATGCAGAGAGTGTTAAGTTTTTTAAGAGGGATCACATTAAAATGTAATTTGTTAGACATTCATAAATGCGCGATATGACATATTATATATCAATGGAAAGGTAATTAAGTCTAGTTTCTTGTTAACTAGCAGAGTATTTAATAATAATATTTTTTCTGTTCTTTTTTATATAATTACTCGCAGATATTTTTCTGCACTTTATCAAAAACGAATCGGTGGATATATATTTCTAGCGGAGTGAGATGCTTTTTAAATATAAACTGAAGGGGGGAGTCATAAGTATCAGTGCACAACACAAAAAAAATCTACATGGTACTAAAAGCTAACTATGGTAGAGGACAACAAAAAAATAAACATGTATCGCCGTTGAAGATGATTACATCTGGGACTCATTATAGGTGGAGTGTAATTTTCCCAATTTTGCACACAGTTTTAGTGGCTCGACATAGGAAATCTTTTAAGCCTTACGTTTAAGTTAAAATATGTATGTGTTCAGTAATTTTATGTAAAATAGAACTAGCAATATTTTTCTAAAATATTTTAACCTTCTAACTGTTCTTTGTGTTGCATTTTATTAATGGAATACTTAAATTGGTATTATCCCAATAGCACTTAGTTGTATACCGTAGAGCTACTGAACTGTATAACGCTAGTGACATTACCCACTTTCCGAAAAAAAAAATTTATTTAATCTATAACTTTATTAATACCTTCATTATTTGGTTTAAGGTATTATCTATGGAAAATAAATTGATTAAATAAAATGAAAATTTGTACAAAGTGCTGAGTAATTTTGAAAAAGTGGTAAACTAGAACTTAGCACTTTTTTGAAAATTTTGGTACTAACTAAGATTAAAAAAAAGTGCTAAATCTAGCACTAGAAATGCTAAAATGGCAAGCCTGGTGGTCAGACCTTCTCAATCAATTTCAACAAATTAAGAAAAACACTTATATTTATTTTATATATATTTTAAGATATTAAATTATAGATAGTACGTCTGCGTGGCTGCTTTTTTGCTCACGACTCCCTACCAACATATAAACATAATATTGGATCGGAGACGTTCATTCCCAACAACTTTGAAATGTCTCATGATCACACAAACACACTCACGGAGAGAATTTTTTAAGTCACGCACGTTCACGCATAAGTTATGGATGCCAGGTCATGAGACATTATAGGAAAGTACCAATAGTGTGGCTGTACTTCACTTAATAAAAGCAAAGCGATTCTTTAGTACACCAGCTACATGAACCAAGGATTAAGATAGACTTTGATCGCTATTGAGTAACTTTTTGGCTATTGAGTTTTTGTTTCAAAATAACCAAAATGGCAACACTGTATTAGCTTATATAATTTTCTACAAATGAAAATATTTCATGATTTATTATAATGATTTAATATAATTCTAAATTTAATGACCTTAGAGGCCCGAGTAGAAATACCTTCTATAAAAACAATATTTCAAAATATTCTTAATTAATAAATAAATTGTACGATGGACAAAAATTAAATAAAAAAAAATCTTTAAAAGGTGTTTGTTTATATATAACCATATACGGTAACACTGCGTTGGCTTAAATACTTTTCTGCGCACAAAAATATTTTTAATTAATAAATAAATTCTAAAATGGACAAAAAATTAAGAAAATCGTAAAAACACGTTTTTGTTCCAAAATAAACAAAACGGCAAAACTGCGTTTGCTTAAATACTTTTCGGTGGACGTAAATATTCTTAATTGATAAATAAATTGTTAGCTTACAAAAAAAAATAATATTTAAAAATAAATATTTTTTTTTGTTTTAAAACAACCAAAACGGCAACACTGTGTTTGGCTTAATGCTTTTCTCTGATCGCAAATCGCTCGTTTGTTCGAACGTGATTCTTGTTACTTTGAATAATGCAATTTTAGGTCTGCAAAAGTTTACTTAAGCGCACAACAAAGTTTTTACAACAAAAACACGAATGCTCTACGAATAGCAACGAACATCAACAATAAATAATTTTTATAGGGTCTGTGAATTTATGAGAAGTGAATAGTAAGCACTGCTAACATTGAATGCAGAGAATGTGAAGTTTTTTAAGAGGGATCACATTGAAATATAATTTGTTAGACATTCATAAATGCGCGATATGACATATTATATATCAATGGAAAGGTAATTAAGTCTAGTTTCTTATTAACTAGCAGAGTATTTAATATTAATATTTTTTCTGTTCGTTTTTATATAATTACTCGCAGATATTTTCCTGCAATTTATCAAAAACGAATCGCTGGATAAACATTTCTAGCGGAATGAGGTGTTTTTCGTAAATATAAACTGAGAGTGGGAGTCATAAGTATCAGTGCACAATACTAAAAAAAACTACATGGTACTAAAAGCTAACTATGGTAGAGGGCAACAAAAAAATAAACATGTATCGCCGTTGAAGATGATTACATCTGGGACTCATTATAGGTGGAGTGTAATTTTCCCAATTTTGCCCACAGTTTTAGTGGCTCGACATAGGAAATCTTTTAAGCCTTACGTTTAAGTTAAAAGATGTATGTGTTCAGTAATTTTATGTAAAATAGAACTAGCAAGAATTAAAATCACATTCAACAGAGCCACCTGACAAGTGGTGATAGCAAATACACGTGAGCACTGACGATGGAAGTGTAGCGGCTTCCGAAAGTGGCGCTACTCTGTTCTGCTGTGTACGTTGAAAAATTAAGTTGATGTTAATTTTTCCATTGTTCCTTGGAATATTAATCATACCCAATTCTTTCTGAATATAACGTTACGAACCTTAGCCTAATAATCAATTTAGATTCACAAAGCAAATACGTTCGAAATAATCATATTAATAAAAACAATTAGCTACTGGCTTGAGCTTTTCACATGTTTACATGTTCATATATACTTAAGTATAAAATCAAACCAAAAAAGTTTGTCTTGAGTAGAACAAAAATCAGAAAAATGGGAATGAAGAAAAATAAACCGATGGCAACGCTGGGAAAGTGCACTTTAATATCAGCTTGAGAGTGATTTAATTCTCGTATTCAATTTTCGCGAAAAAGTTGTATATATAAGAATTAAAATCACATTCAACAGAGCCACCTGACAAGTGGTGATAGCAAATACACGTGAGCACTGACGATGGAAGTGTAGCGGCTTCCGAAAGTGGCGCTACTCTGTTCTGCTGTGTACGTTGAAAAATTAAGTTGATGTTAATTTTTCCATTGTTCCTTGGAATATTAATCATACCCAATTCTTTCTGAATATAACGTTACGAACCTTAGCCTAATAATCAATTTAGATTCAACTAGCAATATTTTTCTAAAATATTTTAACCTTCTAACTGTTCTTTGTGTTGCATTTTATTAATGGAATACTTAAATTGGTATTATCCCAATAGCACTTAGTTGTATACCGTAGAGCTACTGACCTGTATAACGCTAGTGACATTACCCACTTTCCGAAAAAAAAAATTTATTTAATCTATAACTTTATTAATACCTTCATTATTTGGTTTAAGGTATTATCTATGGAAAATAAATTGATTAAATAAAATGAAAATTTGTACAAAGTGCTAAGTAATTTTGAAAAAGTGGTAAACTAGAACTTAGCACTTTTTTGAAAACTTTTGGTACTAACTTAGATAAAAAAAAGTGCGAAATCTAGCACTAGAAATGCTAAAATTGCAAGCCTGGTGGTCAGACCTTCTCAATCAATTTCAACAAATTAAGAAAAACACTTATATTTATTTTATATATATTTTAAGATATTATATTATAGATAGTACGTCTGCGTGGCTGCTTTTTTGCTCACGACTCCTTACCAACATATAAACATAACATTGGATCGGAGACGTTCATTCCCAACAACTTTGAAATGTCTCATGATCACACAAACACACTCACGGAAAGAATTGTTTAAGTCACGTACGTTCACGCATAAGTTATGGATGCCAGGTCATGAGACATTATAGGAAAGTACCAATAGTGTGGCTCTACTTCACTCAATAAAACCAAAGCGATTCTTTAGTACACCAGCAACATGTACCAAGTATTAAGATAGACTTTGATCGCTATTGAGTAACTTTTTGGCTATTGAGTTTTTGTTTATAAATAAAAACACTGTACAGCTTAATTAATTTTCTACAAACGAAAATATATCATGCTTTATTATAATGATTTAATATAATTCAAATTTTAATGACCTTAGAAGCCTGAGTAGAAATAACTTTTATAAAAACAATATTTCAAAATATTCTTAATTAATAAATAAATTGTACGATGGACAAAAATTAAATAAAAAAAATCTTTAAAAGGTGTTTGTTTATATATAACCATATACGGTAACACTGCGTTGGCTTAAATACTTTTCTGCGCACAAAAATATTTTTAATTAATAAATAAATTCTAAAATGGACAAAAAATTAAGAAAATCGTAAAAACAGGTTTTTGTTCCAAAATAAACAAAACGGCAACACTGCGTTTGCTTAAATACTTTTCGGTGGACGTAAATATTCTTAATTGATAAATAAGTTGTTAGCTTACAAAAAAAAATATTTAAAAAATATATTTTTTTTTGTTTCAAAACAACCAAAACGGCAACACTGTGTTTGGCTTAATGCTTTTCAGTAATCGCAAATCGCTCGTTTGTTCGAACGTGATTCTTGTTACTTTGAATAATGCAATTTTAGGTTTGCAAAAGTTTACTTAAGCGCACAACAAAATTTTTACAACAAAAACAGGAATGCTCTACGAATAGCAACGAACATCAACAATAAATAATTTTTATAGGGTCTGTGAATTTATGAGAAGTGAATAGTAAGCACTGCTATACATGAATGCAGAGAGTGTTAAGTTTTTTAAGAGGGATCACATTAAAATGTAATTTGTTAGACATTCATAAATGCGCGATATCGCATATTATATATCAGTAGAAGGGTAATTAAGCCTAGTATCTTAATATCTAGCAAAGATTTTAATATTAATATATTTTCTGTTGAATTTTTATATAATTACTAGCAGATATTTTTTCTGTACCTTACAACTATATCAAAAACGAATCGGTGGATAAATATTCTAGCGGAATGGTGAGATGTCTTCCTGAAATATAAACTGAAGGAGGCTTTATAAATAACAGTGCACAATACAAAAAAAAATACATGGTTCTAAAGACTGATTATGGTAAAGGACAACAACAAAACATATATGTTATCTTATCGTCGTTCTGAATGTTTACATATGCGATTTTATTTAGGGAGAGTTGAATATTCCCTATTTTGCACACAGTTATAGTGGCCCAGCATAAGAAATCTTATTAGCCTTACGTTTAAGTTATAAGATGTGTTCAGCACTTATATGGAAGACAAAACCGATTTTTTTAAATATATTTTAACCCTCTAACTTTTCATTGTGTGTCTCCGGTTGTCTCTTTTTTTGAGTGTGGAACTTTAGTGTTTTTGAAGACCTATATCAGAATTGTATGGCAAATATTTTTATGAACCTAATTTTGCAAGTTTTATGTTATCTTTTTTGCAAACTTCTATGCCTTGGTCTTCAGAAAACCTTTCATGAAGATGTGGCTTGAACATTCGTCATATGGTAATGCAAAGGTGATCATACCTTCTCAATCAATTTCAACATAATTTTCAAAAAACCTCTCAGTTAATACTTTATTTTATTGTAAAATATTAATTTACAAATAGTACGTCTGCGTGACTGCTTCTTCGCTCACGACTACTCACCAACATACAAACATTATGTTGGATCGTGGACGTTCATTCCCGACATCTTTCAAGTGTCTCGATTACGCAAATATACTCATGGACAGACATTTATAATCACGCACGTTCACGCATGAAGTGATGAAAACTATCACGACCACGTATGCTCACGAAAAATTAAATAAGAAAAAATTTTTAATATTAAAATTTGCTTGTAAAAATTTTTATTTATATTCTTACGATTTTTTTAAAAGGATATTCTAGATGTTCCTTTATTATTTAACCGATTTTAACTAAATTTAAGCCTGCTGTTAGCATCACATTTTTATTACCGCTTCTGAAATTGTTTTTCAATCAATCACTTGTAATATTTATTATAGGATTTTTAAGAAAAAATGATATATAACAGCATACCGGGTCCCTCCAGCGATTAAGATATAAATTGGTACAATTAATAATAGCGATATTTCTGGTACATGAAGTATTTCGTAAGTGGTTCGATGAAGGAATGTGTCTTTAATTCAATTTTCAGGGTTAATGTTATGTAGGAGCTGTAGGAGTTCTTGCACCGATTTGCTTAAAACCTTGTATTATTCTTAGCTAATTTAATCTACAACAGTGTACCGAATTTCATTAGTCTAAGATAACTCCCTTTATTTTCGTCCCATAGCTATATGGGAACAAATCACTGTGCGGGCTGCCTACCTAACCTAACTTAACTTTCCCTTTACCTACGCTAGTGGTCAACTGTCGTTCGGTGTGAATGTTAGCTAGTCATTTAATTCCACTTAAATCTCTGCTTTATTAGTATGTTTTTGAACAGACGAGGTTAATTTGTTAAAAAATAATATTATATATTCTATAAAAAAAAAAACAATTATATTCTTCATTTTATTTTCTATATAAAAATGTATATAAAACCGAAAGGAATTTTTATGATTTTTATTTTACTTGAATAAAAGGGTACGCTGAAGCATCTGAGCTGAGGCCGTCATTGTTGTTCTCATAATTAATTAAAATGTTGTTTTTATTTATTTAAATACCAAAAAATAAAAATAAATTAAGTCGTTTTTATTACTTGTCGCATTTTGTTATTTATTTTCTACATTTGGTTTCTTTTGTTGTGGTTGGTTTCTCCCTGTGGTTATCTTTCCTTTTTCAACTCAATTTTGGGCCTAAAGGAAATGTTTTGTGTGTTTTTCTCTTTTTTTGACCTTTTCTAATTTGCTCTTAAATGAGCCCAACTACTGATTCTATGAGTACGTGTTGGAATAAATGTGTGTTTTTGTTACATTTTAAAGACCACACATTTAGATAGTGTATCTCTACGATTTCAGATATTTTTTATGAGTTTAAATATAAAGAGTTTTTTTATACTTTCGACAATTTATTTAAGTTTCATTGCTTTTTTGGGTGATTTTATTTTTCTTAATATTTTCATATATACTGCCGCTCACTTAAATACGGCATTTAAAAATTTCATAAAAACTTAAAAAGTCTTCTCACTAAATATTGAATAAAATCAAAAGTTTGGCAAAAATTGAAATGGAAAATGGCTCATTTCCTTTGGAATATTGTAAGCTACATTGAACTGAAAAATATGGTTTGTTGGTGTATTTTTATTGTTTTTATGAATTTTTAAACAAAAAAATCTTAAAATTGTTTATGAAATTTTGAATTTTTGGCTCAAAGTTTTACGATATCTCTTAAAATAATGAACGAATTTAAAAACTATGTTTACTCTGCTAAAATATAATTTTGTTATCGAATTCGGTTGTTCTTTTTTACTGAATAGGGCAAACTCTTCTCCTGTTATGATAATATATGTCGTGCTAGTGCCTTTATTTTTAGCATATATCAAAAACTGAATTGCTGAGGAGCAAAAAAGTTAACCGAAATTTTTAAATTTATGGGTTCCTTTGTTTTTTAATAGATATGGGCTATTCGATATTTACCTGTTTATATCCTGTTTATTTACCTGTTTATTTAGCTAAAAGTCGGTAAGACAGAGACTTTGAAATTTGACGGGCAACAACATTGTAAAAGACAATTTTTTTCTTAATACTATATACATTAAGTTATGAAACATAAAAGCAGGAAAAGAGCATATGCTAAAATTTTTGTGGGCGTGTGATATGCCTTAATCTCAACTGATTGACCTAAACTTTTTTTGGATGATTTTTTATAAATACCCTCGGATATTTGGTATGAGACTTGAAGAAATCCATATTTGATTTTTTACGAATACTCTATAGTGTTCTATTTAATTTAAGGGCAGTGTACTCTTACAAAATATATCTAGTCGTTTGGGCTTAAATTTTATTGCTTTCTTGTTAATACAATTCTTAGAAAAATAAAATGCATTTGGATTTCAATAGTGTGGTATGGTTTGATATAGAAGGTTCGCTACTTCTTAATTATTTTACTGATTGAGATGATTTTGGCTGCCTGTGATTTCTGCTAAAAGGTAATTTTTGTTATTTTTGTTAGAAGTTTTTTATACAGACAATTTTTCTTAACTGAGTAGTTTATTTATATTTAATTTCTTGATAAATATCATGTTAATAGTTTTAATCAAGTATGATTATCGTGTTGTTAACAAGCCTTTTATTGATTCTGAGAATTTTGTACTACGAAAGATCTAAACAAGCGAAGAAATTAATTGTTTAGACTGAAACTGAAGTTTAAAGATATAAAAAGAACAACATTTCGCAATGATTGAGGTAAGTCGGGCATTTCAAATATATATATAATGATAGAAAAATTTCTATATGTTATTTTGGTGTCATGCAATAACGTCCAAGTAAATAATGACCAAGGACATTATTCCCATTGTTATGGTCATGGATATGTATTTGGCTTAAAAAATGTATAACTTACAATACTTTTGATTCCGCCGCTATGGACTGATATCAAAATAGACGCCTTGCTTTTTATTTTTATTCTAAATATACATATCATTATGTATATGTATATCACCATTCAGATTATTAATTAGCTATTGCTACGCTCCTGATGGTTTGGTGAATAAATGTAGCTTTCACGTAAATATTACTGAAAAGACAAACCATAAAATTATATAAAAACTCCAACCGTGTATTATTAATGTTTTCACATTTATCACCAGATATATAATCAATACAAATAATAAAGTTTTATTCAAAGTTTATTTCGGTCTACAATAATAAATTTAAACACACATAAACATAATATTAAACTAAATTTTGTGAAACTATCAGAAAAAAATACGTGATTCAAAGCATTAAATTTCTGTCGCAGTATTTTTGCTCAAATATTACGTTAGTCACCTATAAAATAGCAGAACGAATGTATGTGCAAAATAAACTTAAAAAGAAAATAATTTTGTTATACTAAATATTATCAAAATCGAGTTTATTATTCTGGATAAAATATTTTAGGGATAAATATCTACATTGCGACAACTATGTAAATAACTATATTTAAAGAATGACTTTATTACAACATCATGTCAAAGATCAAAGGCATCATTTGGGACAGAGAGAAATTTCAAACTAAAAAAATACGTGAGTTTATTGCAGTTTCAAGTTACTTTTGCAGTGATTTTTCTATCCGTAGCAGTTTTTATGGCTATTTGTGTTTTAGTATTGAACTGAAAGTTTTAAGAAATTGTCAATGCAGCAAAATATTATCAAATCAAACTATCATTTTATTGCTGGTAATTTGTACATCGTGATACTCTGATGCAGTAGCGTCTTAAGGGACGTGTGAAGCTTTCGATTGCATTAGACTCTAAGCACTAATGTTAAATTTTTTTAAGAAATAGTGAATTTAAGAATTTTACAATATAATTTAGCTTCTGCAGTAACAATTTTAGTAAATATGTACGTTATTTCAATAATATATTATCTGTAGTATTATATCTGTTTGGTTTTCAATGAAATCTGAAATACACTTATGACAAAAAGACAAATATTATCGTGAATTTTGTAGTGGCGTATGAAAGGGAGTGCTAATGAAAAAAAAAATTAATTTGGAAAATGCAGCTTCTTACGCCCTAGACGGTGCTATGAAGAAACTCCCCGCTAAATAACTTCACAAAACAAAAATGAAACAAGGAATAGTTAGGCGGAAAATGTTAGCTCATAATCATATTATTCGACATATCGGTAAATCCTGAAGAAATCAAGAAATCTTTCAAAGCAAAGCCGCTATTGGTTATATCTAAAATAGAAAATAACTAAGGCTATGTGCTCTTTCGTTAGTTAGCTTCTTAGCAAAGGAAACGAGTCCACGGACCGAAGTGATCTACCTCCCGAGTTGGGACTACCCTCTCAACCTAACCTAATTTAAGCCATGTTTTGAGAACTGACCGACAACCCGTTTTACGACTCATGTGCTAAGCAGTTCAGCTTTAGGTACATGGAGAAACGTTTAATTTAGCAACTCATTTCCTGCTGATTTAGCTCAAGTCCTTGAAAAGCATATCCAGTAAAAACTTTTAGAGTTTTTGTAATCAGCGTTACTCTTTTAATTGGCTACAAAGTATTAATTTGTACTTATTTATCTTATTTCTATGCTACTACTACTTAGTCATTAATAGTCAAAGAATCCATAAAACGTCACGAAAGGTAGAGTGGTAGTTACCTTCTTGATAACATGCACAGAAAAGTCAGAAAACTTTTTAATAGCTCAAAGTGTTGAGGTAACTTGAAAGAGTACAGAAGATATATAACCGATTACAATAAAGAAATAAGGAGATCGAAAGAAGAGAAAATTCTCCCGCTCTTACGTTGGTGAAATATTCATTAGCAAGAAGGCTGACGGTACATATACCAAGAATCGAAGAAGAAACACTGGAACTGGTCCTTGATGTTCATTTCCCTTACTCGATTCTCAAGCTTAAAAGAGATGATGATTCGACGAACGGCTCATCTGTCTTGTACAGAGGAGCTTTCAATTTGTCAAAAGTCATTTTCAATCTGGAGAACATAAAATGGGCTATTGCCTCTTTTCAGCATTTTATGGCTCCTGCATCTTTCCGCAGCGGTGCATTCATACACTGCTTTGTGCCCTCGCTGCCCTTTTTAGGAACAGTTTAGTATTCGGGCACATTCGCCTACTGTGGAGGAAAATTAACGTCGTCTTTATACCTAAAATTGGCAACAGGTTAGAAATCATACAGACCAATTTGCTTAACATTCTTTTTGCTGAACACGATGGAGAGACTAATTGGTCTGCAAATTAGATCCATGGTTTCGCATATCGGCCCCTAGCATGTAAATCAATATCGATATGCTAAGGGTAAATCGACTGAGTATGTTACAAGAATTGAGAGGCACCGTTAGTGGGGAGAAATCACGTTGTGTGCCTTTTTAGACATTGATGGCACATTTGATAATAAAAATATGATTCAATAGGCTCTTAGGAAAACACGTCACAACCGCGCTTCAGTGAGATGGACTAGGACTATGCTCGAGAACAGGGACATAATTGCTTCAACGTATAATGACATCGTTATTTATGCAGTCAAAGTATGTCCCCAAGGTTGTGTTTTATCACCACTCCTTTGGTCAGTGGTGATTAATGAACTCATTCTTAGTGAAGAGGGACATGAAATCAGTCAAATTCGGTAACGTTCTCTCAGACGTCATGAACGGAGCTTAGTGCACTCTTATTATATGGTGTGAGAGACACAGCATGTCGGTCAACTCTAACAAGACTATTATGGTAGATTTCTCTCTTAGGAAAAGAATTGATTTGGGAACAGTCTCGTTGAATGAGTGCAATATTCCTTATTCGACCGACGTCTAATGATTGGGGGTTAGTCTTGGTAGTAGGTTGCATTGGAACCGACATATTGAATAGATAACAGAGAAAGCCAGTAGAACGTTCTGATAGTTGAAAAGTTGTGCCGGGTGCACCTGGGGCACAAAATATACCGAAAAGGCACGAAAAAGAAGATATTACTGTTTCACTTACGATCGAGCTTTAAATTTCATTTTCTTTTGCGGTGTCTTTCTAGCTGTAATGAATAAAAACTAATTAAATATGCATATATTTCGATAATTGGCATTCAAAATATTAATAAATAATTAATTCACGTTTATTTTCATTACTGCCTTATATTTTGCCTTTGTAATTTCGGCAAAATCTCACAAATAATTAATCATGTGTATGCGTGTGTGAGCACGCACTGTAGAAAACAAAAAATCACATCCACAAAGTCGCTGCAAAAGCAAACATAAAAAAAATCATTAACACTTATATACACACATTTGTTTTATCACAATATATTTTTAATAATAATTCATAATTGTTTAATTATATTACAATTTAAACATTTCTAGCGTAATTTTAGTCACTAAAATTTTCACAGTTTTTAGTTTTTGTTTTGTTTATTTTCCTCTGTTCGGACAACCAACACACTATATTTTTCACTTTTTACCACGTATTTTAAAAAACCTGACTCTAGCATTTTTTACTTGTCGCTTTTGACATTTCTGTGTATTCTATGCCTGAGACATGAGCCCAAAAATGGTCATGAGGATCTATAAAATGATTTTTAGGCTAAGCAGTGATTGTATGATAGCAGAAAACTCGACATGTTGCGGCGACAACTAAACTCTGCAAGATTGGTGTGTCTTTTTACTACAAGCGCAATAAAGTCATGTCCAACCTTGGCCATTAAGAGCTTGATTGGATTAACATCCATACAAATCTTTATAAGATCCTTTGCTGCATTAGATGCTTATTGGATGGATTTCGGGAACTCTGCAAATCATGTCGACAGCAGACACTCATCGATCCTGAGTCCTATGCCCTGCATAGGGCTACCAGCAATGCCTAGTGACAGGATAAATTGTGAACTGAGGTTAGATAGGAAATTCAATGTCACACTTCCGCTGTAGACGACATGGAAAGAAAACTGTCCCACTGTGAATTTCAATAGTTTGTGTAAAAATATAGATAAATCCAAAACGGAAAATATAGTTGATGCTGGAGTCTAAGGACCAAATATAAAAATATCTGTGCCAAAGGACAAATACCCTACGGTATTTCAGGCGGAAATACTGGCGATCAGCAAGTGTGTTTATATTAAATTAAGTAGAGGTATTAAGGGCGCACATATTGCTATCTCTTCCGACAGCCAGTCAGCTCCTAAGTCCTTTCTTGGGAATTCCGTTCAAAGATTGTTTTAGGGTGCTTTGACTCACTACAGGAGCTATCGATACAGAATAAGGTTTTAATTTACTGAATATCTGGCCACAGTGGTCATCCGCGTAACGAAAAAGCGAATAAATTGGTCAGGAGGGCCTCTGCTCTTCCTCTTATGGGCCTAGAGACCTTTGGTGGCATAAACTGGAAATGACATTTTGACCGCAAACGAAGTGTTTCTGGCTTAGGCAAGCCAAAGCATTGATATAGCCATTTTCATACTGTGGCAGCCTAGATTTCAACAGAAATGATTTAGGGATTGCAACTGGTTTTCTCTCTGGCTACTTTGGACTGAATTATCCTCTGTGGAAAAGTAACCAAGTTCGTTCACCCTTATGTCGTTTATCCTTAGAAGAGGGTGAGAAAACGGCACACATTCTCTGTGAGTATATTCCCTTATGTTGTAGTAGAAGACGTGTTTTTCACTCTGTGTTCGGATCATGTTAGACGGGCTTCTCCAACCTCTGTGATGACGTTCATAAGGAGAGTCAGAAAGATCTATGGTACAAAAGATGCAGTGGGTGTCGCAGTACCGGTCTTTGGACGAGATCTTTCCCCTAATCTATACTAGTCAATAAAAAATTAGTACGTATTTATCTCATTATCTGAAAGTAGTTCTAATTTGTTGTTATGTTTTAATATAATATGTACATAAATAGATTTTAAGATACGGTGTGTATGTATATGAATACTAAATTTGTAAGTCAGCAATAGTTGAGTAGTACTTGTCTTCAAATCTGAAAGAGCATGATTCGTATTCCAGCCGGGGAAATGATTTAAAATTGGGTTAAAAAAAATTTTTTCTTGTAAATTCGGATGCTAGAACACATGCTATTTATTACCGTTGTCGTAATTTAAACTTAAGGTGTATCAAGAATTTTAGCATCTAATTCACATGAAAAATTGTGAAAACGATTCGAAAGCCAGAACATGATAACATATTTTATAACTTCAAGTATGTCAAATAATAACTAGTTAATTCCTGTGGCAATGTAAGTACATTTGTAATGGGTACTCCTTATTTTTTGAACTTCTCAAAAAAAAAAAATAAGCAGATATGGAGCCAAATTATAAGTAGTTACGACTCAAATCCCCATATATTTTTTTGTCTACCAGTAAGCAAAGTTTTTGCTGGGTAGCAATCCAAATTTATTTTATTTCACAGAGGGTTATATGTAGAAAACTTCGAGATTTACTTTATATGTAAAAACAATAGCAATCAAACAAACTTAAAAGGTCAGTAAATAAAAACCCAAAACAAAATTAATTATGCTGTTAAAAATCCTGTTTTTTTATTAAACTCCTCATGCATTCCTATTATAAATGTAATTGTTGGATCAAAGTTTGGATGTGATTGATTGATTAATATTTTTAAATAAATGAACACACAAGGTAAAACATACTTCTACTTATTATTGGAATCATAAAACTTTAATTAATTTAATACTGACTGAAAATTTAAACTGTAATTTTAATTATAAATTTTAAAAGAATTTAAAATTTATAATTAAAATATTTATAGATAATTTTCATTGAATAAATTATTTCCAAAAATATTACTAAATATTTTTTAATAAATTGTAAAGCAATAACACTTTACAATACAAAGAAATAACAAGTTTCTAGTGACTTATTCTTTCTGTAAATTAATTTTATTATCTAGACAGTGTCATGACTTCTAAGGTAGGCTCAGCTGAAGATATTCGATGTCACATAAATAAGAGCGCTGCCTTCAGCTAGTTTGAAAAATTTCTGGAGATCGAGACACATCTCCAGAAATATAAAAGTCAATACATATAATGCTACGATTAAATCAATAGCCTTTTGTTTCTTCTAGGATTTACAGAAAATAATATACAGCAATAATCATATATATTAACACATTTAAAAATTTAAGTATATTTGGAAATACCAAAAAAAAAAGTTGCCTAATTCATGATTATATAAAAATCTGTAAGGCGAAAGCTGTTAGAAACTTCATTAGAATAATTTTTTTTTGTAAATACTATATTTATTAAGTTATGAGACATATATGCAGAATAAAGCTAGTTGTTCATAATTTGGTGGGCGTGACACACGACTTTATCTCAACTGATTGACTTGAAATTTGTTCAGAGTGTTTATTTTTATAAATACCCATCGATTTAGGTTATGAGATTTGATGGAGTCCTTATATACATATTTGTTGACAAATGTTTTATTTATTAATTGTTATTTGTTTTTGTTAATTTTTTTTAATATTATTTTTGTTGTTTCAAGCCAAGCACACAAAAAATAAACCAACAGCTTACAAGTAAAACACAAAACTGACAAAACAGCATTTAACCAAAAGTGAGAACAAAAACTTTTTTGAAAGTAGACAGCCATGTCTATCTTATGACCATAGATTGGTTGGAAACTAACTGCATTAAAATAGTATGGTCCTTTTTATATTTTATTATTGCAGAACCATACTAGAGTTGCATATCCTATGATTGTAGTCACAATTTTTAAACCATTGTTAAATGCAACCATGTTGCAATTTTTATGAAGTCATTTGAAACAACAATAACTTTATTGGCCCAACCATATACGTAACAACGACAAAATCATACGATTTCTCTGCATGAAGCAGAGGGTGCCACAGGATATGTTAAATAAAGCAAAATTTCTTAACTTATCCGGCATATTGTTACGAGTAATATTATATTTAAAGCAAACTACTGACCTGTATTCATCGCATCCGATCGTTTGCGAAAATTTTCGTACCAAACAAATGAACAAAATGTAATTGTTATCACATAAGCAAAAGCTTTCCTTTATGGTGTCAAAGAGAATTTCACTGAACTTTTCAATCTCTGTTATCGTTGTATTATGTCAGATCTTTTAAAATTGTTGGTCGTTTTTATACAATTATGTGTGTGTTTACATTCAATTCCATGACCATTGTTATGGGTCACTTACTCGTAATATGAAATGAAAATTGTTTTTCGTGCTTTTAACGGCTTTCTGTTTTAAGGTTTTTCTTTACATTACATAAAAACCGAACCTTTGATACTGTGTACGACTGTATGAAAAATAACTAAATGTTGCATGACCTTTATACAGAAACAAATATAAAAGCAAGAAAAATTATTTGCATGACCGAATCGGTGAAATTGGCCCAGCACAAATAATTATATTTAATATTAAGTAAATTTTTATTTATATCCTTTATATTCTAAAAAGTTTCAATTTTTATTTTTAAATTTATATACAATTTTTAATATTGCATAAGTTTTATATCCCACCAAAAACTTAGGAATTATCTCTGTGAGTGGTGGTTTTGTAATAGAATAATATAAGTATAGGTACTTAGACTTAAGTTCGTTCAATTTAATTTTTTAATCAAATTATTTTTATTTAAAAATAAATTTTTAAAGCAAAAAATAATTAACAAGACAAAGTAAAGGGTCTAACTGAATACCATGATATCAATCACGATCTCATTACCAGAGCCCTTGTTGTACTTTTGCAACGTGCGATGGTGGCAAAGTCAAGTAGAAAAACGACTCTAAATCGGAAAATTTCTATTCGACAATATCATAAACATTGCCATGAGAAGAGCTGGCAATAATTCTTTTTATATTCGGAAACGAAAAAGCGGTGAACAAGTGAATTCCAGAATATTATAAGAAACAGTTTAAAATTTAACAATATAATAGGAAATTTTAATTTGTGAATAATTTGATATTTATTACTATTAATATTTGTGAAACAAGTTCTTGAAATGTTAAATGACATATAATTTCTATGCAACCTTATAACTCGTAAATATTTATTTTTATAAGATTGTCATGATATATACCTTTCTAATATGGGAAAGAATTATAACGAAAATGTTCCCAAGTAAGCAGGTTGCCTGGAAATGATATGGTATTTTACCTATCAAGAACTTGGTCCTTAGTTTGATCTAAGAACTTTTAACAGCCAAGATTTTTGGAAAGGAACTTGTCTTTATTTTCACATTTATGTTTTTGAGCGGATCTGACACGTTTTTCTAGAAATTTTTTTTTATAAAAAATTTGGTCAATAAATAAATGGGCACCCTAGGCCCCCAAGAAAAAAAGGTCCCAATTTTCTGGTTACATACACGCTTAATTCTATTTAAATGTATACGAAATCTGAGCTCTCTAGATTTAGTGGAAGTGTTCCATGCAAATAAGGGGCATTTGAAATAAGGGAAAAATAATTCCCGTTTTAGTTTTTCTTATTATTTATTTACTAAGCCTACCTATATACCAAATTCCAACTTTCTAGTAATAGCGGAAGTGCCACTATGGGGCAAAGGTACTAAAATATGCACTTTTTACGCCTTCATATATTGGGAAGCTTTTTATATTAACACACACTGTCACTAAAAACGCACATTAAGGTTAGACCTGATATCTATAACAAACTACTTGTGACAATTAAACCCCATCAATGACAATTGACAGGTATGTCTCACATACAATTTCATAACTCGAACCGGTCGCTACCACTTGGGAACCGGTCCTGTGGTTTTCCTCTAGATCAAATCACCCAAATCAAACTGAGTTAGCATTCTAATTTTCCATGATAACGTAATTTTACCCGATACAATATAATAATCCAAATCAAAATAACTCAGTGAATTTCTATTATTTTTTTGCATAAACATATTTTATTCCTAAAATAAACGGAATTAAGAATGAACTATATTTAATAAAATGAGATGAAATCGGCGACTACTGAAAAAAATTTTGCTGTGACGTTAACAAAACTGGATGTTTGGTCATATTAATCATTAGTGAAGTTGCGAATATAAATTTTTAATATTTACGAATACGAATACGAATATCTGAGCTAATATTCGCCGAATTCGAATACGAACACGAATATTCACTCTAAATATTTAGTGCAACTTTAATTCATTGAAAAAAATTTAATTGAAAAAATCTACCCTTTGAGTCAATAGCAATAAAGTTAGAAAAACTGTAAATACTATAAGTATTTAACTTTATTATGACATTCCAATGACTGAATTTGAAATTATTAACTTAGTACGTGATGGCCCCTTTTTTAAATTTTTGGTGGAAAGTAAATAAGGAAAAAATACGAGCTTCTTTTACCTATTGCCAGGCAATACTTGCAGGAAAAAAGACTTCAAAACTTTTATTTTTGAAGTCAACATTCCTCTACTGAGCTTTGATTATTACTTTAACATGATTAATTAATTAATATAACAGGACTTTAATTTTTAAATACCATGTCGTTGTGAAATATATTTTGTTTATTTTTTCTTTACTAAAAAAGACAAAGGATTTTTTAAGTAAAAATTATTAAAAATTAAAATTTTTTGTTTAGTTTTCAGTATTTTTTTACGTATAATTTGTTAGAACGTATTCGCAAAGTATTCGTGAAATATTCGATTGAATTTGGCGAATACGAATACGAATGTCATGAAAGAGGCGAGTATTCGGCGATTCGAATACGAATATTCGTAACATCACTATTACTCTTACAGTAATGGCATTGACAAAATATTCCTTAATATTTCTTTTGCCTATGTTCTTTTACTTCCCTGTAGTCCCAGTTGTGCCCGACGACATTTTTATCGATGTTGTCTGCAAAGAAACCAATGATTTGACGCCTAGAAAATACATTTAGAAATAAGTATGTCAAAAAAGTGGTATATGTTGGCATGTATAAGGACAAGATTATGAAGATTTTTGCTACAAAGCCTTACTGACGACATCGAAGTTGTCGTGTGTACGGTCTTATTGATGACAACATGAGTAAGAGCTGCATCAAAAGTAGTCGTGTTTACGGTTTTATTACCGACAAAAAGAGAAGCAACTGCTTCGAAGTTGTACTGCTCCCATTTATGTATATTAAATAGTTTAAGTTACCAACAAAACTTGTTTTTGTATAAAGTTTTTGAATACCATATTATCCCTTATGTCTGCAACCGCCTACCTGGATATGTTTTTAATTTTCGATATATTTTCAAATCTATATATTTTCAGTGCGATATGGATTTGAAATTTTAAATATGCTCCTAAAATGTTGTTTTTTCCATTTAAAAAAATAACACATAAAATTTATATTTTTGTAGCAAATCTATAAGCAGTTTTTGCAACTTACCTCTTAACCATACAAAAGACATACCCGGCTAGACATAGTACTGTTGACATTTTTTAATTGAAAATGCAAAAATATATTGAGTGTTGTGTTTTTGCAAAAATATATGTTTAATTTAGTTCAATCTTAATTATATTTCATAGTTTTTATTTTATTTGCAAAATATATGAAAATAGACTCATAACAGATATGTCTGCGTATATACTACATTATTTGTGAAAAAATTTAATCTTAGTTTGAACATCTATGAGTGCTCTGCACAAATTGGCTTTTGGCAATCATTTTGACCACTATTGTAATTAAAACGACGTTTATTTTGATAATTAGCCTACAACTTATTAAATTTGTCGAGAAAAACTTACCCGGGTATGAAGAAAAATTTTTTGTTGTAGACATAAAGCTAGTAAGTATCGGTATAGCCTACCAGTGTGGAGGTTGCGACTTCGTTTTGATTATTAAATTTTTTAATTTTATTATTTATTATTTATGTGGACGACTTGGTCTACGGGGTTATTATGTCCATTTTTTGCTAAATATGCGAAATGTATACACACATACTTACGCTACCAAAAAATAAAAATTGTACAGTAGAACAAGTACTTCAACTTTTATTTAAAAAATGTTTCTCATTCTGCTTGTTAAAACAAAGCTAACAGGCGGTCACAAATAAACATCTGAAAAATAAAAAAGGGGGAATTTTGCCAAGAGCACATTTTGTGTTTGAGTACCAAATAACAATTTAACTAACACAAAACAAATAATTGCTTTATTTATAATTCACCAATGCTATATTTCATTTACTACCCTCCTCTTTTATATCAATCACCGTTAAAAGATGACATTGAAAATTGTGGTTGAACTAATTTTGAAAGAGTCGAATTAGCTTCGCTGGATATTTACATAAGTATTCAGTTTACAATTT
The DNA here is from genome assembly GCA_956483635.1 of Panzeria rudis. Lineage (NCBI taxonomy): Eukaryota > Metazoa > Arthropoda > Insecta > Diptera > Tachinidae > Panzeria > Panzeria rudis. The sequence goes on from OY101450.1 coordinate 35,555,306, forward strand.
CCGAATTTCAATTTCTCAGTTTTATATTTCACTCTTTAGCACTCCATAATAACGAAAATAAAATGAGTATAAAGAGTATCTGTAACTATGCCAAAGATATTCTTCCGAGCGCGTGCACTTAAAAAGGTACTAGAGGATTTCAACATAAATAAGTCTCCTGGACCGGATGGCATTGCATCAGTGGCCTTGAAGCAGTGCTTTTCGACTCCTGCACGTCCATTGGCAATCTTTTCAGCACTCTGTACCATGCTGGTGAATTCCCGTCGTATTGGAAAGTTTCCAATGTAACGCCAATCCCAAAAAAGGGAGAGGGTAGTATATATTCTGCACTTTCCAAAGTGATATAAAGTAAGGTAAGCTTTCATCTTGTGAGGTTTTTAGAGTCCAACAGTTTACTGGCCTTTCTTTCGGAAAAATTATGTCAGTCCATACACCATTTCGGGGAAGTAAGGTGATGACAAGGTGCACTTTTGTAAAAACTTGTTTCTTTTGGTGTTCTCTCGGTTTATATCGAGCTAATTCAGCGATCACACGATACGAGTTGTTATAGATGGACTTTAATCAAACAATTTCAATACTAATGCTGTGCTTCAACAAGGCTTCGTTCTTTTGCCTACTCTATCGTTTATTTTTCTTACTGACTTTCTGTGTCAAACTTCCAATCCTATATACTCTTATGCAGATGACAGTAGCATCTCTAATTCATATCCATCCAGTAATTAGCCCAGCCTAGCAAAACATGAATATGAGAATAGGGTTGATTAAATGTGCGTAATGCCCAATGCTGTGTGCTTACTTACAGAAGCTCTTTATGTTCTTGGCATGAAAGTTCAGTGCGACGTTCGATTGACTGACCACATTTTCCAAGACTCAAATCAAGCATTGAAGTACCTCGGGCTTATAAGACGATGTAAGAGATTCTTTACTCCATCTGATCTCCTTAATATTTATACCACCTATTTCCATCCGAAAATAAAAGACAACTCTCGTCTATGGACTGTTGCTTCAAAATCTATCTTAAGTTACTCAACCGCATACAGAAGAGGGCGAAAAAGTTCATAGATGACAGTAGAGTAGCCAACTATATTGACCCGCTGGAGCATCGGCTCAATGTGGAGTGTCTTTCACTGTTTTAACGTTACTACAATGGATTGTGTTCTAAAGAAATTAAGGAATTTGATCATGAAACCCGATCTTGGCGAAGAGCACATCCATTTGTGTACGATACGCCAGTTCATTGTACTACGCATTACAGAGACAATTTGTTCTTTAGCCGAACAGTTTTATTTTTTTGTATTCCATAGTCAGTGGGTCTTTTAGTTCTTCTAAATGCATAGGTACATTCCGTCCAAAACCAACTTAAAAAATTTTTTATATTAAAAAAAAGTATATTCATGTAGGCAACATGCAGTTGCAAAATTTTCATTGAGATGCCTAACTTACTTTGACTATTGCAATGTTGCAAAGTTGGTATATTCCCAGAAAAAATGTTTGTCATTCTTATAATCTGTAGTACTTTATTATTGGGTTACAAAGTAATTAGTAGTACTTATTTATATTATTACTATTATTCAAGTAAGATCTACTACCCAGTTTTTAATAAAATTAGTACGTATTTTTCTCATTATCTGAAAGTAGTTACAATTTTTGATATGTATTAATACAATAAGTAGACAACCCCTTTTTTAATCAACATGTGTTTGTACATGAAAACTAATTTTTTTCGCTTAAACTTATAAGTCAACAATAGCTCAATGGGTAAAGCACTTGTCCTCAAATCTGCACTGGTTCGTATCCCAGCTGGGTCAAAAATAAATAAAAAAAATTAAAAATATAAATAAAATAATTCGTATAAATTTCTTTTTATTTTAATTTGTTTATTTGACTTCTTATATTTTAGCTTCAAGTAACCCAAATAGTAACTAGTTAATTGGTGTCGAAATGTAAATACATTTGAATGGGTACCACTTATTTTTTGGACTTCTCAAACAAAAATAAGTAGTTATCGGGTCAAATTGTAAGTAGTTACGACTTAAATCCTCCTACATTTTTTGCCTACCAGTAGGCAAAGTTTTGCTTACTTTTTAACTTATACTTTTTAACTGTTTAGAACATATTGGACTGAAGCTAAATTTGTTTCTTATATGATTCGGGGTTTATTTATTATTGCGGTTTATTTATTATTTTCATTTTTTTCTAGTTTTCGATATACAATGTATATTGAATGTGACAGGAAAGCCATCTGCAAGAAGTTTATTCCACAAAATTTTTTGGGTTGGTTTTGGACGGAATGTACCTAAGCCTTTAGAAGAACTAAAAGAATATGGAATATAAAAATATAAAAATTTAAAATTAATCTTTTCGGCAAGTAACATCCTATAGCTTGAAAAAAAAACTGTTTGTATATGTCGGTGAACTAAAAGCAAGGCAAAATATACCACCCTTTGAAAACAAATATTGATTTTTCTAACATTGCTACCCCTAATTATGGAAAACAGAATGCGCTACTGTTTCGTGAGTGATAAAGAACTTTTTTATGAGATAATTAATAATTTCTTTACATCTAGATATCTATTTTCCTCTATAAATTAAATTTTCCGATTCACTACTCTCTTTAATGTAGAAATAAGTATCTACTATTTTCTATGAAAGGTAACCATACAATAAATCTGATCTCAAAAAACTTTTGCTATACTACACGTTTTTTCAACTTCACATCACTATGGGAACAATAGTGCTTACTATGCACTTCTCATATTATCACGTAAGCTAATAACCAAAATCAAACATTAGCTTCGTCGTTGTTCGTGCCTTTTCTAATTTCGGTCGATCAATTATACTCTGAAGTAAACTTTTGCAAACGTAAATTTGCAACTATTCATCAAACGAATTTAACGTCAGCAGATGTGATCATACAAGACCAAAAAACTAATTTGTGTGTGTGTGTGCAATTTTTGTCGATTGAGTTTCCTAAATTAATTGTAAATAAAATCAAAAGTTCTGTATCGATTTTAATGAAATGTGGATTGTTTTGTTTGGAAAATATCGAGCTACATTTTTATAGAAAAATAAAGGAAGCTTAGTGTTTTTTAATGAATGGTTTAAAATCAATAATTCTTATAATATATTTATTTTTTCTGCAATATCTCTAAAACTACTGAGAAGATTAAACAACAGTGTTAGAACAGCTTAAAGGTAATATTGTTATCAAGTTTTCTTTTTTTCTAATTGAATAGGACAAATTGGTATTTAGTTATATTAACGTATGTTGTTATACTGCTTAATTTTTTTTAATAAATGTATATGTATATCTAAAGCTAAAAAAATAAAATAATAATAAATAAATAGACAGTAGATTAGAGTTCAGCCCCCAAATAACATAAGAAACTATTTTAAGTTGCTTCAGTCCAAAACCTTGCAAATAGTTAAAAAGTACAAAGTAAATCTACCAACTTTGGAACATGACAACTGTCAAACTCTGTTAAGCATCCCAACGAAAAATTGTAATTGTATATATTATATTTTTTTGGGTTGGTTTTGGACGGAATGTACCTATGTGTACTGTTTAACGTGATTTAATATTAACTGTATTTAGAAGAATTAAAAGACCAACTAACTATGGAACTATACGGCTATAGGACTATGTGATGAAGAATTTTATATTTGCAAAGAATACAAATTTGTATGACCCAAACGTGTATATTGATCATAGAAATTAATGTAAATATTATATACATTTCTAAAAGGTATCTTCACAGACATGATTTTAGAAAAACAAATTAATCGAATTTACAATTTTTGGTGGGCATGCAACCTTTTGAAATCGACTTATTTTTGAGATTTGTTGGAACTTTCTTAGGAATTCTAATGCTTGTCAGAAGCAAATCATAGTTTTCTGTACTGAGTATTAACTACATAAATCCCTATAGAACTGCAAAATATCATTGGAAAATATCAATAATGAACGATTTTATAGCATTAAGAAAAAAATATAATATGCACAAAACACCACACAGCACCATTTTTCCACTTGTTTTTCCGTAAGTCTTTCATAAAAATTTAAATTATAAAAATCTGAATACAGTGTTGAAAACTACACATAATTTTGGTAACTTTGATATGCGATATGTCGACCTAACTTCTTCAAACGAGTAAAAGTAATGGTATGGAAGCAAAACCTCATGCTGACCTGAGGACCAATGAATGAAAATTAAAATTTTGATGTTTTCACTAAATATGTTGTAACTTTCTCATATTTTGTCGGATATAACTAATTTTACGCTTGTTATATTTGGAACAAAATTTTCTTTAACATGTTTGTCTAAAATAAATTTTAAAAATTTTATTTTGCCTTACTGGAGCGACTTAAAATAGTAAGTTTTCAAAAAACGTGGAAAAAATAAAATTTTTGAAATCTAAAGACCTGTCACTCATTGTATTTTGATCTGATCATCACATTTTGAATATATGCTAAAAGAGGAAAAACATATCTATGCAACAATGCCAAATTTGCTCAATTCCAGTACACTGTACTGAAGATTTTGGATATAGCTTTATAAACTGCAAAAAAACACGTTTTTCGCGAATATTTCGAAAACGGTTTTTAAGAAAAATAAATGAATGTCATATTCGTGTTCAGTGACCGCAAATTACCTTAGAAAACATTTCATTTTTGACGTGATCGCAAAAAGTTGAAAATTTGTGAACTAGTGTTATTAAACAGACAGTCTGGCTTAAACAAAATTTATCATTGATATTTCACACAAATATTATCCTTAATGTAATAAAAAATAAATAAGGCAAGAATTAGGTAAAGCTGTGATGGTCTTCTTTACTTTAAAGGAAAATCCGAGAAATTGCCATAAAAAAGTAGAATTCCGTTTCTCGACATTAACCAAACCCCGACTACAAATTTTTCCAATACTCATATTGGGGCCCAATTGGGAACTCATGTGGTAAGCCCAAAGGGGTTATCCCATATGGAATCTGACCGAGAACTTGTTGGCATAGCTCATCTACAAATGAGTGACTTAACAAATTTTGAGAAAATATAACATTGATTTTTTATCGTATTTTTTGCTCATCTTAAATAAAGGTAATTGTTCCTTGGATAGCTTCAGCAATTTGAATTCAATATTAGAGATTGCTATTTGTCCGATTTGAGCAAATTTTTGCAAGATTTTGATATTTCCCCCATAGGAAACCAATCGGGTCGCAAACACGTTTCTGCGTTACATTGCAATTGCGATCCCAGTGAGATCCCAAATGGGTTTGCGTCAAAATTTCTAGTCGGGACAGTACTAATGTGAATTTTTGAGGTCATGCTAGTCGTACTGACTAATAGTTAGCTTCTGTGTAACTCTTGACTCTATCTTTCAAGTATGGTTTTAGCTTTTTTTACATTTGTTGTACAGAATAAAATTAGTTCCAGAAAGGGATTAAGCGATGATTTGCAATGGAATTTTTAGAAAATCTTGTCGTAAGCTACTAAAATTTTATTCTTTTCTCAAGAGTTGAGTATACAAGATATTTGTATGAAATTTTTACATTATATGAAGAACGAATGATTAATTTTGCGTTATTAAGTCAAAACTCAAGTTTTTTGGGTTATGGCGCTATTGCAGCAAAGGCTTGATATGTAATTATACCACGTAGTATACTTTGGGACATCATTATTGAAGTTCTTCGCGAATGTATATAAAATTAATAATATATAAATATATTTTCCATTACAATATAAGTCAATCAGGTATGTGATAGAAGAAGCACTTTTGAAATTCCCTTTTAAAACACTTTTCATAAAATTTTTATAATTTTTGTAATACAACTCTTTTGTAATAAAAAAATATTTTCATAATATATGTGGTAAAATTGTTTTTAATAACGAAATATTTTTAAAAATACCTTTCAAAATTGCTTTGTTTTCGGATTTGATTTCCATCACATATTTAAATATGTTTTCTTAAATATGTATATGCAAATATTATCAAATTTCTAATAAAAATTCGTTTATCATGTATAGATAACAAGAAAATCGTACTTATATTCATGTTAGCCAATTTAACTAACAATCAGTATTAATATACAAAAAAAAATCATCTTAAACTGCAGGACTAATTTGCTAAATACATGCTGTGATGAGCAAACTAACTGGCAAGGTATGAAAGTATGTATATTTTATAAGCTAAAATCATATTCAATATTAAGAAACATTTTTCTTTAAATTTGCCATTTAAAGTAATTTTCTATTGTCTTATTTTAGTTTGGGCTATGTACAATATACATTTCTTTAAGTGCTTATATTAATATTTCTTCCTGTTTTATTTTGCGATTCCTTACACTTTATTTATGTAAGTTGATTTCAGGCTTATTTATTTTCTTCCCATCATTATTTTTCATGTTTTATAAACTTTTGTTTCTTGAAATAAAAGCTTATTTACCCTTAAGGTACTTAACATACAAAATATAAGACTTAATATGCAAAATGTCAAGTTGATAAAATTAAATGAAATAATATTCCATACATTATATTTTATTTTATTTATATTTTTACATTACATATTTATTTTTCTTTTTTGTACGTGTTAAGCTACTGTTTTGTTTTGTTGAGAGTTTATATTTATATGTAGTTATATAAGTCCTTCGCAAGTAAATATTAAGGCAATTCGCAGTTAACATAACAGCGTGCACAAATATAGTAAACTCAACTGAACTTAGTACCCTAGACGGAAAGGTACCTGTTACAAGACAAGTCACGTGACTGGTTGCTAACGTCTAGCAACCAGCTCGAGCTGTGGAATTTTATATGACCGGTAGCATTTACATGGCGTTGTCATTGGAGGGGTCAATTGATATAATTAAAATACTCGATGATAGTTTCTACACGAAACTTAAGGTACTTGTCCTTTGGCGGTTTCCTTAATACTAGTTAAATTATGCAATAGTATTGGAGTAATTAGAAGACTTTTGAAAATTATGTCCATAAATGGTTTTGCAATATTGCTCAATTTTTTACAATTCGAATTCTTAAACGTTATATGAAAAGATTCTAGATCCAAACTTATGGTACTTCTCCTGTGGTGGGCTCTTTAGTACCAGGGAAATTACTGTACTTTAAACAAATATTTTTGATTTGGAAGAAATCTGCTCGTACAGTAATGGTACTCTGCTACCATTTTTCTTATTGTTTTGTGATATGTTCTCTTTTTACCGGTTACGGCTCAGGAACAATTTGTACCATTCCAATTTTCACCAGTCATAGCACAAGTACGTTCAAGACTATTGGTATAACATTTCCCGTAGGGTACGTACAAACGTATTTCTAAAGAAATAAAAACAGGCGTTGCAACTGCTTGGCAAAAGCATAATTTTTGAATAATTCCCACTGGAACACACTTCCTTACAAAACACATATTGCTCATTTGCTGCAACAACGTCGCAACTCAAACAACGTTACTTTTGGGTTAATTATGCCCAATTATTCTTGATATTGTGCATACATTTCACACAAATATCTCACATATTAACATTTTGAGAGAATAATAATATTTGCTTAATTCACAACAATTTATATTGCCTTTCTTGTATCAAATACACTTTTTGTTTATTTGTTTGTGAACACCTATTGTAATTTGTATCGGCTTGTAATATTGTATTGATGGACAAAGGAAGAACAAGATCCATACAAATGCTCTCTGAGTACCGTAATAAATACGACATTTTCAAAACATATGAAATAAAAGCGTATTGAATACACTAATTTTTATATGAAAATTATCAACAAAAAGTTTACACTATTGTATTCAATACAATATTACACTCGATACAAAGATACAAGAGATTTTGTGAATTAAGGATTTATATTTTTCCATTAAGTTGTATGTAAAATTAAAACTAGGGATGTAACCGATATCAATATATCGGCGATACTTCAGATTTTTCTATACATCGATATCGGCGATATTTTACTGTCGATACGACGATACTTTTTTACATTTTTCAGAGTTTTTTTATTTTTTTAAATATTAATAATGTTTTACGGTTTATTTTGTAAAAAAATAATAATTTATTTTTTGTTAAGTTTACCGTTAATTCAAATACAATTCGTTGTTTTTTAAATCTCATTCCCAGCAAAAAAAGACACTCCAAAGTGTCTTGAAAATGAAGAATTTGCGATCCGGAAGTAGTGCAAATTTGGATAATTTCTATTTAGTTTTACATATGTTTTCCATTGCAAGAATTTCTCTTTTACGATTACCAATCACCGAATTGGAAGCGATGTTAGGAACATTTTCTTTTTCGGCGTTCTATAATGATTTTTCCTCAAGGAAAAAGGATGCAAAATTACCCATTTTCACTACTTGCTTCTTTTTATGCGAATTTGAACGCAAAACTGTGTTTTCAAGTAGATTTAAGTAAATAAATATTAAATTTTTGAAGAACTTTAACAATTAAGCTTTTAAGTTATTTAGAAGAATATTAGTTGATAAATCTGTGGTTTTCTTGTATAAGCGGGGATGTCCATTTTTGTCGATTTTGAATTATTGAAGCCAAATTACATTATTTTATGTGCTTTTTTACATGGACCAAGAATTTCGTTAATAACATGGACCCATTCCGAAATTTTTTTCTAAAAACAACGTAACTTCTTAATTCATTCAAATATTGCTCAGCTCTAAGGAACTAAATAGACTTAAAGTTACGTGCTGGCAATTTATTGCCGTTGTTACTTTTGAGAACATTTCCGAAATATTTTTTGGTTATTGTTCAGTTAATAAAAAGTTATAGATTCGTGCGCAAGCATTTTTCAGGTAAAAAAGCGTGTGCGTTTAATTAGTTCAATGATAACAACTATTATCGACATAAGCTTTTTTTCTGCACACACTTTTATTGTCCTTGGCAAATTGTTTTTTTAATTGTTCTCTACGATCTTACCCTTAGGGAATTTTAGCCTGAAATTTTTACACAAACTTCTTATCACATATGTTTACATGACTGCCCAAAAAATTTTTTTTATAAAAATCACACAGAGTCTGTAGTATTAAAAATAATGTATTTTGGCTCTCCAGAAAAAATCGGTTCTTAGACATCCGCGTTTTTTCAAAAAAACCACAGAAATGTCCTTTAAAAAGTCGATTTCTTAAAAAGCATGGCAGTATTTTTTGAAATTATAGAGAAATTATAAATTTTTGTGTGACTTTTTAATATAGATTCTTTGAAAGCAATGAAAATGTAGTTCCTTAAAAATTATTTATAATTTTTTATGCTGGGTTAGTATCAATTTTAAATAATAATAATAATTTCTTACACTGTAATTTTGTATAATAGCAAAATTACCCTACTTGAGTTTCGCTAATTTATTTATTGGATCCGCAAAAAGGTGTATCGTTACATCCCTTATTAAAACCTTAAACTCATTTTCTGTAAAATTAGTCTTTCGAGTTATGACATTGTTGCAGCTAATGAGCGATATGTTATATAACCGATATCAAAAAACTCTCCATACCAGACCGTAAAAATATTAAAGTTATTAATCTAAATATATTACTCATATATTTTTGCTTTTCGTGGCCTGTGCATACCCCTTAATAATTTCATATTCAATACAAACATTTAAGACTTAAGCTCTTATTTTTGTCATATACATTCGCGTATACAAATGTTTGAGTAATTTAATATTAAGGCGTTAAAATTTATTTAAGCGTAAATCTCATGTGAATGTATAATGATTTTATATACATCTTTGCTTTTTGTGCCAAATTAAACTTTGTGTAATAAACGTGTTGATGAGTTCTTTGTTGAAAGCACTTCTAAATTTACATGTTAAGTTCTTTTTCAATTGGCAGTCAAGCATTACCTGCATGTATAAAATATTGAGTTGAATACAAATAAGTGCAGACATCATTGAGATGAAGAAATACGTCTACTAAAAAAATTTATTTGAAATTATTTTAATAATTTTAATTATGGAACAATTTAACTTCTTAATTTTTTAGAGGTTTGCTACAGAGTTTATAGACATATCAAAGCACTCAAGTTAATTTGAAACTGTTACGAATATGAAACTTCGTTTGGCTTTCAAATTTCTGCAATTGAAATATTCATCAAATACAAAATTATAAGAATTAAAATTGCTAGTAGAAGCCTATGTAGAAAGATCCATTTCTCTGCCACAAGTAATAACTGTTAAAGTCGAGTTAGGCTAAAGTTAAATTGTTATTACTACTGTATTCTTTGCAGTCAAATGCACTAACACTTAAAATTGTATCATTGTAGCTCAAAAAATGAATATTTTAAGGCTACAAATCTAAACAGCTAAAATCTATATTCTACTTTTATGATTTTGAAAGAACAGCTTATCTCAAATTTGCTTAGCATTATTATTAGAGTTAGTATTTTATTCTAAATCATGCCGTTATTGAATTTACAGGCTGCACGAATAATCGCCCAAGTGAAAATCGCCCGAAACAGCTAAATGAAGAAACGCCATACAATAATTTAACTGTTCCGGCTCTCTTAGGTGTATCCTTCAAAAGTGTTTATATTAGGGCTTGTTATTGAAATTTGTATTCGCATTTGCATTCAACAAAATGGAGGCGAACATTTAACCCTAGATAGATAAGGCAAGTCTGCCAGACACATAACTTTTAAATTTTTTACTCTTTCTGTTTTGATTATTGTGATAGAAAACTCTTATGCACTGTATTCTCGGTTCTTATCAGGACCTTTTCAGTTGTGCTTAGTTTTTGCTCTTGATGAATTTTGTTCTTTTTTGTAACTTTTGAAATTTATTTTATTGGCACTTTCTTTAATATTTTTAATTATTTCTACAACTTTTGCAAAAAAATTTGTTTTAATAATAAAATGTAAAGGAAGTTCTGTTTTTCAGCCAAATATATTTTAAATAATACATAAATATTTAAATAGCGTTGACAAATATGCATTTTTCAGTTCTGAGAAGTGATTTTGAGTCTATTGGACAAGACCTCTTATTTTATTGCTATTTTTAAATGCTTATTGAATTTTGTTGCTAACTTTTTTCTCATTATAAACTTTTTTCAAAAACTATTCTGAGTATAAAGAAACTGAATAAGTAAATGATCTCAATACATTTTATAGTAGTTTTCCGTTCTATAATATTCTTAACAGTATATTTAAAAGCATACCCCCCTCAGACGTATCGTTATCTTTAACGTACAAAAAATAATGTTATCTTTCTAGGGTTAAAAATTAGAAATAACTTTAAAGCTATTAAAGCTAGCAAAACTGTTTGATGGGAAACAAGATAAAATTATGTTTTCTTTTAAAAGAAATGTGTTATATTTTATTTATTTGTATTTTAGCTATTAAACTCAAATACAGTCTTTCAATGTTTCATGATTGTAAAAATACTGAGTAAAAAGGTGCTCTGAAAGTACATCTGATTATTTTGTCGTGCTGTTTTTAATTATCTGTTTTCAATTCGCGTTTCTTAGTGCTACAAAAATTACATTTTAAAAAAATATAGTTATATTAGCGCGCAAAAATCAATTATAGGCAAGAGTTCCCACTTGGAAGCACTTGAACTTGCAAATAAGTATTTTGTTAGTGATTCGAAATTCTTGTGAAATACCTTGTGCTTCCCTGTAACCAAGAAGGGTAAGCACACAAATCAAGAAAGGGCTTACACAAGCGTTCTCATTCATAGCTGGCTTCGAAAAACCTAAGAATTTTGTACTGGATATGTACTGGTACATATATTTTAAAAATACAATTTTATATGCATATGACTTATATGTAATTATTCGCTTTCTCATTCGCATTCGCTTTCGCAAAAAATTAAAATTTCTTATTCGCTTTCGCATTTGAATTCTCCAAACTCAGATTCGCTATACCCCTAGCTTATATCTTATAATTATTTAACATTCTTATTTAACATATCGCTGTCGAATGGATATTTTCTTATATATTGTAAAATATCGTATATTATTCCTTTGTTTAAGTCCAGAGACATCCGACATAGCTATATTAAGTGTTTTACCCAAGCTGTTTAAGAAATTGTAACTGATCATCTATCACATCAGTTAACATCTTAAATTGTTGCCATTCCTACATGGATTCTGAAGAGAGCGCTGAAATACTACTAATCTTCTGAAATTTACATCCTTAGTAATAAGCTTATTATGCTCCAGCAAACAAACCGACACTATTTATATAGACTTTAGCAAAGTATTCCATACGGTAAATCATAACCTGCTTATATCTAAATTGAACAAAATTGGGGTTTCTCCTGTTTTTCTGAAATGAATATACAATTGTCTTAAGTACAGACACCAGTGTGTTTTGGTTAGAAATCTCCAGTCTGAAACTATTCTAGTCCCTTCCAGAGTTCCTCATGGTAGCCATTTGATCGCTCAGTGTTCCTTATGTTCATTAATAATCTGCCATCCTGCATTCTGCAAGATACATAGGCTTGAACTGAACACTATAATTTTTATACATAAAATAAAAAGAGGAATAGAGCCAGAATATTTTACGGATCAAATAACATACGTAAGGGAGAAATGCTAAACACTCTAGAATCGAGAGAGTATCAATAAGTACAATGAAACTATCACTGTTTTATAAGGGGTTTGTATACGTGACTGCCTACTGTACGCAAGCAATCAAGTATAAACAATAAGATTCCGTTTTGAGAAGGGTTTAAAACTTAACAACGCTTTGCCAAATAATATTAAAATTGAAACGAACAGTAATGTATTCAGAATATATGTTGTATATTTTTTAAAACAAAACTTGTAAAAATTTTATTATATAAAGAAAAGTATTTTTAAAGTATTATAAATACTAATAAATAAATACTACTACTACTACTACTTTGCTGATGGTACCTTGTTGAGCTAGACCGATTTTAATTTATTTTTTTTTTGTTTGCAGGGTGGCTTCATCTAAAAATGTGTAGCCTTCGTTTGAAGAAAATTGGTCCAGCCGCTGGGAACTTATATATATATATATATATATATATATATTTATTTGTTTTATTAAGAAATTTGTGTTTGTGGATGTTATCTTAGAAAAATGTCTTTAAAAATATATGTAACAATTAATTTATTTGGAAACAATTAAATAAGTTTGAAAATAAAATATCAAATTTACAAAAAAATAAAAAATGTCGATTATGATGAATAGGTAACAAGTAAATCGGACTTATAGTCCAATTAGTATTAACGTACAAAAAAAGCATGTTAGTACTGCAGGGTTAATGGACTTAAACTTGAAGAAATGTAAATACATATTGTTCCACAGAGGAAATTGAATACCTTCTTGCTACAGAATTAATAAATATATGCTTGAATAGGTTGATTTATGCCTTGATGTTGGTATATTACTTAACAGTAAGCTAAGTTTTAATCCACACATTTCCCAGACTGTAAATAAAGCTAAAGGAGTACTTAGTATCATTAAACTAAAGGAAAGACAGTGTGACGTTCCATATATACACATAATTTGTAGGAACAATTTTGGAACAGGCTCTGTGGTCTGGGACCTGCAATATGAAGTTCATATCAGGAAAGTTCTGCCTGCTCAAAAACCATTTCTGTTATTTTGTCTCAGAAGTTTGCTATAGAATGCAAATACTAAGTTTTCACCATATAAAAGCCGCCTATCTCTCATCAAACTATTAATATTTCAATTATTTTAAATTAAGTTAACGGTTATTCGGACGTAATTCTTCGCAAAATTTAGTTTATTATTCCAGATCGTCCAACAAGATATTATACACCATTTAACCTGAGATATTTTCGATCAAATTATGTAAACTTCGATCTATTTTGTCGAATGTGTCAGTCTTTAAAACTTTATTGATTTTTCGTCGAATCCTGATGACGTCAAAAAAAATATTATGAACTTTTTGAACTGTTAATGCTCTGAACATATCAATTGTATAATTTGCATGTATTTAGATAAGTTTGATTGACTAGCCTGCATTTATTTCATAGGTTAAAGTAATCATCAAAACAAAAATGGGCATGGCACTTACAGGAAGGAATAACATTTTCAGTCACCAGATGTTACCCAAACACCATACAAGCATGACCCCAATAGGGTAAACTGTTGGCTGAGTAGTTAGCGTGTTTGACTACAAGCCCTGAGGTCTTGAGTTCAAGACTAGTTCCAGGTAAGCCTATACCATCATGCATTTTTCTCATGTGCATTGGTGTGTTATTGTGTTGGTTGTTGTTGGACTGTTAAAGTGCTGAAGGCATAGCACTGATCACTTTGGCAGTACCGGCAGCGATTAATACTAACATATCCTAATGCACTTCACAGCACCCGCCTTCATAGTTGTAGTAGAACCGTCGGCAAAGTAAAATAACTAATAAAATGGCTAGAAAAAACGCGCAATAGTAGGGTTATAAATGAATTAAGCTTTCTATATCTCCCACTGCACCACCTGTTCTCTCTACACTATCCCTTTCCCAAAAAAGGAAACACATTAATTAATTAAATAGTAAGCATTAATTGCCTGATTGTGTTACTTCTCTTTAAACAAAATTGTTTAAATTACTAATATGTACGTATTACTTAGTTATTCTTCATATATTTGAGCCGGCTGACCGTTACTTTAGCATTATTAAAATTTAGAAAAATAAATAAATCTTAAAAAAAATTCTTCAATACGAATTGTCCATCACTTCCTGTACTAACGATTTAGAAACAACATGGAAATTTACTCTTATCCATTTGACTTTCTCTTGATTGTGTCAGAATATAAATATTTATTAGGCGTTAAGACCAACAAACAAATAAACAGCTTTAATCTTTTAAATATGATCATAAAAAGTTATTTTTCTAAGTTGCTTTATTTCTAAACTATATACATGTACATACAAACTGGTAGATCTTCACAGCAACTAATTCTACTTGTATCACGACAAAACGTGACCTTTGCGTTTTACGCACAATTAATTTTGTTTTCTATAATTGAGTGAGTGTCCAAGTGAATGACTATAAAAATTGTGGGGAATATGTTCAAAAATGTTTCTAATGGTAAGTATTGAACATTGGATTTAATCTTTAAGCTCCCATAGAATATCAGAGGCACGTGTAAGCAAGTTTATAAGCAGATGGTTTTTAAATATTTTTTACCTTATATTTTTAGAATTGTAATGTAAATATTAAAACAGCACTTATAAATGAACGTATATGTATTGCGTTGAAAAATTTTAAGTAATTTAGAAACCTAATATGATAAGAGAATATGTACTACATAGTCATGAATGTTAAAGGAACTAATAGCATCGTTTAAAATAATGATCACAATTCGAATTAAACCAAAGGAAAAATTTTTAGCAGTTGAAAATTTTTGGGATCTTACGAACAAAAAATATGTTTACTGCGTTGTTTCTGCAACAATTTTAAATCTTTAAATGGTGTCAATGAAATGCATATCGACAGACTTAAGCTTTCCGAGTTTATTTTGACTTATATTGCATGGAAATATCATCAAAACCTATTTATATTTTATTTTTGTAATATGTAGGAACGACTCCACAGTCGGCTAAATAACACTATAGGCATCGCACGTGGAAAGTTTTTAACCCTTTTCAGACGGAACAATTTTACAACGCTAAAAGGCGGTATGGGTACAATTGTAACTTCATATAATTATTTTTGGATATATAATTTTTTATAGCAAATTATGGATGACTTTCTATCTAAATATATAATAAACAAAGTATCAATTGCAATTCTATTTTTAACCTCCAATATTTCTTGAACCTTTTATTTGGTTTTCGATTTTTTTACAACACCTTGTTGTAAAAAAATATAGTTTACGTGTGTGGTTGAAATTGCAAAAAAAAATTTTTTGTTCATATAAAGGAATAAAAGTGAAAACAGTATTTTGCACTTCATTGCAATGCACTATGGCCGGAAATCACAAAGTTGCGGCAAAAATATTTCCTGACAAGGTGTCGTCACCGGACTTGGTATGCAGACTTCCACTGGCATAATATAGAATTAAACAAGTGGGTTGTTCACATCCCTTATCGCAGTGGCGCAACCAAGTGGGGACTTTCCAGTTAAAGTGACTCGGCATAAGAAATATTTTAAGCCTTACGTTTCCGTTATAAAATATATTGGATATAGCATATAACGAGCAACATTTTTGTAGAACATTTTAACCCTCTCACTCTACGCTGTAAGGTTTATTGTCCCTTTCTTAAAAAAGGTGGAAAAATTCCCCTTAGCGGTGATACAGCGAGCTAAAATGTTTTACAAAAATATTTGCCATAAAATTTTAATACAGGTCGTTAAGGACACTCAAGCCCTAAATTCAACCGGAACGCCAGAAATCAAACTTAAACTGTGTTTAACATTTTCTCAAGTCATAGGACGAGTACTTTTGGGTCATTTGTCACCAAATTTTCTGCAGGGATTTTTGTAGAACATTTTAGCCAACTATATTGGCACTGGAGGGAGCTTTTTGTTCCTTTTTAAGAAAGGGACAAAACGGACAACGAAGAATGAGAGGGTTAAATTGTAGCAAAAAAAAAAATATCTTATACCTTAAACGTAAGGATTACACGATTTCACATGCCGAGTCATTCTAACTATGTGCAAAAGTGTTTACTTTTAGAGTTTTCCACATTGTATGTTTCTAAAGAAATATCAAATTCTTGTTAGTTTGCAGTTGTTTGCAAAAAATTTTAGCACGATATACAATTTGAGTTTCTCTGGAACAAGTACATTTAGGAATCACATTTGGTATCCATGGAAGCAGATTCTTTTCCATAAAACGATAAAACTTTCCATAACATCACAAAAAACATAATCCATTAAAATCATGAAAATAAGTACGAAAAGCAAGCATTTATCAAATATGTTTTACAACAGTTAAAAATAATCACTTCGAGCATTAGAATCCATATTCACATAATTTGTTTTAATAAAAATAAGTTTAGAAAAGCAATGTTTAAATTTTTTAAACAATTTTTTGCTTCACAGCTGATAATACGTATTATAAAATGGTGAACATAGGCAGCATTGTATATATAAACAGATTTACCAACTGTCATATATGTTTTATATATTTTCATTCTAACATATTGAGAATTAAACCCTATAACAAAAAATTTAAAAATCTAAAATTGAAAATTTTATTTTTTGCCGCAAAATGTTAAAATTCGGCCATAGTGCAATGTCATTTAGTTATGCAGAAACATATTCCAACAAAATTATATGCAAAAAAAGGGAAAATTTGTATAGATTATGATTCTTTAAAAAGATTTAATTATTTTATTTGAAAAATGTAGTAAAGAATTAAAAAAAGTGTAAGCCATGTAAAAACAGTAAATTAATTTTAATAGCAAATGTGATGTGATGAAAAAATTATATTTATGCAGTCCTACTATATTTTATGTTGCGAATAATAATTTTACAGTCTAAAGCGTAGTATGCAGTTCTGCCTGAATTTCAAGTACAAGATTTTGCATATATTTCTATATGGAAAAATAGATGTGTAGAGAAATTTGTTTTCATTCACGCAAATTCACTTAAATTTATTAATTTTAACGTGAAAAACATAAAAAATTATTCACAACACTACACAAAAACAAAATGTCAAAAATTCCGTGAGCAAATTATTCTGAATATTAATAATTCCTGAATGTTATTTTTGTTTCCGTTGACGGAAAAAAATCTACACTAATTGATAACACATCCCTGTGTTTGACAATATGTGTGTTGATTTTTCTTTTCAGCTGCATACCACCCAACAGAAAGTTGCCTGAAAATTTTTAGAACACACAGTTTTTATGGTAGCCTGCATTTCAGGCAGAACGGCATACTGCACTTAAATTCAGATAAATTCAGAAGTTGCAAATTTGTTGTGTAGTGTAGTATCCCGCCAGAATTTTATTATACATATTTTAATAAGTTCTATACTATTTTTATGCCCATCTCTATCAACATACACAAATGTAGCACTTATGAATGCACAAAAATTTATATTCCTAGTAACCGATTTTGCGTTATCTCCAATGCAATATTTGATGTCATTGGTATTGTTTTTCGTTTCTATTGTAACATTTCTAGTATGCCTAACTCCTGATTTTGCTTCTGAAAACAATTTAGGTTGATGCCTATTATTCCCATTAAAGTTTATTTTGTTTTTTTGTTCTGCTTAACAATAGATGCAAACATTGACCGTCTAAAACACAAATCATGCATCACGGACAAATGCATTCACATCTACAATCAATATAAACATTGTACAATAAAACAAGAGCAACAAAAGTAAACTAAAACATAATTTTTCGAAGCAGTAAAAAATATGTGCAAATAAACGCAAAAACGTGTGTTTTTTTTCGAAAAAGTTGAAAAAATCCGAGAAAGCCCACAAACTATCGTTTAGGCAAATATTAGTATATGGTTGATGGAATCATACAGTCAGACACGGAAAAAAGTATGCCATTAGATTTATAATACTTGAAAAAATAGAGTTTATTATTTATTTTTGGAGACCTCAAACTAGTTTAGTTATTTCGTTGTTCAAGTTTTGGCGGCTACGACTAATCAATCAATCTAGTTAAAAATTTTGAATACAATATATGTACCTTGCAACTTTCTTCTAACTAGGACATTTTTTTTAAATTATTTGGAGTTTCGGAAGAAATTTGTAGTAGATGAATTTCATAAAGCTTTATTAATAAAACATTCAGAGAAATATCCGAAAAGTAATTTCAGGGAAAAAATTATGATGTTTTTTAATCAAAAAGAAACTTAGAATGCTATATTTATTTTAGATAAGGAAGGCTTTACTGAAAATTATATGAAGCAAAAAAATAAAAATTATAGAAAAAGTTGTTTGATTCGGTTCCATATAAAACTATCGGAAGCTAAATCAGATTATCTCCAAATACAATAATAGAAAAAATTACATCGATTGAGCATTTTAGATGTCCTTTATGTATAAAGAGATTTAATCGGTTAGTATTTTCGATTAGCTGAACGTTTATAAATAAGCATACGATTTTCCAATAACTAACTGTATAGAAGTTGAAAATTTAAAAGCCCATACGTAGCATACGCAAAATTGTTGCAATGTCATATCCTCCTAGCATAGTAAAATGACATTGTTTATGTTTTTACTTTTAGTTTGTTTGTTACTTAAAATCCTCAGGCTTTCATACTTTTGACCATAACGTTATGCGACTTGACAAAATACAATTAGGTGACGTCGATATATATGAGATTATGTATGATCGTCCGTATACAAAGTGCGAAAGCGAAGAAAATAGAGGAGCTGATTGTATATTAGAGTGAAGATGTAGGAAAACAACAATTACATTGTATGAATAAATAATAATGTTAATTCTAAGATCCATAAAAAGTGGCTTAAGTAAAAAGGAATTTAACTAATTATGGTGAAATAAAAAGTAGCAATATAAAATTTTACCAATGTGTTATTCTCAATTTATAAGAAAATAAATAAAATATCCAGACAATAATATTTTTTACACCATATAAATATTTTGAATAACAAATAATTGTAAGAAATCAAAAAACCCGACTACGCAAAAAAACTAAAAAGAAAAAAAAATCCAGTATTGCGGAATATAGCGATTTTTACAACCAGGATCCACTATTAAGAATATTTGAAATTTCAAGTTTTATTAATTCCCGACTGTAAAAGTCACTATGTTCAGTTGTTGTTTTAGTATTTTTTACGTTGTCGGTTTTTTTGATTTTTGAAATTTGTTATTGTAAACTTTTTAGTGTCCCGGCAAATCTTATGATAAAAAAAATGTTACTTATATAAGAGGTTCCAACCAACTATCAAAAACTTGTTAAGCCAATTTATTATTTCTAATTAAATTTAAACATATAACTCATATGAATATATTTTTAATTTTCTTTTAATTTCCTACAGTTTTGTTTACAATTTACTTTATCTTAAGCGTTTTCTTTGCTACAAATTAATATGTAAAAAATTTTAATTATATTGTATATGGAAAAAATTGCAATTTAGCGTTTTAAGACAAAATTCAGTTCTCCTAAGAGTTGATACAATAGCTTCTAATACATCCTCAGTTCGGTAAATACACGTCAAGTGGTACCCTTACTTTTACTTGACGTTGAAGGGCTAGTTACGAAACGGTTAAAATATATCTAAGAAGAGGCTCGTTTGGCTGAGCTTAACGACATTTTACGGCATTTTAACTGGAAACATGTTTTCTGGACAATAATGTCAAGGACATGGCAGAATTGATTATCAGTACTATTTTGTTTGGAATGAAAACTTTCATTCCATAAAAGCAAATTCCGATTAAATCCTCAATGAAATCTTGGTTTAATCAGACTTGCAAAATGCAGCCAGATCCAGCGAGGAAGCTGCCAATAAGGCGAGATCTTCGTATGACGGAGTACTAAGGTGTGAAAAAGTACGACTTCTTCGTCATTCGTTGAGAAATTAAAGGATAATACTATTTCCTCAATTTCAACTCTTTTAAAGGGTGACGAAATATTCACTCACCCGGCTGACAAATCTAACCTTCTGGCAGAATTATTTGAAAGTAAATATCGTTTGCCGGAAAACAATTAACAACTGCCCGCGCTTAATAGAGTATCTGTAACTATGCCAAAGTTATTCTTTGGAATGCGTGCAATTAAGAAGGTTCTAGCGGATCTCAATATAAATAAGTCTGCTGTGTTGAATAGTTTCGAAGCAGTGCTCTTCCACTCTACCACGTCCGTTGGCAATACCCTTCAGCACTTTCTATCATACTGGTGCACTTCCATCGTGCTGGATGGCTGCTAATGTAACACCAATCCCCAAAAAGGTAGCGGCTAGTTACACTGAAAATGGGAAGAATGGTGAATTTGCATCATTTGAAGTATCTAGAGTCCAAGAGTTTACTCAGCGTTCAGTAGTATGATTTATGTATGGGACGCTCTCGGGGTGACTTACTGGCATTCCGTTCGGAAAAATGGTGCTTATACAAAATTTCGGAGAGATTAAGGTGGTCACTCTAAATAGTTCCAAGGCATTTGATAGAGTGTGACAGGATGCACTTTGGTCAAAACTTGTTGCTTTTGGTGTTGGTGATGACTTATCTCGATTTGTATCGAGCTTTCTGAGGGATCGCACTATACGGGTTTGTTATAGATGGGATCTCATCAAACGAGCTCAAGATTAATTCAGGGGTACCGCAAGGCTTCACTCTTTCTCCTACATTATTTCTTATTTTTCTTAATGACCTTCTCTGTTAGACTTTCTATCCCATCTACTCTTTTGTACATGATAACAGCATTTGCCATTCATATACATTTAGTACTAGCCCAGGCCTGTCGGAGAATGGGGCCACGAGCCAAAATATGATTGATACATTTAATCACGATTTATAACAATCACTGAATTGGGTCTTGCTGGTCCGTCTGTAATTATGAAGGGGTAAGTAATGGAGAGTTTGTTCTCTTGATGTTCTTGGCATGAAACTCTAGTGGGACGTTCGATGGACCGATCACATTTTTCAAGTCTCAAAAGAAGCATTCTAATGCCACGGTTTCTTAAGACGGTGTAAAAGATACTTCACTCCTTCTGATCTCCTTAATATTTGTACCACCTATATCCCATTGAAAATGGAATACAACTGTCATAAATTGACCTTTGCTTCAAAGTATATTTTGATCTTACTCGACCGTGTACACGAGAGGGCGAATAAGGTCATCGGAGACAGTTGGGTACCAAAATCTATTGGGTCACTGGAGCATTGATGAAATGTGGGGTGTATTTCATTGTTTTATCACTACTACCACTACTACTCTGTATTGCGATGCGAAAGGAAAACTGTTCGCACTTTTATGTTATTGACATTGCAATGCGAAGGCATTCCTTTCGTTTCGAATTACAGAGTAACCCCCCGCTCTTTTCTGTGATACGCTAATGAATCGCACTACGCATTACGAAGAGAATTCGTTCTTTGGCGAACAGTTCGTATGTAGAATAAGTTTGCTGTCGAGGTCTTTCCTGTCACTTTATATGTTGCAGGGTTCAAGTCCAACGTATTTTTCCCTTCCCATACCCAGTTTCCCTAAATCCGTCACAAGTATTATTTCAACAGTGGGGGCCATCCCCTGAGTCCTGGTATTATAAAAATAAATTAAATAACTTTGCTATTTTAAACAACTTTGGATAAAAATCCATAAATGCAAAATAGAAATTTTCTAAAAATTCTTTCTTGTCGAAGGCATTTTTTTATATTTGTGCATTTTTTATATTTGGCTACGGCGATTGTTAAAATTGTTAAAATAATTTCGTTTGGTTACTCACATCGACTATGGCTTTCGAGCATTATGAGCTTCAATTTTGCGGAAAGCTTGTCATTTTCTTAATTTGTTTTGTTATTTTTTTTAAGTCTAAAAATATTTATAAAATTCTGGCAAAGACGCTTTGAAAGTTCTACTTATAAAAATATACTATATTTTTAGATATATACAAACTTATTTCAAGCGACTTTATAATGTTGCTACGTATATTTTTTTATTTGTATAACAAATTCTATAATATATTTATGTGCTTATGTATGTGCATTAGACATATAACTAATTTTTACACAATATTTGGCATACCACTACGTCGTGGCAAATATATTATTTGAAAACATTTTTATAAAAAATAGTTGCGTTTGGTACGGAAACTTTATTGCAATTACGAAATAAAAATTACTACTGATCTTCTAATCTTTTTATGCTCTATTCGACTATCCTATGCCATTTTTTCTTATTTGCAAAAATTTTAAAAAGTTATATGCCTAATTTTCATACATAAAGGACACATATTGCATTGAGGTTTTGATGTAACATATTTGCATTTCAATAATTGCATGTGGTCCATAAATTTTTAGCAGCAAATGCAATTGTTTCGCTTGGTTTGCAGTTTGTAGGTGCTGGCAGATTTCATAGCTTTATTTTGGGGTCATTGAAAAGCATACACAATACGTCAAGGGATTTTGAAAGTTGGTAAAACAGTTTCCCTTTGTTAGGTTACTTTTACAAGTTTTTAGAAAATTAACTGAATATATTGAGAATCAAAGGAGTTTTATTTTTTTTTGGAAATTTAATATATTAATGCAATATATATAAAGGTTAATGTAGTATATATAAAGTGGAAGTTTACTATTGTTGTTGTCGCCAACAAAACTGTACATACATCATATATAACGTGACCAGAAGATTTTTGTCAAAAGCGGTATAAGAACGGTTGAAAAGCAGGATTCTGAAGAAAATGTGATACAAAACGCAGGGTTTATAAAATATCTTAGATGAAATGCGAAATAACGTAACTAACAAAACATTTAAAGTCTCATTCCCAATTATTAATTATAATATCGAAGCGGTTGTTCCTACAAATTTGTTTAACTGTTATCATAAAATCAAAAAAAAAGAAAATGAGGAAACTATTTACTTCAGTCACTTGAAGTATTTTATTTAGTCTTTTTTCTCTCCTATAAAATTAAGAATAGTGTAGTTATGTAATTTTACATTTCAGCTAACGATATGTTCTTATGAAATTCATTGAGTTACAGGCCTTAAAATTTAAAAAGTGATTTGTTAGAGGTTTTTAAAAATGTATCATTTTTATGAAATAAACATTTTATAATAAAGTTGTAAGTCATATTTTATAAAATTCAGTTTATAGTTAAAAGAATATTTCTGATCAAAAGCAGTTCTGTTTTTCACATAATGTCTTGTAATTTTGTACTATTTTGTCGGTTCTTAAGCATTTTATGTATCATGTGTTCTTTACCAAATTATTTCCAACTTTCGGATTTGAAGGCTATTTCTGCATTTCCGTTTCATTTTAATGGAGAAAAATTAAAATTTAAGATATTAATGTTAGTCGAAGTCTATGGTTTTTAAATCGTTCAATTTAATTTTTGCAATAATCAATAAACTTCAATACTACATGCCTTACTTGACGTCACCATCCTCACACTGTGAAAGGTATAACAAGAGCTCTGATCATGAGATCGTGGTTAGTCTTGAAATTTCATGGTGCTCAGTTCGACTCTTATATAGTCACATAACACATGCATTTAAAATGCCTTTAATTGAAGATTTAAATTGAACGAACTTAAGCCTGAATTTTGAAGCAAAGTCTAAAAACACAGTTTTTTCAATTTTAAGTTCCTTTAACTCAATGAGTTTTTATTCGATCAACACAAGAAAGATCTATTTTGCTCAGTTGAAACATTTTTGATATTTTTGGGTATAATTAACAAAAAAAAACTATTAATTTTAGAACTCCAAAAAGATTTATCCCGCTTTTTCGGGATAAAAAATTTAGGCGGGATCGACCTCTTAAAAGCAGGATAGTTCTGCCTAAAACGGGATGTCTGGTCAGGTTATTCATACTTCATCACTTGTCGCCCCTACACTATCACATTACTAAAAACTTAATATATTACGTAGTAGGCCTTAAATGCCTAAATGTTAGCCCTATTTGCTAAAAAATTGTTCCAACTGTTGAATATTCGGCCATGTCACAGAGTTAAATTCCGTTCGGAAATGGAATTCAACCTACGCCATTTTTGTAGCGGCTGATGTCTAAAAAAGAAAACTAAAATACGAAAATTTGTCAGGTGTGTCCAGACTGTTGGTGGCGCCACTATGCTGTGGTATGCTCCAGCTAGGGCTTGATATATTAGGGTGGATTGAATTCCGTTTCCGAACGGCATTGAACTCTGTGACATGGCCGATTATTTGCATTAATTATTTATCCATTCCAAACTATAAATATTAACAAATGTAATAAATTATTTTTATTTACTGTTGTAATTCGATATTAAATTTTTAGTCGAGTTGTTCACAACCGAAACATTAAATTACCTTATCAATTTTTGGCTGTTATTTTTGTATGTTATTATATGTATTTTGTATGTTTTGTATGTTATTATATGTTATTTTTGTATGTATTTTTGTATTTTAATTCACAATTGAATTTTATTTCAGTAGCTTTTCTGGTAAATTCTTTGTACCGAATTCATTCGGAATATCCAACCAAAATTCTATTGGGTACAAATTAGATTACCACAATGAATCTGTTTGCTCTGTATAGAAGACAAATGATTGATTGTTTTGCAGACATCGTAACGAAAATGTTGTCTGTAACAACTGGGCCTACAGGTTAGCTGTGAAGCACATAAGGAAGCATAAATGTAATGGCATATATTTTGGCACAACTGGTCTAAGCTTATTTGACTGACCCTTATGCGAGCTTTCTAAAAAAAATTTCTAGCTTTTAACTAGACTAAATATCCGTATGTGAATCCAAATTTATTTTTAGCTAAGGTTCCTAATTTTATATTCATAAAGAATCAAGCATAATTAATACTCTGAGGAACGAGTAAAAAATTTCATTTTTTCGTATGTATGTTTTATGCACTAGCGATTTACTTAATATAGATTAATCCTAGACTATTTACTTCATTTAATGACAAGTATTGAATTGTATAAATCGTTATGAACAAGAATCAATGAATGAGTGAGTGTAGAAATGAGGAAACGTGTAGACATTGGTGACACATAGGCGCCATATTAACAATTGACATGCAAATGTCATAAATTAAAACATGCATAAATTTAATACACTATTAGCCGTTTAATGCGTCAATATATTATATAGTGTTTGTGATCATAATAATTAAGGTGGTCCCAATTACTAAGCGCTAGCAGTATCATTTAAACCAGCGTTGCCCTATGAGCTTGGTGCTCATTTGTTGTTATAAAAGCACTTAGCTATTGGCTGTGTGTTTTAATACACACATACAGCACTCAGCACTAGCAATACGAAATACACAAACAACTTTGTCTTATTAGTTTTTTTTTCGTTCATCACTGTATACCGGCAAGTGCAAAGCAACAACAAATAAATATATGAAATATTTTTTTTCTTTGTATGCATTGGTATTTACAACAAAAAAATATTGAATAAAAATTAGTTTCTTTTTAAATGTGTTGGTGTTTGCTCTTCGATAAGAAACTTTTGGGCACCCCTGATTTAAACCATCTGGTAATGAGTAGCAGTGGGTTACAAATTAATGGCTTACAAATTAATGAGCGGTATTAATTAATCTTATTATTTCTATATGTATAGAAGCTTGTAGCTCATTCAGACTGCACCAAAATTGTTTGATTTTGTTCCGAAATTACTTACCAAATTAAAAGCGTTCATACTGTTGATAAATTCGATATATATTCGATATATTCGATATATTCGATTTCACATACTATCTCCTCCATTATATACATTTTGCATGAAATTTACACTTTTTGACCGCAACGCAATTTTCTGCTTCCTTTGAAATCTTTTTACACATTTATACAATAAATTTTTAAACTTTTTAATAAACAAATGTCAACTTATATTTATTTACTTCCCACAATTGTATATATGCTGTTCAAAAAAAGGAACTTTAAAACAAAAACAGAGATGTACATTATAATTTCAAGTTAATTTCGCCGAAATTAAGGAAAATAACTTAATTTGGGATATGACAAAATGTATGGGAAATTATTTCATTTCAAGTTGATTTCAGTCGAAATCAAGAAAACCTTAATTTGGCTGCTGTCTGAATGGGTTATTGGTCTATTTCCACATTTGTGTTTTTGTACGGACCTGAGTCCTTTTTTCCCAGTGAAAGGTAAGAATTTGACAAATTTTTCTGTCGTACAGGTAAGAGATATTAGGGTGTCTTGAGATAAAAAGTTTCCGTTTTTGAGGGTTTTCTGATTGTTTTCTCACCAAATTTCACCTCTCTAGTTATGGTGGAAGTATACCATGAAAATAAAGGGCACTCTAGTTTCCGTAAACAAAAGCTTCCTGTTTTAAGATTTGCTTACTGATTTTTTTATTTATTTTTATTTAAAAACGAACACACATACTGCTTAAGCCTATTTCGGCTTTTCTGCAGAAACACCCAGGGTCTTGGCAGGAATCGAACCTGCGACCACCGGCTAATAGTCTAACACACTATCCACTACACTACGAGGGTCCCCATTGATTGAATAACAGAATAAATAGTTAGTAAAATATTCACTTTCTACATCTTCATATCTCGGAAATCGTCTGTGGTAAAGTTTACAAACTTCACCTCTGCAATTACCTATGCATAGCATCTTCACGTTGCAAGTTTCATTATTTTATGATTAAGTGAAGCGAATTTTTGAGAGCCGTAAAAGCAAGGTGAATAGTCTTGTGTGAATTGGCCTGAACTTGTGCTTTCACACTACCACGCGCCTTGATGCACACAATTTTGTTCATTAACGTTTATCCGCGATTTTTTCAGCTAGGTTTTTCTATTTGAGAAAAACAAAACAATTACCTTCTGTAATGATAAATTACTATAAAATTAGCTTTTTAATAGCTTAGGAGTATTTTTGGGTAGGCTTTGCTTTAATTTCTGGATTAATCTTTCGCGCGGTACTTTATAAAAAGGCTGAGAAGTGCAGTGAGGAGCGCAGAACAATATTTTTATTCTTTGGAAGTTTTTCTAACGACATTCATAAGTCTACTAGCCGACCCGGCATGCTTCGCTACACCCATCGTAATGAAATAAAGTACTGAAATGTACATTTAAAAAGCGCAGTTCTTTCTTCATGCACCTACTACTCAATATAGTATAGTAATGAAAACTCTGATAGAGCCACTGAAGCGACACTCTATAGATTTGATTTAGGTCACACTGAGAACAAATAGTGCTTTTAAAGAAAATCTTGGTGGCATAGGAGAGAGGATATTACAAAAATGTATAGACGAGTTATAGATAAGGATGTAGGCTACATATTTTGTAAAAATTACAGAGATATTCTTTAATAGTGTGTTCGCGATATATTGTTATACAAGACACATTTTACCGATAACATTTTTTAATCGTCGGACAGCTTATACCTTCAAAATTATTAGTCTTATCGACAAAAAATGTAGGGATGATTTATAGCCAGGATGTAGGTTTTAAAGTCCGTACAATATTATTCACCTGTTTTAACACAGTGGGCGCTATATGTTTTTGTATAAGACCAATTTTACCAATATAATTCTTAAGTTTTCGAAAAACTCATATCTTCGAAACTAAAAGTTTGATGTAGGCTATAAATTCTGTAAAAATTAGATGGCAATTTTTAACATTGTTCACGCTATATTTTATTATATAAGAACAATTTTACCTATAAACTTCTTTAGTCGTCGGCAAGCTTATATCTTCCAAACTAATAGTCTGACGTGTAGGCTTTAAGGTCTGTAAATAAATTAGAAATTTTTAACACAGTGGGCGCTATATATATGCTATATACGACCAATTTTCAAAATTCAAAATGCATCAAAATAAAAATTCTAAGTGCATTCAAATTTCAAAATCATTTAAAAATTTATGTTTTGTAAATTTAGTAAATTTTAATTTAGTAACAAGTTGTTTCGGAAGCGAATTGCAAGAAAATCACATAGAAGTACAAACAAAAAAAAAATTAAAAAGGTTTATATTTAGAAAAACTGATGTAAAAGTCACATATGTAAGTTTCCGCACCTAATTTTTTGAACAATATTACTCTATAATATCTATATTCAGATTCCACAAAATTTTGATGTACTCTCGGGTATACTTTTACAAAGATTTAGAAGAGTTAACAAAACATATTTTTCTGTATTTACACTTCTAAACCTTAAATGAAATAGCAAATATGTAAAGTAAAGCCGATATAACACTTAGGTTATATAACAATTTACCAAAAAAAGTTACTTTGTTCGAAAACGTCCATCATTAACGATTCAATACGCTAGCAAAATTGATATAAAATCAATAAAGAATTACAACCCAACTTTTTCTCAATTTTTAAAAGACCATATTTTCCGAACCAGGTAACATAGTGATAAATAAATTTGATTTTTAAATAAACTGATTTGTCCGCTTTGATGGTGCGTTAAAATTTTTTTAATTCAATATTTTTTTTTTTCGCCGCTAGATTGGCCTTTTTTTCTCTCTATGTGAGGGTCAGCTTACTTAAAAGAAGTTTCTTTGATTTGTTAGATAATAGGCTTATAGGCTTCCACCTTCCTACGAACTTTGCCTGTTTAGGGTACCATGGTAAGCAAGGAAATCTTCCATTCTGTGCGATAGTGGTAGAGGCTAAAATTACATTAATAAAGAAAAGAATTATCCTTTTTGTAATAAGGCGTAGCCGTAAAAGCATTTTGTTGATGATTTTATCAGTATCTGGGGCTTTCTGTGAGTTCAAGTTTGCAATAGGATTTTTATTTCCCGAATATTGAATCTAACGGAAACGTCTGCTATGGCGTCAACTGGTGGCAGCTTAACTAAGTACATCGGCAGATAAATTTCTGGTTACCTAGAAGAATATTTTTTCACCATCTCTTCTCAGTCTCCATGTGAACTTCGTAATGTGGGCTTAAAAATCACCGGTATTTTAAAGCCTCATTCTGCTCGGTATAGTGCTTTTACATTTTTATATTTTTAAATATTTGCAAAAAATTATACACATTTAAATTTTTTAATTTTTAAATTTTTGCAAAAAAATATACATATTTACTACATGTGTATGTATGTTTATACGCCAAAAAATTGTTTTAAAAAATTTTAATTTTAATTATTTTGACTTAAGTTCGGTCTTATTTTAATTTTTCAATTAAATTATATTTTTATTTAGAGATAAATGTAAAGCATGTAGACAAAGATAATTTTAGCTGCGCGGAGGGTTGAACTGACGTTTCGATAGCTCCCGCTAATCTCATAAGAGTTCTTTACCGCTTAGCTCACTAGACCAAAGTCGGGTGTTTGCAATCAAGAGCTGAGTATCATTTACTTTTAATCAATTCAAACTGTCACTCTTAGAGCTGTATTTCATTTGATAGTTATTGAACTTAAGCCAAAATAATTAAAATTTCCTTGGATATAAACCCATACAGTTCGACTAAACTCATAACTAAATTAAAATTTTGTAAAATGTTCCGTAAGAACTGAACAGTAATCTCTAATAAAAATTTTAAATTTAAAAATAATATTTTTAGTTTTGAAAACACCTACAATACTATTACTTATAGCACAAAATTACGTGCTCCCTTAATGCACTTCATTGATTTCAACCAAAACCAAAAGATAGTGCTATTTATTGTTCATAATGTTGAGCCAAGAGTTTAAGCTGTCTGTATCGTACTCGAGTACCGACAATTCACATTATTTAATAATTATAATAATAAATTATATTACAATAGCAATAAATTTTTGAAGTTGATTAATATACCCAACTAAATATTACAATAAAAATCATGAAGGATGTAAATTATTTATGACACTGAAGAGGGAAACTTTTATACATATATACAAACATCCATACATATACATATCAATAAATATATGATTAGACATGTATCTGTGGGGTCATAGTTTTATTTTTCATTACATGATTGCAAATGTTTATTTATTTCTTAATATAAGTACATTTTGTAGAATAGTATTTTATATCTATAGAATTTGGTTTGACTTTTTTCTAGTTTACACAAGTACATTTAGTCCGCACAAAAACGTAAATGTGATAATAAGGCCAAGTTTCTAGACAAAAATCTCGGCCGTAAAAAGTACCAAGATCAAAATGAGGACCAAGTTCTTGATAGGTATAATACTATCTCATTTCTAGGCAACCTGCTAGCTGGGCAACACTTTCCCCATAGTTCTTTCCCATATTAGAAAGGTAAAAATATGGCCAAGCTAACAGGTTGCCTATAAATGAAATGGTATTGTACCTACCAAGAAGTTGGTCCTCATTCTGATCTCAGTACTTTTTACGGCCGAAATTTTTGGGCTTATATGCATATTTATGTTTTTGTGCATTTTAAATCTACTTGCGTAAATTATAAAAATGTTAAAGGAAACTCTATTTTCCTTTTTTAAGTTTTTATTTGGTACAATAACTATCAGTAAAATTTCCTATTTGCCTATTAGAATGCACCTTACATGCGGCATTCCTTCCCGTTATGTGATCAACCTATTATTTCCAGCAAGATTTGCAAACAAAACTCCAGACTATTGTTAGTGCTTTCCTAAAAAATTTCAGCTTTCTGGCTGTAGTAGAAGTTCCCCTACGAATAAGGGGTATTATAGCCGCCACAGATAAAAGAGCTTGTTATCAGACTTGTCTGTTTAGTTTCTTACCAGGACCTTTTCACCAAATTTTGACTTTCTAGCTATAGTGGAAGTGCCCATACAAATACGAGGCAAAAAGTATCCGTTTTCAGATTTGTGGCTAATTGCTCATCAAGGCCTACCTATTCACCAAACTTCAACCCTATAGCTATAGTGGAAGTTATCCATAATATTGATGAGTGAGCCAGTGAATGGCTACTAATATATGCAATTTTTCACCTTCATATCTCGGGAAGCTTTTGCAGTAGCATATTCAAACTTTATCTAAGAGATAACCTGTGTAGGAAGCCCTTATGTTTAAAATTTCATTATTTTATGATTAAGTGGAGAAGAGTGATGAAGGGTTTAAAGCAGCTCGAATGATTTCGTGTAATATATACACAGTGTGTGGCCTGAACTTGGACTTGCCTGCTACCGTGAGCCAAAAGCTAAA
Source organism: Panzeria rudis (assembly GCA_956483635.1). NCBI lineage: Eukaryota > Metazoa > Arthropoda > Insecta > Diptera > Tachinidae > Panzeria > Panzeria rudis. Next base: position 35,586,935 of record OY101450.1, read on the forward strand.
TAATGAAATGCATCTTGAAAAGCGTCAATTATATTCAAGCACTTGCGTCTTATTTTATTAATCAATAAATATGATACCAAACAAATGTCAATTATAATATTAAGATCTATAATATTCATTTTATTGAATTGTCTTGACTATAAACATTTGATGTTATTAGGTTAAAAGCTTAATTTATTAATATTTTAGTACAAATTGCAAATATGCAAAAACGAGACTAGAAGTATTGTGGACAATAGTGTACTACAATAATATTCCTAATTCAGAAAAAATTTTATTTTTACAATATACAAAATAATAAAGTTACTTTCTCTAAAGGAGCCAAGCAAAAAAAAAATAGAGGAAAAAGCTTTTTTTCGGTTCTCTACATCGAATTGATGCTTTTTTTCGCTTTAAAATCGAGTAAACGCAACTGCTCGATAGTAAACCGAATGCCGTTTTTCTCCGATAAATAATTTCCAAATGGCAAAAAAGCACTTTGTATCTAATAACTTGTTCAGACATACGCTTTAATTACGCAATTTAGGAAATTTATGCAATTAAGGCTTTAATTGCGCTCAATTTACCATACAAGGCTTCAATTAATAAATTGAAAGCACTATACATCTACTCTACACTTTTTCAATTTTGACTTGGGTTCACATGGAAAAATTAAAAAAATTTTCTTTTATAACAATATTTTACAAACATTTTTATATAAGCGAAAAGTAGGCTAACGCTTCTTTAAAATAAGTTTTGTTTTATTAAAATCGATTAACAATGTCAAAAGTTATGTGAATTTCAAATATTTTCTATACAAATAAAATATTTTCTTGGCATAAAATATTAATAAGGTTTGTTTAGCGGACTGTTAGCTACATTATTGATATATAGTTACAGTTAAGCGGTATTGCGAAGTCTGAATTAGCTATTGGCAAAACCTGATGACACCTTTATTTAGGACCAACTGATTTGCAGAAACTTTGGAGGCCCATAAAAAATTTGTCAACAAATTGACAAACTGAGTATAGAGTTGTACTACCCTTTGGTAGTACAATCGAACTTGTACTGTCCAGTTAGTGTGTTTTTATAAAAATCTTCATTTGTCGCATAAATTTATTAGTTTTTAGAGCACTCTGAGAAAAATGAAAGATATATAGAAACCTTCTAAAACTTATATCGACTTAAGTGACACGTACAAAGTTCAAAAGAACAAAAAAATTGAAAAAATTTAAAAATGTGCTCAGATATTAACAAAGTTGCTCTGCTTTTGTGTTTACATAATCCATCACAAACGAAATACTTAAATCGTTATTGCTGAAAATTAATAGAATCCATTTAGAAGTTAGGTTATTGTGCCCCCAAAAAAGTTCGAGGTGGGGTCCATGATTCAGAAAATGTTTACTCTCATGGAAAGAGAGTTTAAAATGTAACTCTTTAGCATTAGTAACGCAAAACCGACGCAAATCATCTTAAGATGTTATTCATAAAAACCAGACGTATGTTTATAATGTTTTTTGGTAACTACAACTACTTTGTTTTTTCTATAATTTTTAGTTTTAAAGTTTTGTTGTAAAGGACGTAAAAATAAATAAATTCAAATGTTAAAAAAAACATAAAGCAATAAAATATTTTACTTCCCGCTTCATTTTTTCTCAGTTTATTTCAGTTAACGACTATGAGACTTTTCTGTAATGGAAAAGATTTTCAAAATTATAGTGTACAATTTAAATGCTGACAGGTTGTAGTTTTAAGCTATGTAGTTCAAACATTAAATTAAACGAATCTCCTAAAAAATAACTAGCTGGTAAGAAATAACAAATGGTTTGTTCGATAGTGCTATGCTGTCTCCTAAAACCTAATTTATTATTAGGAATGCGTCCATTTGCATTCAGTATGGGAGTCAGCTTATTTCTAAGTTGTTTCTCAAATAGTTTTGACATGTTAGTTGGTAAGCTTACAGGCCTATAATAAGATTCCACCTTCGTATGATATTTTTCGGGCTTACTGTTTTGAGTATCAGCTGTTGCCCCGTATCCATTCCAACTGGTAATTGTGCCTTAAAATAGGGGTGATATACCATATTCTAAGGCCATGGTAAATAATCTGCTTGTGGTTTTTTGTCGAGTTCGTTCGGCCTAATAATTTCCATCTCTGTCAATTTGTTTATACGAGTAGTAGAAATAGTTTTTCAGATTTATGTATTATACTTTTATTGAATTAATTAATTAATCACTAAAACTAAATTTTCAAAATCATATATAATAAACTCTTTGGAATCGTTGTGTGTTATCCAAACTCAAATAAAGGAATTTTTTTACTGATATAACTTAATATAAGTTCAATAAAAAGTAAAACATATACATACATATCGTGATATAAATGCAAAAGGTCCTACCATTATTTTTAAAATTGTTTGGGAGAAATTAAAAAATTAATAAAATGTAAATTTTTGTGACTATAAATACGATCTTTCCTGAGTAGTATCTATCATTAATAAAGTCTGAATTAATGCTAGTATCCTAAAAAACAATAATACCAATAAACCTAGAGATTAGGGAACGAAAAGAAAATTGAGATATATTGGGGATACTCTTACTTTTTAAGCAAGAGCGCACCGATTAAACAGCCTATGACACGCTTATTTTAAATTTAAGTGGGGAAATAAGCCAAATCGTAACCACTAGCTACTACTATATATTGCTTACATCCGCGATTACGTAAAGGGTATTTTTACCACTGCACTATGGTTCAGATGACCACTTTCTTTTGGCCAAAACTATTTTAGGGCGATAAAGAACTATCGATTGTTATTAAACTTTGTAGAAACATTTCGTTCCTGTGATAGCATAATATAGTGACAAAAAAGCAGTTCCACGTCCATTCAAAGTAAATATTCTTTTTAAACCAAGCTTGGCACACACATTAAACATCTTTATAAATGCAATATTATAATTAGAAAAAGTGATAGTGCTATGCCCATTCAAAGTAAATACTCTTTTTGCGCCCTTTTCACAATGTGTGACTAATGACGACTTTAACGGCAAGTTCGACGTACAAAATTTGCCGTTAAAATCCTTTTTAGATCTTAATCGTACATTGTAAAACGGCCGTTAAACTATTTCTACTTAACCGAATCTTATGAAACTTGGCACACACATTAAGCTCCTCTAAAATAAAATATTAAAATTAAAAAATTGGGCACTACCACACGCATTCAAAGTAAATATATTTTTAAACCACTTATACTTAAGCGAATCTAATGAAACTTTGCACACACCTTACGCTCCACCATAATTGCTATACTATGACTAGAAAAGTGGGCAGTGCCATGCCCATTCAAAGCATTCCTTTCATTCTTACCATTACTTTTTTCTTCCGTAATAAATTAATATAATTTTCTTCAACAAGAACAATATATATAGTAAAAAAATAATAACTTTTTAAAAAATTTTGCAAAATAGGAAAAATGGTATATCCTAGTCAGATAGAGCATAAAAAAATGAAAACAGTCATGGTGTTTTTCATTTCGAAATCATAAAAAAAAATTATGTACCAAATGCAATTACTTTTTTATCACAATTTCTTGAAAATAATGAAGATCTATGCACGTTCTTCTTCATATAACTAGTTCATGGTACAACTGCTAACTGACATAATATTCAAAACACTTTTGTGTATCATTTGCGTATGAATACAAACATTTTTCGCAAAACGTAACAGAAATATGTATGACATATATAAACTTTTATAGCATGTGGGTTGAGGATAAAATTTGTCCGCCCCTGGAACGTGGCATGGCTGTTATATATAAGCGAAATTACTCAGAATTGCTCCCTTGTTAGATTTTTGATTCTATATTTTACTGTAAAACCTTTTATTTCGATGTTTTAATTATTCCTTGAAACATGTTTGAAAATTTCTAGTGGAACAGCTCTTTTTAAAACAGTTTTGCTTTCACGAAAAAATCGCAAAAAACGAAAACAGAACTAAAATTCCAATACCACAATTAAAAAAATGTTGAAAAGCTTATATAAATTGAAAAATAGCGATTTTATAGGTTATGTGAAACACTAGGGATTTTGAATATCATAAATAATTTTTGGATTCAGTTTTTCGTTTAAGTTCATCTAAACACCATTATTTTTCTTTTTCATGATATTTTTTTTTTTTAATTTGTGTACCTATTTAGCTAATAACTGCAGGTAAAAGCATGAATAAATCGTATTTTCCAATTGCAATTATAACTTTTTAAAAAAATGCTAACTTTGATGGCTTATATTTAACCGTAAATACTACACAATAACCAGAAAAGACTACCATTATAATTTCTAATCATTTTCAGCTTCACAGACAAAAATATGTAATTTTAAATAGCGTTAATGTATATTTAAAAATCCTCAGTAAGAATTTCCTCACCAAATCTTTGAACACATTCTTATTCGTTTATTTTTTCATATAAAAGTATTGGTTACACGAGTACCCCGGTTATGTGTTTGCGTAGGTGTCATCTTTAGAAACTTATAGCTATGGAGCCACTGAGCCGAATTTCATAAATAGTCAGTAAAAGGATTAGTATTGGTTTTGCAGCTACAAACGTTTAAAGTTGCTAGTGGACACCCGGGTACCCGGTTATAAATTCTAGGGTTAAGTACACCAGTATATTTCACTTCAAGTCGAGAACAGTATATCTGATTTCGCCAAACAAAAATTTGATCATTCATCTGCTGGTTATACATGATAAAATTACCTTCAAATTATCTTGATATTATTATCTAAACAAATCAGTAGTATCTTAGGTATTCACAAATTAGTATCGAAAAATATTGGTTTTTTATGAAATATTAAAAAATTGTTTTCTAAATCCTCGTAAAAAATGTAAAACTACGAAAAATTCAATCTGTGTAAGCTCACGTGATTGCAGAAAAATATTATATCATAACTTCAGACATGATTGTGTGAGTGGTGCCCTTCTCTAATGTTAATGCAATACAATTTTCCTTAAAATACCTTGTGTAGATTAATAGAAATATATAAACCTCTTAAAATAGCTTCAAGTTGAACAAGTATTAGAGAAGCAAATTTTCTAAAACTAGACACTAACAAATGACAAGAAACTTGTAGTGTGTACTCTTTGTTAGTATTTACGACATCACCAACATCATTAGGCTACTATTTGTGTGTACATGAAAGTAGGAATATGAGTAATTTTTATATCTACAAATGGAAAGGAGTGGGGAAACACATTTATAATTACTTAATGTAAAACTCACATCAGCGTTAGGATGGTATCCTTTAATAAAGCACATTATGAATTTTATATATTGTTGTAGTTTAGAGAACATACTATAGAAATAGCTATCTAAGAAAATAATAAATTTTAGAATCTACGAAATGCCTGGCTATGCACCCTTAACTGATATGTTATGTAAGCCTGGCACCACCGACTTCTCTGCAGTCAGGTGTAACTGGCATTATTATAGTTCAGCCTTGGTACTACGAGAATCGTATATGTGTACCTTGCCAAATACCATTGACACCCTATTGTGGTAATTAAATCTATATAAAACCAAATGCGGCTACATCAAGAATAATAGTAACATTAAAGAGAGAAATTGACGATTATGATAACAATAGAAATTTGCGCGGTCAAGCGAAAACTGTTAGCAGTAAGTGAAACTCCTGAGGTTGAAAGCTTCAAGTACCTTACGGTAAATAACTATCGAATGATGGTTATTTTAAAAAAACTAATCTTACACAGACTATGTTGATGTTCAAAATGATAAGTAGCATGAAAATGATCCGCTTTATGTGAGCCACAGCTTTTTATTCAAGAAAACAGAACTTATTGATCAATGATCTATGACCATTGATTGTAGAGTTATGTACGGCATGATTTCTGAAAAATTAAGTGACAATAATTTCAGTAGCATATGTTTTAGTGTAAGATTCCCTTTATTAAAATCTTCCTTCCCATTTGAAACCAAAGGTAGCTGCTAAAAATAATATGTTAGCAATGTACAAATACTTAAGCCAAATTAACTTTCAAAAAACTAATAAATAAAAAACTATACAGCTGCTAACGAGTAGAATACGTATAATACTCAGCGATAATAATCATACATAGTTACAACCGTCATAAGATTCTATAAAAAAATGCATAACAAATTATATATTACTACTCACTAAATAAATATTTTCTTAACAAAAGTATTACTACAAAAATTCGTATATTAGCTTGTATCCAACATGTAATACGATATGTGAGTATTGTGTTGCCTTTGAAGCTATTATTCTACATTTGCATTATTCAAACGTGTCTCCTATTCTTGTGTCTACTTACAAAAATGATTCTGATGATGCTTGTTTCCTCAGGCACATAAATTAAATGGCCAACAAGTTGTCAACATTGTCATTAGCTAAGGTAAGTTAAATGGCTGTAACGTAAGTATGGGTAAGACATTAAAAATAAATAAATTAAGTGCAACAATATGGATAGATAAACATTATTTAAAAAGTATTTAAATACTAGAATTTAGGAGAGATGGATTATATTATGAACATTGATTTAAATCAAAAAAGTTATGTAAATAAAATGTTTAGTAGAAAGCAAACTAGTCGTGTTTGTAAAAAAATATTTGACAGTGTGCTTTTTGTACACAGCAAACATTAAATTATAGCCGAACCATATTTTTTTTAGAAGCAACTCATAGTACTTTTGCCACATCTTACAAAGATTCCTTCTTTTAGTTTTGCATCGCTAATTCGAGGGAACTTATGTTCAAGGAAAGCCTTCATCGTCTTTGCTCATTATTTTCACAAAGTTTTTCATTTGATCTACCTCTATATGAAGAGGTGTTAGATGATTTTTTTTCTTTTTGAACAAAAGCTTCTTTAGAGACGTTTTTTGCTCCTTGAACTAATGTTGCTTTTTGTGGCAAATTGTTTACTTGTTAGTGTTTATATGTTGCATGACTACACTATTCGCATAAAAGCCACAAAACTTATATGTCCTCCTTGAAATCCGGTTAACATGGGTACAATTTTCAAATCAGCAGGAAAAATTTTCATGATTACTGTGCATTATTTTGATCGAGTAATAACTTCATTTTTGCATAATTTTCTTTCCTGTTTGTTGCAAGTGCAAGTGGAACCTATGGATAGTTACTTATTGCCATTGGGAAGTAAACTACCTTTCAAACTAGTCTTGTACGAGCAATAAAAAGTATATATTCCTTAGTCATTGCAATGGTACCCAGTTCCCGTAAAAGACGTCAGCATGATTAAAAAAAGCTAAATCGCTCCTTTCGTAAAATAGCTTAGAAAATCTTCTTGTCTATTTCGAAATATGAGACTTTCGTTGCTTTAATGTTGATGCGAGCACGTGATACTTTGGTTTTTATAGTCCTAAATCTCCAACAAGATCATTAAATTTTTGCTTAAATTACTATTTGTTTGCAGACCAGTTAAATTATTAATAAATTTAGTTTTGATTAAGAGCTACATATACATGAGAGGCTTCGTGCATCAGCTCGGTAAGCCACAAAAAAAATATGGAATAAATCGACTTTTAGATTTAAGCAAAATGTAAAATTGTATGGTTTTTGGAATTTTCTACTTTAAATATGGAGCAAAATTATTTGCAAAATACTTGAATTTATCCAAGAATTTATTTAGTATACAAAGCTGTGATACCTAGCGAGAGATTGAGCACATAAAACTAATTTTTGATTGCATGTGGCTTACCGAGTTATTGCACTAAGCCTCTCATATATATATATATATATATATATATATATATATATATATATATATATATATATATATATATATATATATATATATATATATATATATATATATATATATATATATATATATATATATATATATATATATATATATATATATATATATATATATATATACATATATATATATATATATATATATATATATATATATATATATATATATATATATATATATATATATATATATATATATATATATATATATATATATATATATATATTGATTCTTTCACAGGGCCGATACAATAGCTGGCTACCCAAATTTAAAAAAACGAAACGATGCTCCAAAATAAGAACGAACTCTTCATATGTGAGTCGGACTCACAAATTTGCTGAATTTATTCAATTTGAAAATTAAAAGCTAACGATTTGTGTTATTAAAGCACACAACAACTACAGCCATGGCTATAATCATAAAAACTATAACAAAAACATAAATTCAAAGAGACGAAATCCTTAGAAAATATTATCTTTACTTCAGATATGTTTCGTATATTATATATATGCAAGTTCACATACAAATTAATGTCCTTGTAATATCCTCTTGAATACTTTTCACAGTGAAGCCAAATGTTATTAAATTTAATACTTCTTAAAAACAGGTCAGAGTATTTGATACATGATGACAGGTCATGAGAGAAGGATATCGTTAAACCACTGATAGGCCTACATCGGGCTAAATTTAATAACTGGTGGTAAGGCAGTATGCTGAATTTCGTTCAAAAAATTAAAAGTTTACTTTGAAACGGGGTCATAAGGAACAGGGAAGACTATAGATTTTTGAATATAAATTACTCTAGCGTTAGACATATAAATATGTATAATAGACCGCTCCACCTTATATATTTTAGCAAGGCAACTTTGATTCAAATAAGAGTTTTTGGCCGAATTTATTGTTCGCCTTTTTACATTTTCGTTACATCTTTGGAATTTACAGTCGGAATTTAAAGTATCATATATCGATGTTCTTGTCTCGTGAAGTATAATGTTTTGCTCTAAGGACTATTGACATCAAGTAGTTTTTTCTGGTATTCGCTACTAGATTTCAGTTCGTATAACCCTAATGTACTAGCCTAATATTAGGACATTGAAATATCTCGATAATTTCAACAGCACAATTTAACTAAAAAGGAATTATTAAATTACACTAATTTTAATTTTGTAACGTGCTTTTCCCAAATTAATATTTTACTTTTTAAGTAAAATAATAATGATTTATTAAAATACATTGCAATTGATTATGGAGGGGTATTAGCTAGTTCCTATGCGCATTTAATTGGGGCTAATACAAATCGTTACGGAACCTTTACCCAAAAATCTTATAGAAAAACTAAAGATATTATATTAAACTCCTAACCATACCCATAAAAAATCAATATACAAATCAATAGTTACAGCACTGATGAAGTCGGTCAAAGTAGTGCTATTTCTGGTGAAACATCAATGAAATTAACACGTGCTTGTCATAAGACGGAAGTGATCCAAAGAGCTAAATGGTATGCGCTTAAGATATTGTCTAGAACAATTTTTGACATAAACAACAGCCTTAAAATAATAAATTCAATACCTGTAGTAATTGGTATTCAATGAAAATGGTAAACCTTTGGAACTAGTTCCGATTATTTTTGCTGGGTACGAATAAAAAGTTTATAATATCAAAGTTAAAATATGAGCTCTATAGTCAATCATGTTTTTTATTTTCTTTACTTGCATACTACAACCGCTTGTTTTTTTCCAACTCTAAATTGTAGTTGTAAAGGCAATTGAAAATAAATATATGCAACTACATCTAAAAATTGTTTTCGCAATGAGCTGTGATGCCAACATGTATTTTCTTGCGCGGCCAATCGCATATTTATAATTAAAACATTATTTTTTAATTATTAAATTACATTCATTTTAATTTTGTAACGTGCTTTTTTCCCAAATTTACAGATTACTTTTTAAGCAAAATATTAAAGTTTTATTAAAATACATCGAGTTTGCCTTTTTAAATTTTTCGTTATATCTTCGGCATTTCGATGTTTTTTTTCTCGAGGAGAAAAAATTTTTTTTCTCGAGGAGAAAAAATTTTTTTTCTTCAAAAGTCATTGGCTCCAATTACCATCTTCTAGTAGTCTTCCATCATATCTCAACTTATACAACAACAATTAAAAAATTTTAAATAAAATCTAATTATCGAAACTTTAATCGATTATATTTCGTCGTGATTCGAGTTCGCGGTATTCTTGGCAGCTCTCGAGTCAAAAAATATGTGGTCAATGCATTGCTCATCGGTGACCGAATTTGCAGATTCATGTACTATATGAACAAAACGCTCGGTGTTGTGAGAATGGTATAGATAAGATGTGAAAATAATTATATATAGCAAAGAAAACTATCAAATGAAGTTACTTTCCTTCTGCTAACCTAGTAATTCGATTATTTCCTTTGAACATTGTAAGGCTTCTAGCTGGTCTTACAGCTCCTTCAATTTTAATTCGGTGCAATTGATCATATAAATGTATGTATGGGTCACTCTCGAAGTTTATGAAATTATCAACTTGAGGATCGAAAATTTGAAGAATGCATTCCGCTTCTTCATTGAGGGCTGATAAATTCTTAGCGTAGCCATCTGAACTCCTAAATTACTTCCTTAGCACAAGTTTAATCATTTTTTTGCGAACTTTATGATACGAGGAGCTGAGATCACTTAATCGGGATAATTGGGGCTAATGGCCCTTAGATCAAAACATTGGTTCCCTGGGACACTTGAGGTTAATGGCCCTTAGATCAAAACATTGGTTCCCTGGAGACAAAAGCGTTGATATATAATTCTTTACGATCCGAGTGTAAGTGCTGATGACATAACGAAAAATTTTATAAGACGTTTCCCTACGTTCCGAAAAGCTGAAATGCCTTGTTTCGGATCTCTTGAGCTTTCTCGGATAGTCCGCCTATCGGCAACAACGCACTTGCTATTATTTCCGAATCATGTACAAAAATGTTGTGCGAGGTGGGAGGGATATAATACCCGGAATATTTTTCGACGAAGTGTGCATTTGGTTGCTCTGTTAAGCGCATGCTCATAGCATAGTATACAGTGCGGGACTACGTGTATAAAACTTGTTTTCTCAAAAAGGCGCAAGAGTCCGTAACATGTTTTTCCAGAACTGTTTCAGTTCTGTTCGTTCTTCACAGATGTGAAAACAGTTTCATGGAAATTGGCGGAATTCACAAGTATATATCCACATTAGGGATGCCCTATATTTTTAAAAGTGCTCCGATTCTAGCTCTCACCCCCTCGAAATATTTGACTAGTCTTAAAACTAATGTGTACGTATGTTTAGAGCGATTGAAAAATGTTTAGAGGTAGCTCAAAGGTTTATACTACCGCTTTTTAATTTTGCTCTGCCGTATGTAACTAGCTTTATCCCTAATTTCTTAACACTTTTTTTAAAATTACGCAGAGTTTTATCTTTCCAAAATGCCAAAACTCAGACAAACCCAATCACCATTAATAAAATTATGACATAAAATATCAGTCACTCAATGACACTTTTATGGTTATATTAGCAGCTTTGCACCTCAATGCGTTTTGCATTTTCAACTCGTCATATTTTAAGTTTTACTTATGAGATCGTCACAAAATTTTGTATGCTTCTCTAAAATTATGTTTTCCATAATAATGTAAAGAGAAATATTTGGCTTTATTTTTTGAACCATATTTGTTGTGGTTATATCGATTTTTGCCTCATATTTACAAACAGCATACCTAAGGGTGATTTTATTTTGAAATCGGAATATTATGAGTTGCACTTAGCTTAAAATTGTAGGAATAGTTTGAGAGAAATTTTTTCTATAGCGTCGTAAAACACCAAAAAACAAATTTTTTGTAATGTTTGTGATTAACCGCTTATGTCTACAGACAGCATGCCCGATAGTGCTTTTCAGTTTCAAATCAATATATTTTGAGGTGTATTTAATGCAGCATCTCAATTTTTTTTTAAATTATTACGGAATAGTTCTTTTTATAATACTGGAAACAAATGTTTTTGTTTTAGCCATTTTTTCCTAACTTTGTAATCCCGTTATTTCTACAGCCAGCAAGAAAGTATGCTTGATGTAGACATTAGGGCATAATCACAAAATCTTGAAATAAATTGTGTAAATAGTATTATAATAGACTATTATATAGCAATTACTAAAATTTTACGATGCTGCTGTAATTACGACTCAAAATATATTAATTTTAAACTGAAAAACACAATTTTTCGCCCATGTGTTTCAAATAGCTTTGAACAAAATTATATTATAATCTAATGCTACAAATATATTATCACTTACTTTGCAATCGGTCCACTGTGCATGCATTTCAAGGAATTTGTACATAAGCAACATGACCATCGCCATGAGTAGCATCAGCAACATTGTCATTGTTGATTTCTGACAACACTAATTCATTTCCACAGGAGGCGGTAGTATTTTGTTTCCTTCATTTTCTTTTCAATTCTAAGAATGTCACTGGCAAAACAATGCGTTAGAGGTTGCTTTTATGCCACAAAACAGAGGGAGTTCTCAACCGAAATAAATTAGTTTTTCTGTGTGATTACATTTCAAGCGCTATTTTTTTGTCTTATTTTTCGTTAGTAGTTTTTTTGTTGTGGCATGATGATTTTAGCGCGTGTCTTCATAATCCATGTTATGTTACTTAATACTTTGTTAATGAAATGATGTAGATGCATCTACTTATTTATCGATTCTAGAGCTGGATGTCTCATGTCTCATATTATGTGTACATACAAATAATACAACTGCAAACGTACAATGGCTACCTTCTCCGGCAGTTCAGTGTTCAACAACACATTTATAGGTTCTATTTCTATCAATGATAATAGTTCTAGTGTAATTTTTTTTGGAACTGCTATGGTAACCAGTCCACAAATAAATATATATATTTTTTATTGGAGATGCATCCTTAGAATATGTATATAGGTATTCGTGATGTTACGAATATTAGTTTTTATTACTCGCTAATAATAATCAGAATATTTGTGACAATATTCACAGATTAGGAATACGAATATTAAATCTGAAATTTATCACTACGCGATATTTAAAATTTAATTGAAAAAAGTCTCCAATTTGCATCTAAACAATAAATTGCGACCACATTTCCAATTTTAATAATGGGATTGGAATTATCTTGATATTTATGTGATCTACTCAAGTTGTCGGTAATTCTCCTACAGTAATTATAACATTCCTTTGATTGAAGAACTACTAACGCTCAACGTCAACTTGAGGTATTTACATAAATTCTTTTTGAAGCGGCACAATACTTCCTTCTAATTCTTTTTTTGCGTAGCTATAAATTCGAGCTCTTGCTCCAACAATTATTGATCCGATTTCTCCTTTTCTACTGCATTACATACAAACGACGAGAACTCTTTGATAATTACAGTGGAGCCTCGAAAAATTTACCTTGCGTAAAAATTATTTGCCTGACTAAGTAAACCGAATTTCAGCGTCCGCGTGCCTCTGTTAAAGTTAAATATAAATTTTATTTGATATATTTCTTTTAGCAAAAACTTTATCTGAGAGAAAATTTTCTAAATTGTTTATAGATTTTTAAAAAGTAGACTTTATTACCTTTCTATTCATATATACTACATATTATTTAGGTTTTTCGAACACATTAAAATATTACCTATAACTTCCACACTCGTGTAAAAGCAAATGCTACGCTGTATTCTTTGTTAGCAGTGCTTACTATGCGCTTCTCATAATTTCACTGACCCTTACGTTAATTTAGTTGTTTTAACTTCGCTGTTTGCAGTCGTGTTTTCTTTTTAGTGTGCTTTTTTTTGACGTATTAAGTAAACTTTTTCTAACGAAGCACTACCCAAATGAACTTAACGTTAGACAAGTTAGATAACGTTGGATAAGACGTGGAGAGAAACATACTTAACGGAAAGAATTGATTTTTTTTCAAATATTATTATTAGAATAGTGTGTTAATAGTATTACTTATTATTAAATAGTGTTTGATAAAAATAAAAAATGAAATACAAAATGGGTCCTTTTAAATTAATTACTTTAAATTAAAAATGTCAAAAACCCCCGAAGAAAATGGATGATAACTTCAAATATATGTCAGAAGATTTTAGACTAAGTCACCTTTCAAGCAAAGGAAACCAAATTAAAATCGGTCTAGCTGTTTTGGGGGCCATGGTCCCACAAACACACAGATTTAGCAGAATACCGCTAGAAAATAGATAATAACTTCTAAACGGCTGGACCAATTTTCTTCAAACATAGCGAATAAAACTATACATCAAGCCACCTTTCAAACACAGAAATCATAATCGGTTTTTCGAGGGAACAGACAGACAACCAGATACATAGATACACAGACACATAGGTACACAGATATACACTACAAACTTAAAACACCCCTCTTTTTTGGTCGGGGGTTAAAAATGGAAACAATATAAAAAACTTATATATGCATTTGTAGCATTTACTCGTGAAAAACGACATAGTGCTGCTTGTAGGTCTAGTTAAGTAGGTATATCATTTTGCCATTTAAATAAATTACAATACTCCCTCAAAATCGAAAATATCGATTAATTACGACCTTTTGGGACTTTACGGGCAAAAAAAATCACTGCATTATTTCTGCGATGATTTTCGTTGTAAATATGTATCGAATAGAGTGCATATTTAATATATTATATTTTGAGTTATATTTCGATGAAATGTCATCAAACCAAAATTGAGATTTTGTTATTTTTTCCGATTAATGAAAATGTTACGGCTTTTTTTTTGTCAAACTTTGTTTCAGAACCTACCTATTTTTTATTTTCTTACAAACTGTGTGTTATAACAATAACAGTAAGACCTAAATTATTAAAATCGGTTGAGAATTGGTAAATTTAAAATATTTTTAAGCAAAGTTTCAATGTAAAATAGTATACATGCAATATTTTATAAAAGCACTAGATCAATATTCAATATTTGGCGAAAATTCTTGGAACCTAGCCCATCGTGCAGTGGGCTAAAACTAATGCATTGCACGTCTTGTAATTTCCCAAAAATCAGCCAATTTTTAAAACATTATACTTTGATACCTTTTAAAATTTAAGATATATTTGATTGCAAATATGTATTTTGGACATTTAGCCATAAGTTTTTCGTCTTTTTAGAATATGGTTTTTGTAGTATACATAATATCCTTTTTTTCAAGGCTAAAGTGTGTAAAAAACTTTTAAAACCGCTTGAGATTTGTGAAAGTTAAAAGAAAGCTTTTAACCGATTCGTTTAGTTGTAGCTTAGTGTAGAGCCGTTAGTATACCTATATATTCTGCAAATGTTCGCGCAAACTTGGATAGCTTCAGCAATTTTAATTCAATATTACAGTTTGCTATTTTTCCGATTTGAGCAAATTTTTTTAAGATTTTGATATTTCCCTACAGGTAACCAATCGGTCCCCGAATATGTTTCTGCGTTACATTACAATTGGGATCCCATTTAGATTCCAAATGGGTTTGCATGAAAATTTCTAGTCGGGTAATGTTGTCAATTGTCACAAAGTTCAGAATAAGGGGATTAACTCTTTGAATTTAAAGTTGAAAATGACTTTCATGTTTAGTTCTTTTTTAATTCAGAAAAATATTTATTTAGAGAATAATTATCCTACAATGTTTTTCTTAAAAACAAACCCGCGAAACAATAAGGCTTGTCTGCAGGATGGAATCATAAGACTAAACTTTGCTAATATGTATCGAAAGACTATATTTCTAAAAATATGTATGTATGTTGTTTGATTTTTGCTTCATTGCGATTCTATAAAAAATCTAATTGCAAATTGTATCTTTAAAAAAAAATTTTGCGTGTTTGACTACTTCTATAGGCATTTTGTGAAACACATTATGTGAGGTTCGACTTTGTATCTTCCTTCTATTATGCGCTTTATGGTGTAGATGTTGATGTGCTTCAACAATTGCGATTCGCTGTAAAGTTCTTTAAAAAGGGCTGCACAATAAGCGCTGTTAGCATTAAGCACTTCTGACATGGAAGCAATGTTGTTTGGTAGAGTTTTTCTGTTAGCATTTATGCTTCTATTGCTGATGTTTGTTTTGAGTTGGGTACTTCTCGATGACGAAAATATTAAATAGATATAGTCTAAATGTTTCGAATATATTCCAATTAAACTGCTTATAATCTACTATTACACGTCTAAAGTCAAAAACAACGACGTTATTAATTTTGTTTGCTCATATCTTAAAGCTGTCCCAACGTGCAAGGCGTGATATAAATGTTATAAAATCCTAACAGTTTTTGCACTAAAAATTACTGCTCCACTTTTCTGAGCTATCAACTATTCCAAATAAATGTTTTTTTTTAATTTTTCTTAAATTAACTTATAAGTTTCACAAGTTGTTGTAAAGATTCGTTTTAATTTTTGTAGCAGATACTATACTATTAAAAGTGGCGCCAACAATGACTCAAACAACTTTGTGACATGATTACTTACAAAAGCGCAGTACTAATTAAATAGGAAATAAAAATAATAATATAACAACAGCAATACCAAAATGTTAAGACCCACCCACAGTCAAATCGATTTTCAATTACCACAATTGTAAATGTTTACTTTTCTAACAAAACATTTTTATTATATTTTCTCATTTTCATTTAGAAAATGTTCATTTTTCACATTGTAGTCGTACAAGTAGTTTTCATTTAAAATGAAAAACAAAAATGAAATGAAAAAATTATAAAGGGAAAAATACATTTGTCACATCATTAGTTCAAACAAGTGAGAATATTTTATACGGTTGAGCCGAATTTCAGATGCCCATTATAGTCAAAACATAAGTGAAAGTAATACGGGCTAGGGAATTGGAAATGGAAATTAATTTTCCAAATTATATAATATTGGTTGTAGGTTTTGCAAATAATCGAATATCTTTATAATCGCGATTACAAAATAAATACGCGATGAATAACGTTTATATGTTAATGCAGAGTAATGGCTGGTTCGATTAAAGTGATCTATAACTTGTTTGAAAGGTTGCAAAATTACGCAGCGAAAATTAAATGGTATTGTTTTAGTTCTCCCATTATACCATTTTCAGTTTTTATCCGATTTTGGTCCGCTAAGGCTTAACATTTTTGAAGTCGAATAGAATATTTAAAAAAAATATGCTTTTAAACGTTATTATTTCAAAAAAAGTTAAATTAATTTGTTGTGGCTAGCAAATTTATATGCCGGCATATTGTTGATTGCTAATACCAGCTCATCAGAAGATCATTAGACGAAAATCTTTATTATTTCATTTATAATTTATATGATATTCATTTCTGATACCACGAATTATGTACATAAACTGGTTGCATGCAATGTCCAAGAATATAACACCCACGGACATTATTTCCAATTCAGAAAGGAAATAATGTCCATGGGAATGTTGAATAGTGGCTTCGCAGAGTAAACGTCCTCTACCTAGTCAAATATCTGAACTTTGCGAGGCCAATATTCGACAAACAAGGAGGAGAAAACTATTAATCCCATTCAAAGCCCGGCTATGCAGTCAATCTTCACTCTGCAGTACTATTTGCATGAACTTTATTTGCCTTTTTTATGGTCATTATTTCATTTTTAACGAAGAAATAACATCCATAGACACTATTTCATTAGACGATATTGCATGCCACATATATATTCTGGTTCCATATGGGTACGGGCCAGCCTGGCCTTTCATCTGTCAGAATATAAAATGTTGGGCACATATTTTGAGGTTCATATTAGGAATAAATCAGCAAAATCGCATAAATAGCTTAAATTTTCGCAAACGCGACTAATCCAAATGTTTTAAAAAATAAACCAACAATCTCAAAAAAAAAATACTAAGAACTACATAATTGAAAAATTTTAAAGCTCTGAATAAACTGGGAATAAATTAGTGGAAGGAATATTTTTAAGAAATTGGGAGAAAAAATACATTATAATAAATTTGAACTCGTAACAGAAAACATTTTTTTATGTGGAAAAATTTAAAAATTTTCGATGATAAAACAGATTTTTTTGTAAATATGCATATTCTAATTGAAAAACCAAAATATGATGGAAAACAGTCAACTATGCCACAAAAAATAGAAAAATGACCTAAATATATGACTATGCGGAAAATATGCAAAAACATTCTCTAAAGGGTACAATATGAACTAACAAACCAATGCCAAATTCATATAAAGTCCTGAAACTTATAAATATCTTTTTTGTGTATAAATACATCGCACAGGAATAAAAAAAAACATGTAATTGCCTATTTGCGGTTTCCCTGCTAATTACCATAACTAAATGCATTAGAAACTTTATAAGGTATAAAAAATATTTGTAAAGTAGTGTATTTGGATGTGTCTCTAAAAAATATCGATAATTTCAAATTTATGGTATCAATCTTTTAGAAGTGATTGGAAAAGTATAGGCAAACCAACGTTGTTTTCATTCATTCCGTATTTGTAATACTTATCAAAAGTTTATGAGGGGTTTATAAAGCAAATTTTGTATAGAAATCTGCTACATAAATCTTTATGTGAATTAATAGACCCAAAAACTAGAAGCGCCAAAAGTTACGACCACCCATAACCGCCGCCGAAACAAAATTGTCTCACTTATATATATGTTATCTTTTATTATGGTTTAAAAGTTATGATTGAAATTAAACGTAAGATACTTTGAGCACGTTTGTTATTCATTTACATTAATTTAGTAATAAATTCAGATTTTTTTTTGCTGAAAACGGAACTTTGAAGGATTTTTTGTAAAACCGAACAACTCGTTTCTTTTCGGTGTATATAATACCTCAAAATGAAACATTTACTGAGCCAGACAAGCTTATTTTAAACTTAGAAGCTAATTTAAAATATATGATTTTCTGAAAATAAAGTTTAAATTTTGTTTTCTCCGTTGAATACTGATGGGACAAAAAACTACCCAGCGACAGTTTTAGGAAAATCCGCATTTTTTATCAATTTTTTTACAAAATTTAAATCATTGTAAATTTATATATACATGAAATCAATAAAGTTGCCCTGTACGTAAATTTAAACATTTTAAATTGATCTTAGCTTAGAAAAAGTTCATTGGCGAAGGCATTTGATCTTTTTGCATTTTGATCTTTGCCGCAACAAGGGTAAAATGTTTAATCGTAATCGTACGATTAATAGCTTTGATTACGATTACAAATAAAAGGTGCGATCAAACGCGATTACGATAACAATAACAATCACTTACCGAACAACTATATCTGGAAATTTCAATTTCGGTATAAAATTAAAATATGATTTCTCCGCTTTAAAACGTTTCTGGTTCTAAATAATATTAAATAAATAAACTTAAAAAGAAAATTATCAAAATCGGATCTGTTTCTGACGACTTCCAAGTAAAACGCTTCATAGATTCGGCTATTTGTTAACTTAAAAGTTTTGTTTATAATTTTCTGTTAAATCAGCCATGGAACAATGTTCCATTTAAATATATAATACATTATAATATAAATGTCTATAATACATTATACTATAAATTTCTTAATATAACCGCTTGTAGTTAAAAATTATGGGGTTGGCTAAAATTATTATAGATCAGTCTATCTACACCGATGGGTAAAACTTAAAGCCCATGAGCACTGATGATGGGATACCATGTAGGTTAAATGAAATTGAAACAACGTTCCAGTGAAAGCGCACTTTTAACGTGTTTTGATAGTCAACTTCTAAATACATTCACCTCATGAGATTAAGTAAGCTATGGGTGGCAGAACCAATAAGTTATTTTATTGCATCTAAAGTTTTACTCAGTTTTCTTTCTCGAACAGTAAAGGAACGAACAGCCGACATACGCATTTTCTGTATAAAGAGATTGATATGTATCTTTATAGGTAAAAATAAACTTATAGAATGCCAAAAACGAAAACTTCGCATAACATAGTTAACATTGCTTCTATTTCGGTGAGCCAAAAAAAAAAAGTTTATTGGCTTTGAATTTGAACTACTTCCAGAGATTAAATGCTGAAATTGAATAACTTCTTTGGACTGTGTATTTTTTGCTGGGTAAATAGTGCTATCCAGACATTTCTTCTGGAATGTACCTACGGATCCCAAGGACACTTCTTTTAGGTAATTATTTGTTACAAACAGATGAAGGATACCTATATATTCTACAAACTTCCGGTGATACGAATGAAAACAATAAAAAAAAATAACAATAAAAAAGGATAAAACACTTTATCTAGATTAATTATACCATAATTGACAATAACGACTTGTATACAATTAGAAAATATATTATAATGCAATACAATATGAGTCACTGTTTTTCATAGCAAAAGCAATTTGCAAAATTAAGTAATAAATAATATACTACTTATGTGGACACTAGTGCAGATGATCTCATCTACGTGGAAGAAATGAATAACTATGAAAGAACGTTTTGAATTTGCAGATGAAATTATAACCACAGCTACTAAGTATTAGTGTTGTGTTTTTCTTCCGACGGGGTTTTTTTGAATTTGGAACGATTTTCCGTCATCCCACGTCAAATTTGGTTTGTAAACATACCGGTTTCGGCTATGAGCCATCTTCAGTGTTCTATTGAATCAATAGAACACTGAAGATGGCACATAGCCGAAACCGGTATGTTTACAAACCAAATTTGACGTGGGATGACGGAAAATCGTTCGAAACTAAATATTAAATTATTTGTTTTATTTTCAGACGTATATTTAGTTAGATAAACAAGTTCCTACCTATGATTATAGGTAATATACCAACATACGGGAATGCGCAGTATCTCAAAATAAAATTGTGTGAATTCTATTGGCATTGTTGTTATAAGTATTTTTTAAAAGTCCGCTATTAAAACGAGAACGTTACTGAATTCAGCTCAATTTTCGAAAATCTAGTGTTCATTAGGTTTCGAAATTTTGAGATCACGGTAATCTACTGTGACTACTTTTACGATGATGTCCGTACGGCTGTATGTATGTTTGTTTATGCTTGTGATGAAATCGTCGAAAGACTTTAACACGCGAAAAACATCACTTTACACTGACCCAAACGTTACCCGTGAAACTACCACAAGGCTATACGTCACACAGCCCCGCGGAAAAGGTCCTAGACCCGAACTTCCAATAGAACTAATTTTACAAAATTACATTCCTACGTCCTGTTGTATAAAGATTCCAATATGATTGGAACTATATTGACCGGTCTATTGCTACACTATAAGCCTGAAAACACACCAAATACGCCAAACACACTCGTATGATTATAACGGACATCAAAAATAAATTTGGTGTGTGTCGTCTCATAAGAAATAATGTTCTGTTGTCGTATAAGTCACAAGAAACAGTGTTGTCTTATTCGGTGTGGGTTCAGCCCAAGATTTCTTCGAAATAAGCCCTCCCATTATCAAATCATGGACAGACAAAAAATACATGTACGGCATTTTCCACGAAATTACCGCCATAACTCGGACAAAATGGAACACTGTCATGTCCTAAACGGTACAAGTACGGCCTAAAATAATTATGTCCACTCAAAAACTGTGTAATATATAAGTTCAAGTCGCCGTGACTTCTTGATAACCAGGTCTTGATGTCAGGTATCAGTGAAACCAGTCGCTGTCCATCGTTTCTGCTGTTTTCGTATGCATAAATCTATTACAACATCCGTTCTGTCCGATACGGCCCCTAGCTCGATGTGCCTCATGTCGGCAATAACAAAAGCGGTCTCGTCAGATAGAGTTCGGAATGTGCTACAAAATCGCAAAGTGGTCCGCGTATACACAGGGAATATCAGATTCACATATATCTAGGCGCATGATAGTGCACCGGGCCAAGTTCCGGCCACACAGTGTGTATGTTTACATGAACCATTCGAGCGGTTCTTACCCCCTCATAACTTTGCTCCGCCTAATCAAAAAATGATGACACTTGAAATAGAAGGTCCCTTCACAGAGACAACTTCATGGGTAAAATTTGAAAATTGTATCATAAAGGTTCCCGAGATATTAAGGTGTAAAAATGGAATACCTTAGTACATATTCACTGACTCACTCACAGCTAGAGAGCTGAAATTTGGTATAAAGGTAAGACTTGTTGAGCAATTAACCAGAAAATTTTTAAAACTGGCACTTTTCTCCAGGGAGAGACTAGGGTGCACCTTCTTTGTATAGGGCACTTTCAATAGAGCTAGAAAGCTGAATTTTTTTATTCTCCACTGCTTAAATCATTTTTTCAGCTACAAATCATTTTTCCTGCAATTCTTTGGATGCTTCTTGAGGACTTGCGTGTACGCTTAGAAAAGCATCAGGAAATGCAGATGTATGAATATCACTGCCTGCTGGCATGTCGGAGATATATATCAGGTCTTATACAGGACCTAAAGTACTACCTTGAGAAACCCCAGCTAGAATCATCTGAGGTATGCTTAGAAAATTACCTTATCTTACCATTATAAACTTGCATCTAATTAAATTGCTGATGAGCAAGTAATGAAAAAATTGATAACGGGTAATTTTCATCTGGGGGGACTATTAGCGAAAAAATTATGAAAACGAGCAATTTTTGTCTAGAGGGACTAGGGTGCTCCCCCTTTTTATAGGGCATTTCCAGTATAGCTAGAAAGCTGAAATTTTATACACAGGTAGTTCCTGATGAGCAATTAACGAAGAAGTTTGAAAACGGTTACTTTTTATATGGGGACTTGGGTGCCCCTTCTTTGGCAGGGGGAGTTTCAGTTTAGCTTGAAAGCTGAATTTTAGTAGACAGTTAGTTCCCGATGAGAAAATGGTCAGACAAATATGAAAACGGCCAATTTTCTTCTGGCGGGGCTACGGCGCCCCTTCTTTGTGAGGCACGTCCAGTAAAACTAGAAAGCTGAAATTTGCTACACAGGTAGGTCTTGATGGGAAAGTACTAAGAAAAATGGGAAAACGGAAATTTTTTAGCTAGGGCTTATTGTTTGGGGGCACTTATTGTATCAAATAAAATCTTAGAAAAAGAAATGAGATCCGCACAAAAACATGAATGTGAAAATAAAGCCACGTGCGTATCCAAAAATTTCGGCCGTAAAAAGTACTGGGTACAATACCATCTTATTTCTAGACAATCTGTTAGCTTGGAAATATATTTTTTTTTCCTTTCTAATAAGGGAAAGAATTATGGAAAAAATTTTGCCAAGCTTACAGGTTGCCTAGAAATGAGATCGTGTTGCACCTACTTGGTTCTTATTTTGATCTCGGCACTTTTACGGCCGAAATTTTTGGATTTTTGAATTTTTTTATTCTCCACTGCTTAAATCATTTTTTCAGCTACAATATATATTCCTGCAATTCTTTGGATGCTTCTTGTGGACTTGCGTGTACGCTTAGGACAGTTTTATCATCAGCATATGTAGATGTATGAATATCACTGCCTGCTGGCGTGTCGGAGATATATATCAGGTCTTATACAGGGCCTAAAATACTACCTTGAGAAACCCCAGCTAGAATCATCTGAGGTATGCTTAGAAAATTACCTTATCTTACCATTATAAACTTGCATCTAATTAAATTGCTCCCTAATAGCAGATGAATCTAGAGGGTAAATTTTGCTTTATTGTGTCAATAAATCCTTCATACCATACTATATCAAAAGCCTGAGAAACATCAATGAAGAAAGCAGAACAATATCTCTTTTTTTCGCATGTTTGTCTAACCATATTTATAAACCTATGTGTTTGTTCGATAGTGCTATGTTGTCTCCTGAAACCAAACTGATTATCTGCGATGTATCCACTCTCATTTACTGTGAGGGTCAACTTACTCATAATCAGTTTCTCAAATAGTTTTGACATACATATTTGGCAATAAGCCTGCAATATTCCACTTTAGTATGATCTTTTCCTGGCTTATGCATCATATGATCAATATGATATCTTTCATTCGTATCCTCTTCGTAAAACAGCATTACAAATATAGAATTATTCTTTTTCCTATATAGGGTTGCTAGAAAAGGATATTCTATTGGTTTTTATCAGCATCTCGGGCTTCTTCGAATTTAAGACAGCGATAGCATTTATAATTTCTCGAATCTTAATTCTTATAGGAACGGCAGCTTCAGAGAGAACTGGTGCCAGCGTAACTATATCAGTGGATATGTTTGGAGGAAATAACTTTTTCAAGTTCTTAACGAGCAGCGTGCCCTATTCAGCATCAGTTCTTGTCCAGTCTCGATTGGAACTTCGTAATGTAAGTTTACACATTATCGGTCTTTTCATGCATCTGGCTTTCCTTCAGTATAATTTTTAACTGTGGGGATCTGTATCGTTGCCATTCTCTTCGAACTCTTCTTTTTTCAGATAATAGCCGTTCCACATCTGCAGAATAAATTTTGTTAAATCACACCCGTCGAATGGTAGAAGTAGGATTTTGAGTAGCTTGCTTAAGGTTTGCCTCAAACATTCTAATAGAGTCATCTATGTCAGCAGGCGTTTTTAATGGAATATTTTCTGTGCAATGAGCACTCAAATATTTTTTGTTTTCAACCAATTAATACCTGTGTTTGTCATCGTTAAGCCACACGTGGGTGAAGAAGTTGTATGTGAATACATAGTGACAATAGTTGGTGAGTGATCTGAAGACAAAGATAAGGATGCTTCAACTTGGATCATTTCGGTGGGCACAACCTTTACTACTCCAAAATCAATAACATTCGGTATTTTTCGGCGATCTATTGGCCAGTAAGTTGGGTGCCCACTTGATATAACAATCAAACGCAATCTAGAAATCGTGTGCAACCAAACGTTTTCCTTTGGTGTGATGAGGCGAGATCCCCAGAACTTGTGCTTAGCGTTGTATTCACCGGTGTTCAAAAAGCGTGGGCCTAGTGAATTAAACAATCTACTATATTGATTTTCTGTAATAAACTACCTGTGAGGAGAGTAAGTTGATGAAATCACCAGGTTTTGACGAAAAGCTTCAATACAGATGTTAGTTAGATGATCACTAATTAAGTAGTGTTTTAATCGTGATTTTATTAGTATACCTGAGCCACCACAAGCTTTACCTTGGGGGTCGTTTGTGTCATATTTATAAAAATTCGGTTTTTTAAATCAGTAATCGAATTTATAAATTTAGATAATTTTTTACTGAAAACGGACGATTTGCTTCTAACTGTCTAATGAGACCTCTATGTCTTCCGGTGCTCTTAACGAAAAATTTTCTTGCAATGGGCACGTAAATATATTGCATTTACGTAAGTATATCGTAAGTCGCTGAGGTGGCTAAGAGTGAGTATTGTAATAACAGTGGGTGAGTGGTCTCAATATAAATCTAAAGAAGCTTTAACTTGTATTATTTCACTGAAAACTCCTTTTACTACGCCGAAATCAACAACATCAGGAATTTTTCGTCTATCAGTTGGGTGACCACTTGAAATTATATTTACAATCATTTTAGAAATTGTGTCGAACAAAATGCTACTCTACCATTGTAGTCACCGGCGGCCAAAAGTCGTAGGCGTATTGAATTAAAATATTTACTATATTGGCTCCCTGCAATATAATACCTGGGAGGAGAGCAAATTTATGAAATCACTAGGTTTAGATGCACATTTTCAATGCAGATGTTAGTTGTTCGAAGAGGTCACAATAATCACCATTAAGTAGTGTTTTAATCGTGATTTTATTAGTATAGCCATTCCACCACAAGCTCTACCTTGGGGGACCCTGGTGTCGTTCAAAATATATATAAGCTAGCAGGACAAAAATGGGATGGTGGTGCTTCTACTGTTAGCTAGCTTATATCGAGCCATAAGTGTAGTATGCAGTTCTGCCTGAATTTCAGGCTGCCATAAGAAGTATGTGTAAAAAAAACAAACTGAAATTCAGGTTCTAAAATTTTCAGGCAACTTTTCGTTTGATAATAAGCAGCTGAAAAGAAAAATCAACGCAAATTTTGCATATTACAGGGAAGCAATATCAATTATTGGAGACTTTTTGCCGTCAACTGAAACAAAAATTAATGTTCAGACAATTGGTTGCTCACTTAATTTTTGACATTTTGTTTTTGTGTGGTGTTGTGAATATTTTTTTATGCTTTGTACGTTAAAATGAATAAATTTAAGTGAAATTGCGTGAATGTCAACAAATTTCTCTAAAGAACTATTTTTCCGTGTAGAAATAGATGTAAGATTTCGAACCTGAAACTCAGTTAGAACTGCATACTAGGCCATAATCGACAAAAAAGACGTAAACTCCAAAAAGTAAGACCCTTATTGCTCAGGAAACGATTTTCTTTAATCTCTGGTTCATGTAGAAGTATTGCCGTCAATTTGAATATGCAAGCGTTGTTGCATCTTAACTATACATTGTAATTATTTAATTTATTTCATATATTGTCAAGATAACGGGTATTTACATCGCCTACGTCGTTTTTCTTTTGAAATTGTGACAAAAACTACTGGTGTGACAATTATAGGTTTTTTGCGATTTTGACTAGCGTAACTGTCACAATAAAAACTTATTGAATAGTGAGTTTTCTGTTCATTTACATGTTTCAAATATTCAAAGGACACACTGGAAATTTCGTTACATATCCTTTTCCCGTCAGTGTCTCTCCATAGAAATCAATAAATATTTCTGGTTATATGTTCATACAGGCTTTCGTTGCACTTTCTTACACGGAAGATGTTTAAAGATTGTGTTCCATTTTTATAATATTTTGAATGTGAAGAACATTAAAAAAATATATATAATTTTTTCATAGTCACCATTACACAACAATATATTTTAAACATAAATCAGACAGGTCTTCAAGAAGCGGCAATTGTTTTTGCGCTCCAACTTTTGAATAAATTCAAAATTGTTTTTTGAAAATAGGTCGTATTATAAAGAGCCCAGGTCTAACTAAAATCGGAAATTTAATTATTTGTTCAACATCAATTGGCTAGCCTGGAACTATAGTGGTGTAAGGAACATTTTTGACTGAATCCACTTATGAGTATTTTCGCACAAAAGACGATAAATCAATCCAGGCCAAAGTAGTATATATGTTATTACGTCACCAAAATATAGTTCTCATTAGTCTACCACTTTAAAATTTATTTGTTTTCACTTTTTTCAACTTCGAAAGTGGTCGAACTCACTATATATATGAAATGTTACTTACACTACTTTAGTTCCAAGCTAGCCAATTCAAGTCTGTGCAGATAGCAATGTCTATATGCATTTGGTTGGTGCTTTAGCAAATGGTCAGCCGACTTCAACCATACTTTTGAAACGTCTCAAACTTTCTATTTTATTCACAGACTTTCAAAAGCCATTTGTAAATTCTCAAGTGGTTTTTGAAAATTTGTGCAGAAAATAAGAGATTTGAGAATTTTGCAAAGTATGGTGGAAGTTTACTGATGATTTTGTAAAGCACCAATGAAATGCATAAAGACATTGCTTAGCTCTCAACAAATGAAGCTGTATTACACAAAAATGTTTTTTAATATTTTGCGAATTAAAGAGTTTTTTCCGGTTTCATCCAAACTTAATTTTTCCTTGAATTATCATTTTTTGAATATAGACTTTCGATATATTATGTATTTTATTACTATGATATTCAACTTTGAAGAAAAAACACCGGTTTGTTCTTTTATTTGCTTACTTAAGCAGCAGAGATGTCAACTTACGAAAGCAATCAAATAGTAGTAAAACTTATGTTACCCTTAAACAAGACAAAACAACCTGTAACAATGAATTTTTAAACAAATAAAGATGTAGTAAACTTAAATAAAACAAGCAAACAAACTACTTCAAATAAACAATGTATTTGTTTCTGAAGTTGAAAGGAACAAAGTGTTGCAATACAAAACATGACTGTTAGACAGACGGATGAACAGGCGGGCATATAAACACCCATAATTTTTAGTTTTTTTTTATTCTCCAAAAAATAAAGCTTTACGTTTTTATTGTTGAAAGCAAAAAAAACAAAAAAAAACTTAAAATAACAAATCTCAACTAAATGAGATATTTAACAGTCAAACCTACGCAAAATTGAAGTATAACTACCGTGTGGCTTGTGTGTTACCGCTGGTTATGCAGCATATAAGAAAAAACCACAACCGACCACATACTCGTACCAATTACTGACAACAACATTGAGGAAACACTTCATTTCTATCTTTATCTTTTTGTAAGCACGAAGATTTCAATAGACATTGTACTTACTTGTAGCAACAACCACTTGTATAGTTAGATGTAAGAGTTTTTTTGTTAGATAAATGCAGCGAGTATGTAGTCATAATTCTAAAATGTAGCTGTCATATTCATAATCATCACAAAAAACTATTTTTTTCTTTATCTTCCTTTTGAAAATAGAAACATTACTAGTTGGTATATGAAGTGAAAGGTTGCCCACTGTGTTTGTTTAGTACTTTTCAGACAGTAGCTAAGCTTCCAAAATACTTAACAAATAAACCTCATCACAACATGCTTGTAAGCTCTTTGTACGCCTGTCTATTTGTTTGTTTATTTCTAAACCATTTTAAATTTATTTGCATTTTTTACCGAAAACACAAGTAGTAGAAGTTTATAATAGTTGTTAACATTAACTTTAAAAGTTTGTAGAGTTTTTTTAGTGTACGCTACAAAATCCAAGTTGGAAATATAATGTTTCTTCAAAATATTAATGTAAAGCTCACTATTGACCATTTTGAGTATCATAATTTTTTAAGATATATGGTCCAATTATTTTACTTGCCCATTAATCACTTAAAACGAAAACATTTTCATGGCTAGTGAATTACTATCAATCCGATTGCGAAAATATAGATTACTATAAATTTCATTTATAGCCACTACTGTTTATAGTCACTTAGCGATATATTGCATTTTAGTAATTTTCATTCCTACTGTAAGTAAACTTATAGAAAATATTTATGTTATAGTCATTCAACAGTAGAAATATATTTGGAATATATGCCATAAATCTATGGTTTGAAAGGAAATAATGATCGTTATAGTCACAAGTTACTATAAGCGGTTACCTCCGTAGGGTGAAGGTTAGTGCTAGACTATTAATCGAGAGGTCCCAGCTTCGATTTCTGCAAACACCCTTGATGTTTCTGTAGAAAAACAAGAAAAAAAATAAATAATGAAAAAAATGAAAATTTACTCCCTTCTTGTTGACAAAAAGTGTCCCTTGGCGACCGATATGGGAAAACTGTACCACTAACATTGTTTAATTTCTTACAACTCGTCAGCATATCAAGAAGATGCATGGTTGCGTCATAATAAACTGTGTCACTGTTCCTTGAATTGCTCAGCTTACATGCGTAATTTTAAAGTGAGTCTAATATTGATGAATTAAACTAACCCAAAAATTTAATTTTCAGTATTAATCTCCGCAATCAACTTATAAATCAAATTACTGATGCACATAATAAATGGACGATATCTGCGTTCAATTCACCATGATATATGGAACTATTAGTCGTATTATCTGCCAAAAGGAAGTACGTACGTGAAGTATTTTAGACCAAACTTATACCATTAGCGAGTCCGTTATTTGTATCAGAAATTTTTTTCAAGTCTTACCCCTCATAAAGTTGGGGCTTGATACAAAAATGACTCTGCATAAATTGTGTATGCTTTTTTATTTTTAGGTTAAAACTTGTACGATATCTCTGAAAATAATGAGCAGCGTTAGAAACAATAATCGCTTTTCTTAAAGATAATTTTATTGTAGAGTTTTGGTTTTTGTTTTTTACTGAATGGGGCGAACCGTTCTCTAGTTTTGTCACTATATGTCGTGCAAGTGCCTTCA
Organism: Panzeria rudis; assembly: GCA_956483635.1. Classification (NCBI taxonomy): domain Eukaryota; kingdom Metazoa; phylum Arthropoda; class Insecta; order Diptera; family Tachinidae; genus Panzeria; species Panzeria rudis. The sequence continues at coordinate 35,616,569 of OY101450.1, forward strand.
TTTTTGACTTAACGGTATATCTCGAAAGCAACAGCTAATAAGAAAAATTTAAGTGCAGATTCACGTTCACCGGCACAAGTAACGAAGGAAAAACTTTAAGTTCTAGGGAACGAAAAAGTTTACCGGAATTTTTATATATATGGACATTAATTAATAGTTATGGGCTTTTCGATATTTTGCTGTTTATTTTGTTAAATATGTGATTTAGATAAAAGTCAGTAACGCAAAAGCTATTGGAAACTTCACAGACAACAACCTTTTAGAAGAAAAATTTTCATGGTCTTATCATATTTCATAATGCCTGCCGTATGAGTGTAATTGAATAAAACTGCAACCGTAATTCGGCACGGAAAGGTGCGGTCCCAACGGACTGAGACTTTTGGAGAGTAATTTTTGCATCGAGCTGCAACTTATCGAGGGATGAGACAAAAACTATTTCCACATTAAGATATAACGAACACACTAGTATACAAAATTAGGGATCTACTTTTTTCCAGTACTTTTTTTAGTCCCATTATGCAATTTTGTTCGACATGTCGAAGAATATGTACCCTGCAAGTTATACCCCATAACAATATTTTTTAGTACTTTCCCAGAGCGTGAAAAATTTTATATACAAAATGCACGTGAAAATATTGTCTTTTTATTAAAATTCTGTAACTCAGCTGCACTTCATATATTGTACTTGCTCTCGATTTACTTGGAATAAAAAAATCTTCGAAAGTGCCTCTACGGGTCACTGAAGTTACTTTTACCTAAAATTATATTTTTTTCTGTAATCTCGGAAATAATTAACTGTACGAAAACAATATAAATGGCAGGTTTGTTTAAAACATAATTTACTACAGAAATGCTTAGATTAATATTTCCTTGAGATATTAGACTTTAACTTATGACTAATATAAACTTATTTTTTTTAAGTTTTATACTACCTATAAGTTAAAGTTTAATATCTCAAGAAACATGAATCTAAGATATATAGTCTATATAGCATTTTTGTAGGAAATTAAGTTCCTAACAAATTTTGCATTTTAATTTGTTTGATACAATCGATTATTTCGGAGATAACAACAAAAAGAAGATGAGAATTTTAGGTAATTAGCTTCAGTGACTTCTATCAAATGACCAGTACAAGTTAAACTTTTATCGCCACCGGCACGTTTGAAGATTATTTTATTCCGAGTAAATCGGGAACAAGTTCAATGCAACTACTTAAAGTGCAGCTGAGTTATAGAATTTTTAAGAAAAATAGAATATTTTTATGTGTATTTTGTATGTAAAATTTTTACACGCTCTAATAAAGTACTTGAAAATAATTTTAAGGGCTATAACTTTTAAGGTACGGCCACACTTGGCATATATTTGCCATAAAAACGTGACCAACAGACAAGCTAAAATTGCATTTCTTTTAATTCCAATATTTTTTATATATGGGATCGCATTTATTAAAAATAACATAAAAATTGCATTTTACGGCATAAATGATCTTATTTTGTGATACAGAAACCAAGTTAAATCACACTAATCCTTGGAAAATGTAGTGCTTATTATTTTTTTAGCAAATATTTGCCAAGTGTAACCGTACCTTTAGGGTACTTATTTTACGACATATCTAGCAAAATTTCAGCATGGGATTAAAAAAAGTTTTTGAAAAAAAAAATATGACTATAATACGATATAATAAACATTTTCAACAAATTTGTATTGTAAGAAATCTCAAGTGACTTAAGTTAAGCACTACACGGTTAACACGAAAAACTCACACCATGCGTACAGGTATATCAGCTGTCACTTATGTTATGCCGGACCCATAAAATGATATACACATGAAGCGATTTAGTACGAAATACTTTGAAAATAGGGATTCAAATGTTCATCTTATATCGCACGATTACATGATTGCTTGTCTGCTTTTGGTAGTCTATTGTTGGTAATCTTTTGTATTTTAAAAGAGGTGATACTCGAATAGATTTTATCTCATGTAGTTGTCTCTTTTGTAAGATTTGCAGTTAACGTTTTAATAGTGGGTTTTTTTTATCTTTAACTTTGTTCTTAACTGCGTGTTTTACAATTTGTATAGCGGTTGCAGCAAGCAGATTGTTTAAATAAGTTTAAACAATTTCCATTTGTATTTATTTAGTTAAATACCCAGTTGGCCAGATTGCCTTGCACGACATTGTCATCTAAGATTCTTGCACGAACTGTCCTCTGTCGATTGGTTTTCTACTCGACATTGTAAAGGAAATCGTCGTTCACGACAATCTTAGCCACAAATTCCTGCCAGTTGTCCATTAGTAAACACTTTTGATGACAATATGAGTGACAATGTCTAGCGTTTTGTCCTCAGTCAAACTTCGTTGAGGACAATATGAGCGACTAATGTCTTACATTTTGTCTTCAATCAAGCAAATGAATATGTTGGCCTCTTGTTGTCTATGTTTTAAGTGGTGCAGCAGCAGGGTGGTAAGCGCGGCCACTTTTTTGTTTAGCACTTGTTTGTTTATATAATTATTGACGACAACATAGGCGACAATGTCACCCACAGAATCATCTTGTGTTATGTGAATGACAATCTGAGCGACATTGTCGCTCATTAAATCGTGCACGATTTTCGCAATACTTGTTCGAAATGTTCATCGATGATTTGTTCCGGCTGTCCGACATTTGTCTTCGAGGATTTAAAATTGTCGTTCACCCGTCATTGATGATGTCTTAAAGACGTGGCCAACTGGGTATACATGTACATCTACATATATACTTTCACATTATATATGTATTAATATAGTATAATAACTAAATATTCTACATTGAATAAATGAAGCAAAGTGTCATATATATATCTGCATCAAAATAATTGTATGTAAGACATTATTTTAAATTTCATAAGTGGGGCAAGCTTATGGAAGAGTAAAATTAAAAGAAATTTTTCAAAATGAGTCCTCTAAATTTAACAATTAAATGCGAGGATACAGATTGTAATAACAAAATATATGATGTTTAAGTTAAAGAACAATAGCCCTAGATTATGTTGACCGGAAACAAAACTAGTCAAGTTATCGGCCCCCAAGTGGTAGAGGCCAATCCAAATTATGATGCTTCGTACAAAGTGGACCAATCACTTTTACATGATGATGTCCCAGGATGAGATTAATTGATACTTTGTATACACCTTGTGACTTGTCACTGAACAATCTTATAGAGACCTAATCGGTATAGAATAATATAAACTACACTCCACAATAATGAAAAATTTTCGGAAATCAAAACCGATAATTCTTATATATAATCATCTGCTGAACTCAGAAATCACCAGAAAAAAATGAGATTGGTTCTTGTTCTAAAGCTACGGTGACTTTAATTTATTCGTATGTTACAGCATTATTGTATTCTTCACACCATATTTCCGGACGAAGCCTCAAAATCATGAAACAAGTTATGGGTTATTAATCCCACACAACAATAAATAATTTTTTAGGGTAATTTATGTGATGTGATTTTCAGGATACCTTACTGGCATGCCAGGATGTTGGAAATTGTGTGTTTTTACTTTTTGCAAACTTAAAAAAATGCATTTCAATGGTAAGCACAAAATAGGTATTTCAGCGAAAAATTTTTTGTATAGAAATTTAATTGGAAATTCATTGAGCGAGTCCAGGAATATTTAGAAGACAACTTAAAATTTCAAAAAAAAAAAAACATTTACATGCTTAAATAGTACAAAAACAGTTTTGTTTTTACAAGTTTTTCGCACTAATTTAGCTCACAAATTTTTTTAATATTAAGTTGTTTTCTGAATATTTCAGGATCCTTTCAATAAATTTTCAATTTCTATACTAAAAATTTTTCCTATATAAATAACTCTTGTATATACATAAGTTAAATATTTAGCAATTGATAAACATACAAAATTTAATAGAATCTAGAAAAAACAGCACCATCACTCTTTTATAAAAAAAATCTTTTCGAACATATAGCAAATGTATCCTGTGCCCAAATAAAATTTGTCGCCACAGAAAAAGCTAAAAAAGGTATAGGGATAAATTTCCAACACTGCCTGTCCTGCTGCCAACATAAATACGAACCAGGGTAATAATTCGATAATCAATTTATGAAGGTGATATTATGTCAATACAATTTAACTTCCTGAATAAATTTGTACCTTTTACCCAGATACATAACGTATGACATAGTAGTATGCACAAAAGTAAATCGTATTATTCATAAGGATAAAAACTAATCTGCCATCATCCAGTTGCATTTAAATTGTAATTTTAATTTGGCCTTTCCTTTTGGGTCATAGTTTATTTTAAATTGAAAATGACGCTCTTTATTTAATTATTTATCTTTTCCCACATTCATTTTGTTTGCGAGTCTGCCTTGCTATTCAACAGCAATAGCGATAACAATTTTCAACAACCATAACTGGCTCCATTTCCCTAGTAAACTAAATTAATTTTCTTACACATATAGTCAAATTAGAGTCTCAAGAATTTATTTCCCAGTGAATATTTTTTTCGACATGTCCGCCAGCAAAAAAAAAATTGGGATCTTGTAAGACTTGGCAGAACAGTTGACATATTTCTGGTACGACGTTTCTGCTCATTTTCTAAAATACTTCCCTATTAATATCAGACTAGTGTGCATATTATCTAAAGGCAATTTAATTTCTTTTAAGGCTTTTAACAGAACAGTCTCTACATTTTTAAGAATTTTGCATGTCACTTCTGCATATTTTCATATTTTTAGTTTTCATAATAATTCTCATATATCTCTTGAGAGTTTGTGCATAAATATTTAAATTTTTAAACTTCAAAAATATGAGCAAATGTTTTCTGATGAAGTGCCGTAAGCAGCAGAAAATGCATGGTACAATAGCAGTCAAAGAAGTCTTACAACATTTTGATTCTATGTACAAAACTTAAAGGACATTGATAAATTTCTAATTTTGGCTCCGACAATTTTCGATATTGCTCAGACATGTTGAAAATTGCTTTAGAATTTCACTAGAAAATTCTTGAAAACTTGTACAGAGTTCTCTTAAATATTTTCGCAAAGTTTTTCGAATCTCATTAGACAAAGAAGTCCGCTTTCTTGCTAGCTATTTATATAATTTTCGGTATGTTTTCTGAACGACTTTGAATTCGGCATCTTGTAAAGACTTTCTCACCGAATTTGGATCGAAATCACCAAATAAATGATTATATGGTTGTTATAGAAAAAAAAAGCATATAATGGATCAATATTGGCAGCAGCAAGAATATTGAATAGAACACAGCGTTTCTGAATGTGTGCAAAAAGGAGAGAAGCTATAGTAATTCCTTAATAAAGGAGGCAGTTATACTAACAAAAACAGACTGCTTCAGTATACTCCTAAGTAGCCATTCCTATAGCTAAATAAAATAAAAGAAAGATAAATTTAAAATAAAAGAAGAAAATTCTAAAACAACGAAAGGAAAATAAATAAAAACAATGACAGTTAATAAACGGTTCAGTAAATAAATTGAAATATTGTTAAATTGCCTTAAGATATAAGCAGCAACTTAGCTACGGCATGCTTGTATAGCTGAAGTTAAAGGAAACGAAGACATTGCTGGCACGACTGCTTGCTCCATCCATAGCGACAATTCCAAGAAATGTTTAAGTTTACATCATTTTGAAGTAAGAGGCACTCCACTTAAAGAAGTGAGAATATTTATAATAAATAAAAAATAAGCCAAACGATAATAAGCACTTCTGCTCTTTTGAATATTCTTGAACAATAACAATTGCACCCCCATGTTGCAAATACGATGCAATTTCGATCCATGCATGTTAGTTGAAATTTATGTGGCAGAATGTTTTTGTTTTATATGACTTGTATTTCTACACATATGTATGCTTGTAACGATGAACAGTTAAGCTGACAACTTTAGCACTACTTTGATGTCAAGTTGCAAATAATCTGTACAAGGCCGTGGCCATCAAACTGATGGTAATTTATAAAACCCTTTATTTTCTCTACTTATTTTCTTATACCTATAGTACATGAGATGGTGTCTAATTTTTTTTAAGATCACGCTACCTATGGCGTCGACCAGATATGAATCATTCGAAATTTGTCTAAAATGTACCTATTTTGCTATAGGCTGTCACTTGGATTTTTCTGAAAGACTTAACTGTTACCTCAAAGATGCAAATTCAGACACCTGTGCTTGTTCTACGATCATGTCGACGTCTTTGAAAGATACCTTCACGTACAAACTAATTAATGATTAACTTACATATACTAATCAAATTTGTCAAAAGCAAAACACTTTTGGGTTAAGAGTATTGGCACGGATACTTTTCCTACAAAGTATTCATTCATCATAAGTCATTCATCGTAATCTGAAGAGCTATATTAGTGAAAGTCGTCATACTCATTGCAAGCTACTTTTCAGCGCGTGTGTGTCGTCAAATGAAAAATTAATTGATTAAATGCGAAGCGAGGGGTCCCTCTCGTGCAAACCATTTATTAATTGAGGGGCTTAAAAGCTAAGTAATACAATTACAATAAAGAAGATTCTGAGTAATTAAGCCTCAAAGTTGTTGGGTCCTGTTAATTTTATTCTTAATGTTTTGGCTTTGTAATACAAGCAGTTTTTAACAAGCTATTAAAGTAATTCACTAAATACCATACACTCTACAAATCCGCTATTAATATATACAAAATTATGTTTTCCCTTTGATTTGATGTATTTAATTTATTTCTTTACTTGATAGATTTTCTAATACAACAAGACAAACATAACTTATATATTACAGTATTAGAATTAGACAAGTTACATATAGAAAAAATAACCATTTGACAAATTCTTTAATAACATAAAAATATAAAAATATATGTATAAAAAGGGAAAAAAAGAATATTAATAAAATACTAATAAAAAAAGATAAAAAATATAGACATATCCTTATTAAGTTTACAGTTGAATTAAGTACCATTCAAATTGATTAAAATTTGTAGAAAAAGAAAGCTTTTTTTAAATATGGAATGATAGAATTTTTTCAAGGTAATTAATAAGTATTCTCCTAAATCTCATTGCGTTATCGGTGCTTTGCATATAATTAGGAAGTTGATTCCAGAGACGTATGCTCGATATAAAGAATTGACATTCCGAGAAATGGCTGTGTTATCGCAATAGAATGATGTATCGCCCTATTCTCAATCTTGCAAATCTTAAACGCTCATACAGATACACTGGTTCTTTTGTTACAATAATTTTGTGAAGGAAGATTAAACTTTGCATTTTTAAAATACTGCTAAAAGAAATACTAATGAACCAGGGCGAATATGAAGATACTCTATCAAATCTCATTAGGCTGTAAACGTAACGGATAATGTTATTGTAAGTTGTGTTAAGCATTCTTATATCGAGGGAATTACATGCACCAAAAACTACCGATGCATATAATAGTGTTGGTAGTAGATATGATTTTGCTAGGCGAGCTTTTATATTGAGTGGCGTTAAGTGTTATGTGGGTCATAGACTGCGCATCATACCAAAAATCCTACCACAAGCCTAATTTATATGATCAGTCCAAGTTAGGGTCTTATTAAACGTCACTCCCAGATTCTTGAGCCGCCAATAACAACATTTACATCTAACTCAACTCCAAGAATCTTTTTGGATATACTTAAACATTTTGATTTACTCGGGTTGGTTCTCAAACCGTTTGCAGACGCACAGGTAAAGATTTTATTCGAGTTACAATTTAATTGGTCTTACCTTGTTTGTAATCCGTCTCTTGCAATCCATCTCTTGAAATCCATCTCTTGCAATCCATCTCTTGTAATCCAGCTCTTGGAGGCTCGCAAATTATTCACTTGTATCCTTTTGCCAGTAAACAAAATTTAAATTTCTTTCACTGCATCAATTTTATTTTAGTTTATTTTATTTGTTTATTAAGAAAAAGTAACCAAAAATGTAGTTTTCAATAAATCGAAAATGGCAAAGAAGTTATTTGTTATAAAATATATTATTTTTTTTTTTTGGTATGTACAACCAGTGCACACTGTGACTTTTTGTATTTTTATGTGGCTAAAAGTCAAAAGAAGAAAGTTCCCCGATTCCGTTGATTTTTTGGTATGTGATAGATAGGAGCATAGGTGATATAAATTGGCTGCTACAATATGCAATCTTTTTTCGTAGCACTTTTGTTAGCTTCACTAGTAACAAATTAATAATGTGATAAAATATGTCAACGTAGTTTTTACAACTTTCAAGATATCCGATCACCTTGAAAGTTTGCACACACGTTAGGTCCTCATAACAATACAATTTGTTGATTATTAAAGTGAGCCGTGCCACGCCTATCGCACATAAATATTATTTTTCAGCTACTTTTACTAAACCAATTACTACGAAAGTTTGCATACACATTGATCTCCCCTGATAGTACAATTTAATGATTAAATTGCATGGGCAGTGCCACGCCCATGCAATAGAATATCGTTTTTCAATTACTTCTACTTAGCCGAATCTTATGTAACTTGAAACTTTCGAAAATATCTGTTGTCAACCACGTGTTCTTCAAAACATATATATGTTGGCTTTTATTGTACAATGAATTTATGTAATTGGAAAGGGTAAAATAAATAGGTACTTCTGTATATCGTGACTAATATAAATCAATTTGATTATTGTATTAATTGTGCAGAAAGGAAGATAATTGCATTTAATACATACGTTTTGAGTAAATCCAACAGTTAGTATTTAAAAACTGATCAAAAAAGAAAACCCAACCTAACAAACTCACAGAGGTATATTAATAATGATGCTCTAATCAGGTAATCTTGGAAAAAAAAATTTAGCAAAAATATTTAATAAACAAACGGAACATAAAATAAAAGTGGTCTGCATATAAGACCAGATCCACCTACCGACGTACATCAAATTCAGATGCAGCGCTTCAAAATACAAATAGGTAGGTGGGTCTGGTCAAATTTACAGATTTTTTTTTTCAACATCCATGGGATAGAGCTACTCATAAAAGTAGATGCACCATGCCCATTGTGTCAACAAAGCTTGTCTACAGAGCTTAGTTTTTTTAAACTAATAATATTATATACCATCATGTCTTATCAGAGAATATATAATATAAATGCAGTCTAAAAAATAAGTGGTAAGACTTTTCTATTTAGAATAGGTAAGGCAAAACATTTTAAATAATGAAGTCAAAATATTGATCCTCTTATTCTAAAAAAGATCGTCATCTATAGCGTTGATATCATTCTGTGAGTCATTACGTCTTTTTGTACTCTCTTGGCGTGGCCTAGCAATAAAAAAGGAGTGGTGCAGTTGACGTATGAATGGTAAAAGCTCTTGTAGATTTTGTATTTTGGGAGCTTTATTGGCAACACACGTAAAAAAAATTTTTGTGACTCATGAAAGAAGATTAAAATCGGGGAGATCTGATCAAATATAAAAAAATTATAAGCTATCAATTAAAAAAAGCTGATTTTATTTCCCATATAAAATTATTTTCAATAAAAAATATTTTTTTAATACAAACTGAATTGAATTAATTTTGTATGAGTAATAATATAGCTGTTTTCACTTAAGGGATAAAAACTTTCTTATTCATGTTATCAGAATTTAGTGATTGAATCGATCACGTACTCGTCACAAAATTGTATTTAATTTACAGCCGAAAAAAATTACACAATAACTTTTTACCTTAACGTAGCAATTTCAAATGACAGTTTTTGGGAAAAGGTCTATCGACACAATTATTGTATTGGCTGAAAGAATAGAAAGATATATATTCAATAGTGTAAAATTTATTTTATTCAGATGAACCATTCTTGGAATTTTCGTCAATAAAGAAAAAAACTGAAACACACCCAAAATATACTTCTTTTTCTCGAATATCTCGAAAACGCTATGTAATGCTATTCGAAATTGAAATTCGATAACAAACTCTAATGATCCACCCTAATGCATAATAGTTTCCGAAAATTCTTGGTGCTCGTTCAATGAGTTATTTTTGTAGTAGATCGTGTTATGAGTCTCTTTTTCCATGTGTAACCAACAAATGATTACTGCGCTGAATAACACCAAACGAACCGAACGGATGATTGATTTTAGTTTGATCAATAGAGTTCAGTATGAGGCTATCATACAGATCTGCATTTTTGTAAAGTAATATATGGATGTGTCAGAAGCTAAAAGGCCTAACTCCACAAAATAAAAAGTAGAGTAAATTAGTGAAGTTTGAAAAATTTATTTTAATTTTTTTTCTCTTAATTTTTATTGTTGCCATACATTTTTACGATATTTAATAGACAAAATGAGTGGATAGAGGATTTCTTGGAAAGAAGTGGGCTGGCTAATTTGAAAAAATTTCAAAAAACATTTGAAAAAAATTCAAATAAGATTCAAAAAAATTATTTTCAAAGAGTTCACAACTAATTCGATAGTAATATAACAAAATTGAGAAATTTTCGAAAAGTAGAGTTAGGCCTTTTAGCTTCTGACGCATCCATATATTATTATTAAGTATTGACTGCTGCATCTTACACAATTTTGTATAGTTTTGGCACTTGTACCCCTTTTCTTTTTAGCCCATGAATTATTTCATATTGAAAGGACTACATATATCAGTGAAACTCTTAAATTTTTGTGTGAGATAGTTGTGTGAGACAATTACACAAAAAATTTATGGGGAAGGAGCGCCCTGAATGGTATCTACCTTACCAGTTTTTTAATTTTAAATATCTCATTGTTCGAAATTGTGAAAGCATTGTGGAAGCATTGGTGCTACATACAAAAAAGTAAGCATTTAACAAAGTCAATTTACGTAAATAGAATGAAATTTAATATTAGTAAAAACAAACAGCTTTGCTTGTAGGTATTGATGCAAATACCCATCAAAGCTTAAAAACAAAAAGCGTATGAGTGTTGGATTAAATCAGATATAGGAGATTTCAGCTAACTAAAATTAAGTTGGAGTAAAAAAATAACTACAAGAATTTACATAAAAAGAGTTTTGTATACTATTTCGTAGCGAAAATTAGTTAAATAGCTGATGTTTCCTTATAAAATAGCATACACCTTCATAAGTGGTAAAAAGTGAACAAGAACGCCAATGAGACGATGTAGCGGCCTGTTGAAGTCAGTACTACTGATCCGTTCTACTAATCTAATTTGAATATTCGAACAGTCCACTCTTAATAAAATAATTTGAATTTACATTGGGCGCGTTCAGCAGAGACAGTTTTCTACTCAACTGTTGCTCAACAATCATGCATTGATTACTGAGCTGTTAGTCAACATGTTGAGTAAGCGCTCATCATTTCTGGTAGCAATGAAAAAGTACGATACATTTTTATCAAATTGCGATACACCAGCTCAGGTTGACTTTAATATCGAGTTTAATAATATATTTTTTAATTTTAATTGATTTTTATTTCTCAAATAAATATAATAATATTTTTTTGAAAAATTGTTGATTAATTTTAATTGGAAAGTCAAATTTTTTGCTTGTATAACAATAAAAGTGAGCATATCGTTCAGAAAACCAATAAAATAAAAAGCTGCTACAACTCAACTGTTTGGTAGCAGGTTTTTCTGTTAATTCAAATAAAATTACGAAAATTCGCAAAAACTTGCTTATATATGAAAGATTACAATGTTTCGATTGATTAAATGTGCCAAAAATTTAAGAAACTTATAAACTTTGAAAAAATTATGCCTATTGCGAAAATAGCGAAAATTCGCGAAAAATTGCAAAACTTTAAATAAGCCATAATTTTGATTAAGAAAATGCTTAAAACTGTAAAGTATTACAAAAGTTCCCCAAAAAAATCGCGAAAATGGCGAAAATTCGCAAAAACTTGACAAAAGCGGCATGAGAACAAGGTCCGAAATAATTTAAAAATCGTGCAAACTCACTACTATCTCGAACGTTGCGAAAATTCTCAAGCAGTTACAACATTGGAAACAATCCCTAACATTGATTAGAAACCACCAAGGCCGCATATTTACGAAAAATGCCTAAATATATTGAAGAAACAGCTTATATATAAAAGAATTGTTCAGCTTGCATTTTTGGTTTAATTTTTATTTATTTAATTTCCTTTATTGCTTCCGATATTTCGATCATTTTTTGTTGACCATCTTCAGGGAAATATTTTCTAAAAACAATATGACTTGATTAGCAATATCACTAATATTGTAAAGAATAAAAAATTTCAGAAAAAACTGTTAGCATCGCAAAAACCTTCAGTAAAATTTACTTAATTCATGTTATTTGATTTGTAATATAAGCTACTGGACTACCGTGTTGTATGTAAATAAAAATGCAAGTTTTTTTCATATTGTCCCGACGTTTCGTGAATTTTATGATCACTTTTTCAAGGGACCTTCGTAAGTATATAAAATTGTTTACATTAAACGTTTTTAAATACTTTTTTAACTTTAAACTCACAAACTTAAAATAATTCTTTTCAGTATCACAGCCTGTGCATGTAATTTTGTAACTGGCGCTTAAATTATCCGTGTCCTCTTTTTAATTAATTAATTTTTTCACTATATTTTTACTATACAAAATCCGGAAGCTTTCGGGAAGAAGAAGAGTCTCATTTAAGTATTTCATTTTAGATTCTGAAAATACTTGACCTTTACGGTACGCAAAATATAATGTAAAATATACCACATCCCTCACTGGCATCCCTTATTACTCGTACTTTAATATATCAATTTAATGATTTTTTCAAAAATATATCTTATGCTTTATATTTAAAGTAGATTTCTGCGAATTAGTATTTTCAAAATTATAGGCAAAATCAATAATTTTTTTTATATAATAATCTTTTGTAAAAGATTTTTAAAACGTCTCTGCGACGAATACATTGAATAATTTTTATGTTGTTTGGAAATTATATTGATATCTCATACGATCCCATTCTTTTATATTTATACAAGTTTTATCGTATATATTAAACGCATTTTTGTATCTATAAATGAATACATGTTCCTACACACACACAAAACTTTTTGCCTGATTTGTTCAGTAAGATAAAAGCACAAAATTATAATACAAAATTGAAAGGGGACCACTCACACTACTCAATCATTGAAATAAGCGTCAGTATGTCGATCATAAATTATAATTTAATGTTATTCCATACGACTATTCGCGGAATTTGTTCATTCTTCAAAAAGAGATCAAATAAAAAAAAAAGAATGAACTGCATAAACAGCTTTTTGGAATCTCGTTATACCCACCATAAGTACTTAGACGAAGAGCACATGATGCAACTGCAGACATTTAAATTTTTATTGTTCTCATTCTGTGGCTTAATAGCGGCGTGAATATCTTGAAGTATCCACACATTCAACTGAAAAGGTATAAAAAAATAAGTAAATTGTTGCTTTAAATCAAAACAAGAAAATAGAATATTCGACTGAACCGAATTTTATATCCTCTATCACCTATACCTATATATCTCAGTTAATATAATCAACTGGTAATATTTCCAATGTATTAAATAGTAATGCTTTTACTAGATTGAATCCTCAGCGCATTTGTTGAAGATCTAAAGTGTGTGTTTCATTTCCCACACAAAGCCATAAGTTATCGCTTTATAGAAAGGTATTCGTAATAAAATCTTTTAACTTTGCGTTAATATAATAACAACGATAGGAAAATATCCGTAAGAAACTCTTGAAACTTTGTGTGAATATGGCTGAATAACGATGATGTGACCGAATTGCACATGCTCTTATTGTCTTTCTGAAATCAGCAGTACAATCACTGTCATATAAAATCATATCCTTTCATCTCTTCATATTTAACGTATTAGAAATGAAGAGCTGTCCAATGGACAGTGTCCAGGTGTCCCCGATTAACAAAGATTTGAATATTAAACATTCTCGAAATTAAAGGATGTGGTTTTATTTGGCAATTGCACTTAAAAGATCACCAGTAAAACTTTTTAAACAATGCCTAATAGAACTTGAATGTAAATGATTATAAAATTCTTTATTTAATTAACATATAAATGGATAGGGACAGAGGATTCCTTTTTTATATCGCCTGGGACGAAGAAGTTGTATATCGCACTAAAAAATAGCTTTCAAGATAGCCAATAAGATCCTGAACTTGTTATCTGGAAGTGGTGCAAATCCGGTCCCCTACTAATGATTTTTACATAGGTTTGTCATTCGAAGAAATTCTCTTTTTTTGATGCCTATTCATTGGATCCGAAGTCGTGTTCATAGTGCTACGAAACTTTGATTTTCTTGTTTTTTTTTTTAACAGGTGCAAGGGAACTAATTTTTCATTACTTCGAAAGAGTTACGAATAAGCGGGTTATTGCTAAAATTTTGAACGAAGTAAAGTAAAGTTTTAATTTATTAGCTCAATATTGTTAATAATCACTTCCTAAGAAGTTAATAACTTAAAAATTGCTGTCCTGATTTTCTTCAAACATAGGTTAGATCATGTTTTAGATCAAGTCATCTTTCAAACCAAAAAAATAAATAAATAAATTAATTAAAGTTTATCCACAGACAAACATATTCGTGAGGGTATAGCGAGACAAGAGCTGACAGCTTCTAAACAGCTAGATCGATTTTCTTCAAAAATAGCTAAGAACGATCAAGGCACCATTCAAACAAAAAACCCGATTCAAAATCGATCCGCCGTTTGGGCTCTACCATGCCACAGAGAGACAGACACATAAACATATACACAGATGCACTCCAAACTTATGACACCTCTCTTCTTTGCTCGGTGGTTAAAAGTTGCATCTGACTTTTTTTTCACTGGATCTTACCGAACCTCTGACTTAACAACGCAACAACAAACATAAGTGTCAGTATTTATGTACGTAGCGGCGGTTTGTTGCACATTAATTGTGCGAAATTATAGTAGGCATGTGACGTTTTTTGTCAGTCCTTATGAACACTTATTAATGAGCGTGAACCATTGTTATTTATTGGTTTTTCTTGTAAGATGTTTCGCCTTTAGGGTTTTTTGTTTGTATTTTTCATTAAAAATATATAACTTTTTTGTTCTTCTTTTCAGTTTTATGATTAGCAAGTGCTTAGCATTTTTCTACTCATTTAGTTCCCTACAATAAATAAGGACATATCTTTTGTACTTCGGTTTTAATCTCTGTATCTAGCGCAATAATTTATTATACATAATTGTTTTATTCCCTTAACCCTTATGCCTACAACCGCCTACCGGGGTATGTTTTTCATTTTCAATTCGATATAAGTTCACTACATGATGCGATATGGACTTGATATTTTAAATATGCTCCTAAAATATTTTTTTTTGCTTCTAAGAAAATAACATACAAAATTTATATTTTTTGGAGATAATCTATAAGCAGTTTTTGCAACTTACCAATTAACCATACAAAAGACATACCTAGGTAGGCACAGAACAATTCATGAAATTTTTTCATTCAAAATGCAAAAATATATGTTTAATTTAGTTCAATCTTAATTATATTTTATAGTTTTTATATTATTTGCAATATATATGAAAATAGACTTGTAATAGATATGTCTGTATATATACTAAATTATTTGTCAAAAAATTGTATCTTAGTTTGAGCATCTATGAGTGTTCTGCACAAATTGGCTTTTGGCATTAATTTTGGTCACTATGGGAATTAAAATGACGTTTGTTTTGATAAATAGGCTACAACTTATTTAATTTGTCGAGCAAAACTAAAAATAAGATCTCTATGAGAACAAATTTAGTACGAAATGGCACTACTTACCCGGGTATGATGGTTGTATGTTTGAATAAAAATTTTTGGTTGTCGACATAAAGGTTAAGCGGTCCGATTTCTCATTCGATTTGTTTGACATTACCTGATATCTCATCCGATTTTAATAGCTAAAAGCGAAGTAGCGTGTTCAAGCACATGTATACGTATTTTAATTTTTCATCTGAGCTAAATTGAAAATAGAATTTTTACCTGATATACAATATTTTTAACTGTTATACTTGCAAATGTATTTGCTGAATAAAGACGAGAACTCCAAAGGTTTAAATCAGTTCCAGGTGAAGAGAAAACCAAATAAATGAGAAATATTTAACTGTATTGGCGATTATTTTCTTTGTTAATAGCTACAATCCACAGTTGTGTTCAGTTTTGTTGTTTGGCGTTGTAGTTCATTTTGATGTTTGTATTGCGTAAATCTAAATAGCTAACATATAGCCGACAATATTCATTTTACCTGATAAAACTGCACCCCGGTGATGCAAATACCCCTTAAGCTTTTAAATACAGTAGAGTCTCGAAAAAGTTAACCGAAATGTCCCAAGGGTAATTAACTTTTTCGAACTAAATATTAACTTTTCCAAGCGGTTTTCAAAATTGATTAAAACTTTACTAAAACTATTTTAATCACTTAGTTTTCATTATTACAAAAAAAACTTAAATTTAATCACTTCACAGTCACTCACATATTAATTTGTGCGGAGTGGTAGAAAAAAGCTGTCGACACTTTTTTTGTCTTTTCTCTTTTGTGTAATAGCTCTTGGCCATTTTCGTGCGTATATTGACAAGATTTGCCATATCTGATTTGCATCGTTATTTTGAAACCGTTTTATCAAGATATTGATGCTTTCAACAGCTTGCGAGAAGCTGACCTTTAGTTGTTGCATATCTTTATCCATAATTGACCCGCCGGTATCATTATCGGCTACCTCAAAATCTTCGCTATCTTCCGTAATGTGATCCTTGTTTCAACTTTAAATGCCATTTTTGCTGATGTCAAAACTTTCGTCTACCTTTGACATCAACAAAATCCAAACGGTTGGATTAAAATTTTCATACGCTCAGAAAAGTTAACTGAATTGTAAAGAAAAGTTAGCTTTTTAGAGCGGCACGTGAAGGCTGAAATTCAGTTAACTGCTTTAACTATGTTTAGTACAGGTTTTGGTAGGGGCTATCCAATTTTTTTTAAGATTTTTAACAGGTTTTTACTAAAAGTTATCCAAAACCCGCTACTAAAAACTTGAACAGTTATGATCTTACGGGAGCAGTGATTAATTGAAAATGTAAAAGTTTTACTTGGCGAAGAATCGCTCTGCTGAGCAACGTATGGGTAGAAATATTTTCAAGAGTATATCAGCTTTTCTCTTTTTTTGTTTTTTTTTTAAAGAGAACTAACACAATAAGGAAATCAAAGCCTACCAGTTAATTAATTAATGTGTTACCTTCTTTGGGAAAGGGTTAAAGTAGAGAGAACAGGTGGTGAAGTAGGAGCGAGATAAGTAGCTTAATTCATTTGCAACACTGCTATTGCGCGTTTTTTGTAGAGCAGTGTTGCAAGCCCCTCTGGTGTTAAGTAGAGGCATCGCGTTGTTTAAGCTGTGTAGCCATTATATTAGTTCTTTTACTTTGCCGACGGTTCTGCTACAATATCGACGAAGGACGGTGCTGTGAAGTGCATTAGGATATCTTAGTATTAATCGCTGCCGGTACTGCCAAAATGATTAGTGCTATGCCTTCATCACTTTAACAGTACAACAGCAACCAACATGATAAAAATGCATGATGTTGTTGGCTTGCCTGAAAGTAGTCTTGAAATCAAGACCTCAGGATTTGTAGTTAAACGCGCTAACTAACTGCTCAGCCAAAAGCATCCTTGCTTGTAAAATGTATTACTATAGGAAATTTTTAACTTTCAAACTATACGGTTAGCTTTGCAAATATTCCAGTGCTATTTAGTATCTGAATGTTTCAGCACTCAATATCTGTGTTCAGTGTTTATAATTTCCTTACAGATTTGCTGTTCGATTATATTTTGGGTCAGAGAAGTGCATGGTCCAACTATCTCAATATTTTATATCCTTTCTTATGAATACAAGGATGGCATTGCCTTTTGCGAGTTTATAAACATTTTTGAGTAGTAGTTTTGTAAAACTCATAATAGTAGACCGTACGCTGCACAAAAAACTTTTTTGCATTTTGCTTCCATCTTTGTATTCATTTTCTTCATTCAAAAAACTTGCGTAATTATTCACATAGTGTCACAGCTTAAGAGAGCAGCGCGGTAGCTTTCCTTTTACTAGACTTAATCGCCACTAAAATGTAAACTTTAAGGAAAGTTAGAAGGGTAGTAGGGCGGGATAAAACTTGAAATACGACATTTACTAGTTTTTTTAACAATAAAGTGCTTTGACCCCATGCGGTTAATGAAGGATTGGTTTTGTCGGAAGTAATCATTAAGGCACATAGACAGTAAAGATATGCTCAAATCTTTAATGCAACTCCATGCTTTTTTCCAATAATTCAAAGCTATAGCTGCATTTGCCTGCCCTGAAAAAAATCAAGAACAATATTTGAGCGAATTATATTTTATAAAACGGTGCTTAAGCTAAACAAAAATTAGTGACATTATTATTCTCACGCACACTATTTGCTTTAATGTTAATATAAAATATATATAAAAGTATGTTTTATAAAAATGCAGAACAAATTGTTTATTGAAGGTCACTCAACCGTTTTCGCTCGTACAACATGTTGCCATTAAAATGTATACTTTTTTTAACTAAATGATTTATTATATTTCTTGTTTCTTTGTAGTACCGTCTTTTGTCTATGCAGTCACTGAAACCAATAATTACATCTAAGGTTATTAAATACTTAAAATTTTATTACATACATTAACATTTTTAGCACTATTAATTTAATTAAAATAAAATTAAAATATTATTTTAAAAAAATTTTTATTGAATAATAAAAATCTTCACATGGAAAATTTAAAAACTTGTTTTTATTGGGTCGACACTTTTTCACAGGCAATTCTATGTACTGAGTTATATTTGTACAGATTACTTGCTCAGATTATAAAACTCACATATTGAAATGTGGCAACACTATACACATGAGCGGATATTATAGAACTACAAAGGTTTTCTTGTTCCCAGTGCTATGTACTATCGAGCACCAGTGACCTAATGAAAAAGATGCGTGCAAATTTAACACAAAAATTACGAAATTAACCTTAATTAATAATAAACTTGACCTGATTTCTTTAGGCAACCCATGTTAGATATGTTCGTTGATATGATATGATGCCTTAAAATTAGATTTTCTTCAGTTGGCCGAAAGATGAAAGTCTTACCATGTAGACACAAAAACAAACTAAACATTTTTTGCAATAAGAGTAGACCATCTACCCTGCATTCATTTGACGTTATTTTGTACTTTTTCCTTCATTTAAAGATTCGTTAGTATCTAGTATATTTTTTATGTTTATATTACTTTTTATGAACTTTTACCTCTGCAATTTATACAGTTAAGTCTCATGTTGACAGTTTTTTTAGTTTCTTAAATATTTACTTTGTAAGCAGATGTTTGCTGTTGTGTACGAACACAAAATAAAGTTCACTGATATATAGATACAAGTAATCCACACGAAAAAATAACATGTCGACCAACTAACGTAACTAAAACAATTTTTTTTTCTTATTATATGTATTTTCTAAAGTTTAGATCGTTGTAATTATTTTGTAATAAATTTATATAGAGTCAGTCTAGCTGCAAAATTGAAGCAGTATTTAGCCCTGCACTTAGTTTTGGACCACTTTTTTCTGTTTTTAAGTCTTTACACCATGACTTCGGAGCGGTTCAACTTGTTAAAATGTTTTTAAATCAAAACATCTGATTCTTACCTGTTTTCATCCGCTGAAAAATAAGATTAGATTTTTCCTAGCAGCTCTTTTTTAGAACTATTGCATATATGATGCATTTATTATCACATAACAAAATTTCAAGTATAGAATATTTTGGTACACCGCTCCTATATTCTACACAAGCAGAAGAATAGTTTCTTATTTCAGAAAGAAAAACAAAAGCAAAAACTGTTTAGTAATAAATAAAAATATGGAACTAAATTCTATTTGTTTGAATATTATTAAAAAAATTTGAGAACCACTTTTTAGTACATTTATTGTATAAAAAAATTATGTGTACCAAAATAGTGCTAACCTAAGAATCGTAAGCTTCTTTTCATTCCACCAGTCAAGTTTTTGAGTTTTTTCTTTATTGTCGATTTGTGGACAAATGTCTGCAGAGAATTTATTTATTCATATTTAAAAAATTACTAAATAATCGTCCTAGTGATCTAACTCACTATTAAAAATGTCAGTTGCGAGAGTTGCTTATATCAGCAGCATTTATACAAATAAATAGATGGATGGAGTAGCAGTTGCCTTTCAACACAAACCTGTGAGGTGTTCCTACTTTTTTTTATATTTTTATACCATATGTTTAAATCAGTTTTATATGTAAGTATACATGGTAAAACACACATTGCATACATAATAGTAAAAGATAAATAGCTACGAGTAAGGATGTGTACAAAAGTAAATACACTCATTTTTAATTTAAAAAAAAAGTAAAACAAAATTTAGGTTACAAATTTTGGTTGTGTAAAATACAAATTTTATTTACTCGCACGTTCACATGAAACATAGATAGCTTATAAGATTTTAAACTAAATATTTACACAGGTTTTACGAAAGCATAACCATGTGCTTGTTTTATTTCCGCTGTTTCCACTAAAAAACATGTTATTTCCTTTACATAGTACATATATTAAGGCAACAAATTTAAGCAGGTTAATATAATCAGTTTTCGCATGAGATCATTTACGTACTATATGTTTCTATCGAAACGTCCCCAACTACACTAAAGTTATGCAGATAATGCTACCAAAAGTACCGCGGTTGTGCCCAGTGAAAAAGGGAGGGGTGGGGGCGGGGGGGGGGGGTGTAATTCTTGTATCCATATACGCAGGTATGGCTTCGTTCATTCAAATAAAAATAGTTGCTTACAAAAAATAAAAATTACAAATAAAACAAAATACATAAAAGAACTTAAGTTGAAAACGCTCAGTAACAAGAGGTTAAGGTGTAATTCTCTCTTGCTGTCTAAACTCGCCCTAGAATGCTATTATATATACCACTTTGAAATAGCCCACTATAATTTTGCCTTGTTTATCATAAACAGTTCGTGGAAAAGATAGGATAGGTGAAGTTTGAAAGTTCTATTATAAAAGCTTCTTGAGATATGAAGGTGTAAAAGTGCATATATTATTACCTATTCACTTACTCACTTACTCATCAATTTATAGGGCACATCCACTATAGGTATAGAGCTGAAATTTGGTATACAGGTAGGTCTTGATGAGGAAATTATGTTATAAATCCAAAAGCAGTAGATTTTTACCTGGGGGACGAAGCTGCCCTTATTGTATGGGGCACTGCCAGTAGAGCCAGAAAGCTGATATTTGGCGCATTGCAGCGCACTGGTAGGTCCTGATGATGAAATTATGAGACAAATATAAAAGCGGGCAATTTTCATCTGGAGAGTCTAGGGTGCTCCTAGTTCGTACGAAGAACTTCCACTATAGCTACAAAGCTGAAATTTGGTGTACATGTAGGTCTTGGTGACAAGACCTACCTGTACCTGAGAAAAGTCTGTAAATGAATATTTTTCATCTACGCTGGACTATGCTGCCCTTACTTTTATGGGGTACTAACACAATAATCAGAGAGCTGAAATTCGGTACACATATAGGTCTTGGTGGAAAAGTCCTAGATAAAATTGAAAATAGAAAATTATTGTTCTAGGAGGGCTGGTGTGCCCCTTCTTTGTATAGCACCCTTATTGTACCAAATAAAAATTTTGAAAAAAGAAGTGAGATGCGCACGAAAACATAAATATGAAAATAAGGTCAAGTTCCTATCCAAAAGTTTCACCTGTAACAAGTACTCTGATCAAAATAAATACCAAGGTATTGATTGGAACAATACCATCTTCCTTCTAGGCAACCGCTTAGCATGGCAATATTTTTAACTTTGTAATATGGAAAAGAATAATGGGAAAATGTTGCCAAGCTAACAGGTTGCCTAGAATTTTTTTTTCAGTTTTATTTATTTATTGTATCTTCAATAAAACTGAACTAACAAGAAGTAATCAAATCTTAGCTCTAAAATTTTAATTTCTAAGTCCAGCCAATGTCAGAAAAAAATATTTGTTTCAGCGGTTGGTTCTTTGGTTGTCTACGTCTCTCGTGTTCGGCTAAGACCAAGAGTATCCCTTGATTAAAGTACACAGTAGGACTGATTCAAATATGCAGCGAACGTGAATCAATGATATAATACGACGTTTTTCGGCAACTTTTCGGCTATGCACTAGCAATAAAAATAAGCAACAGCAAAACAACAAGAAGAGCCCAGCAGTGATTTTCATGGCGACACTATGTTACCTTAGAAATGAGATGGCATTGTACGTATCAAGAACTTTGTCCTTATTTTGATCTTAGTACTTTTTATGGCCGAAATTTTATTTGGTACACTAAGTGCCCCATACAAAGTAACTATATAAAAAATGTAAATTTTCAAATAATTCTTAATACGTTCTCATTAAGACCGAATTTCACCGTTTTACCTATAGTGGAAGTGCCCCGTACGAATAAAGAGTACCTTTGTCCCACTAGATAAAAAGTACCCGTTTTTAGATTTGTCTGCTTATTTGCCCATCAGAACCTACCTGTGTACCAAATTTCAGAGGAACTTATGAAACTTTCTACAAAAACACATTTTTTGAGCCACTTAAACTCTTTAATCTACATAAATGGAAGCACGACAACTTCGATGTACTTATTACTCTTGTTGTCGGCAATAAAAGGATACACAAGACAACTTCGATGCAGCTGTTACTGTTGCTGTCGTCAATAAAACTGGACGTATGACAACTTCGATGCAGTTGTTACCCCTGTCGTCGTCAATAAGGCTTTGTAACGCAAATTTTCATAATCTTGTTAGAACAAATCCCCATAGGCCAAGTCTTCGAGACATCATCGATGCATGTGGGAAACAATTATATATCACCGACAACGAATTGACGACATCCCAAGCTAAATACATTTTCGAACAAAGGGCACAAATATCGTTGATGACAATGTTGGCAACATGCTACTAAAGTTGTCGTCAATTAATAATAGTAAAATTTAAAAATGTAATAATCGAATCGACTCCACAACCTTTGCACTGATAGGCTAGCATTCTACCTACTACTTGTTACTTTTGTTGTCGGCAATAGAACCCTTTACATGACATCTTCGATGCAGTTCTTACTATTGTTGTCGTCAATAAAACTGTATACACGACAAGTTCGATGCGGTTGTTACTCTTGTTATCAGCAACAAAACTGTACAGCCGACAAACTTCTTTGGAGTTATTTTTCATTTTGGTGTCAATAAGGCTTTTTAGCACATATTTTCATAATCTCTTCAGAACAAAATCTTTATATACGACAGCGTATACCACCTTCTCGGCAAACTTACTTCTAAATGTGTTATAAGGAGATACATCATCGATTGTCTGGCAGACATCATCGACGAAAATGTCGGCGGTAACGACTGGGACTGCAGGTACACCTTATAAACGACAATGTACACCACCTTGTCGCCAAACTTATTTCTAAATGTGTTTTGTTGTGTGGGGCAAGTCAACAAAAAACAGCAGACAACATCTATGACAATGTCCCTAGTAACAACTGGGACTACAGGGTATATCACTACACGCGTATATACGCACATACTATGTACATCATTTCATACATTTGCCTTTGTTTCTATTTACACTGACATATAATACAGAAAATTAGATGAAATATAAAAGTAAGAGATGAGTATCTATGAAATTATACTACAAAACAACAAAAACAAAAATGCATGATCTTTACAAACACTATAAAAAGCTTGTGACCACGCATTTTCTCTTGTTATTACAAACTGCACTATTCCTTTTTTAAATACATAAATTATGTTAAATAAATTTTCTTTTGTTTTTGATAAAACTTGTCAGATATGAAATATGAAGTGTTGATGAATTGTTAAATACATATATATATATACTCATGTATTTTTTCCAAAAATTATAAAAAGAATTAAATAACAATGATTTAATTTGTTATAGCTGCTTAAAAGACCATTTATTAAAAATGTCACAGATGATAAATATCCCAGCAAAAACTTTTGGCATTTTTGTAGTCGGCATTACATTTTTATTGAGTTACAAAGTTTTGAGCGGTACTTATTTATCTTATTACTGTGCTCCAAAATACCACTGCTACTTAGTAACTAATTAAGTAAGTACGTATTTTTCTCATATATATAAGCAAAATAATATATATATATATATATATATATATATATATATATATATATATATATATATATATATATATATATATATATATATATATATATATATATATATATATATATATATATATATATATATATATATATATATATATATATATATATATATATATATATATATGTAAGTAAAGTAATTGTCTTTAAATTTGAAAGCAAAAGTTTGTATCCCAGTTGGGTAAAAAAAAGCAAAATAATGTGTGTAAAGTATAAATATATAATATAGTGTCTTTAATTTTTTTATTTGCTACTTATTTTTTAGCGTCAAGTAAGTCAAATAATAACTAGTTAATTACCGTAACAATGTTAATACATTTATAAGGGGTACCCCTACTTTGAGTGTTGTGTTTTTCTTTCGATAACGCTCATTTGCATTTCGAACGATTTTCTGTCATCCCACGTCAAATTTGGTTCATAACTTGTCGTGAAGATGGCACATATCTGAAACCGGTCTATTTATCAACCAAATTTGACATGGGATGACGGAAAATTGTTCCAAATACCTCATATTTTTTAAACTCTTCAAACAGAAATAAATAGTTATCGAGTCATATTACAAGTAGTTACGATTAAAATCGTGATATATCTGTTTGCCTACGAGAAAGCAAAGCTTTTGCTGGGATTATACTTGCATACATAAGTATGTGAATACATATGTACATAATAGACAATTGTTGCGCACGCTCAAATCAAACATTTTAAGTGAAGTACAACAGCCAGCCTACACACTGCATGATTTAACATAAATGAAATAAATTGTTTATAACTTACATTTTTACACACTACAATGGTATTATGAAAAGACGATATTATGCTTTCGTTTTGAATGGAAAAATATGTATCTATGCATATAAAAACAATCACAAATATTTCACCTAAAAGACGACTACATATTATACATGAATGTACATGCAGATATGAGCAGTTTACTAAAAATTTTAAAACTTTTTGTTGGAGTAAGTTTAATATTGTTGCATGTCATGTTAAACATGTGGGTTAATGATGAAGCTGCATTAACTGTTAAAGTAGATGAAAGCCACATATGAGTACAAAAGTTTCATTCCAAGAAACATTTTATCAGCATTACGATGTTTTTGGAGAAATGTTAATAACGGGTAATTATTTATAAATGTTACTATTTAGTAAACTGCTACACAATTTTTCAGTTCGACCCCGAAATCATTATAAATTATTTGTTAACAGGGAAATGGTGTTACCTGTCACAAGACAAGGCACATGACTAAGTCCCAAAGTGCAGGAACTCATTCTAGTTATGAAATTTATAGGGTAGGAACTCGTCGCTTTAACATGGCGTTGTCAAAGTAAGTGGTCAACTTACATAGTTAAGATACTTAGCGATAAGTTGTAGGTACTGGTTTTGTGATGGGGTTTTAATACTATTCCAATTATCGTACTTTAAAATATATATATTTGATTTGTAAAACTCTGCATCCTTGAGAGTATTTTGTTAAAATTTTTATCAAGTTTAGGAATATGTTTTCTCTTCATCGCTTACTACTCAGCAACATGTTGTTATTCTCCTATTTTTACCAGTCTATGGATAAGTATCTTGAAGACAATTGGGTCGAAAACCCCCGGAAAGAAAGTTTTCTCTTTTAGTACTTTATGTGTGCTCAGAGAAAATAGATTCATTTTTGCTACCGAATTTGTAACCACTGGAATTTTGTCGGTTACACGCACTATCTTATAATTCAGTTGTACATATTGTTCGAATTCAGTACACAGAACCATGATATATAAAAAACAAGGTACTAGGACCTTTGAAGTATATTTCATACAAAGCAATTTAGTTATTTTGGCTAAAGTTTGATTTTAATTTAATTATTTAAAGGTAAATGATATTCAACTCTTGACTGCAAACCACTGTCTTTGGTCGAGTGGTCTAAGCGGTAAAAAAAAACTCCGACGAGAACACTGGTGGTACTCGAAACGTGTCAGCTCAAGCCTCCGCGCCGTCGAATGTTTCTATGTCTACATGCATCACATTTATCTCTAAATAAAAATATAGGCCATAATTGTGTAAATCACGTCACCAAAGTGAAATTTATATAGAGAACAAAAATAAAATTCCAAATACTTTATGCATTTTTTTTATTTTTCATAAAAATTTACGACAGGCAAAGAAACGCTTGAATTTCTATGCGTTTGTTTGGTGAAGAATTTGTATGAAGAGCCCAATAAACTCACATACATGAATGACATACATGAAAACTGACAAACATTGGTATTTGTCAGTTTTTCTCCTCATTCTGTTCATAGAAACTGACAACCATTTATTTAAAATTTTTTCAAAAGAAAACTGAAAAAAAATTTTAAATTTTCGATCATATTTAAACTAGATAAAATTGCAATAAAACCAATTGTGATTACAAATTGGGATTGAAAAATATAAATAATTTAAAAAAAGATGTCGCTGTATATGAAAAAATCAAAATTTTTTACGTTTTCCTTTGATATTTACATTCAAGTATGTCACTCTTCCCCTTACACAATATGAAATGTTTGTCATTGAAAAAATTTAACCATACACAGTAGGGAAATCCGTCCAATATGGCATGTTTGTCATACAAGTACATGAGTATAGGGTAACCTTGAAAAAACACATTTCTTAAATATTTTCAAATCTGTTTTTGTTTTCATATAAATTTCACTTCAGTGATGTGATTTACACAATTAGGACCATAATTAATTGAAAAATTAAATTAAAACCGAACTTAAGCCAAAATAATTAAATTACTTTGGATTTAAACCCACTATTAAGTTAAGAATTTAAGTCGAACATTCATAACTTAATAGTTTATTTCATACGTAAACATGTAAGGAACCCCTCCCACATTCGGAAAAGGGCAAAATATTTCCAGAAATTTTTAACAAGTTTGTGTATTATAATGTCCTTAGTTCGGTATAATTTATGGAGCTATGTCGCAAATTAATAGAATAATAAATAGAAAAGTTGTTACAAAATTATGATATCAGATTAACATGCCAATTCACAGCAAAAGTCTTAACAGAGTCACAAATTTTGTCGTGACTGAACTCTATATATATTCTTGTGACTAAGTCTTAATTTTGTATTCTCATAACATAGTTATAAAACCCAAATTTTATAGTTAACATTCTATGTTAAGTGAAAATTATGACATTTGATTTTTAAAATTAAAAAGATATATTGAAAATATGAAAAACAATTGTTTTATGAAAAATATTGATTTTGCAGCTAATGAAAATGTTTTTATCTTTGCATAATTTGTGCATGTACACAAGTACATATTCACATACATACATACATACATACATCATTTTATGGCGAAAATGTAAAAAATTCGTGAAAATGTGCTAAATTTCAAAATTGCAAACAAGCCCTAAAATTTATTAAAAATCGCTAAAACTTTAAGGAATGTAAAATATGTTAAAAAACTCGGAAAGAGCGCGAAAAAACGCAAGTTCGCAAAAAATTGGTAAATTTATTGAAAAAATTACTAAAAGTGTAAAGATCAACATAATCTCGTAAGATCAGATAGATCCCGAAAATTGCGAAAATTCCTCAGAAATTGCTAACATCGCGGAAATTGCAATTAGCTTCTTCATAAACTCACAATTTGGTTTTAACACACTTCTTATTTATAATTAAAAAGTTTTTTTTGGAAATATTTTATCACATTAATTTTGATTATGTAACGTGCTTTTTCCAAAAGCATAATAAATAAATAAATAATATTTTACTTTTTAAGAAAATAAATGTTTTAATAATATACACCTCATTTATGTTTGCGAAAACTTTAGGTCATTAAAACTCGTGCATGTTCTTGCAGCTTAGCGTTTTTATAATGTTTAAGTCTTGCATGCAATGAATGTGATCAATGCAAAATCTATCATATGTTAATAAAAAGAAATTTTCAAATATTATTTAATTAGATTTTCCAATTTAAATATTGCATGCATCATGTCTTTATTTTTACAATACAATAATGACTAAAAATGTTAATGGATAAAATGTTTAGCAAAGTTTTTATTTACTCATATAACAAGCGATAAGTTCATACTTGTATGCAGTTAAAAACAATTTAGAGCAATTTTACTTTTTGTTTTCTACTTAAGTAGAACATGTTCACATAAATGTAATTTTAAAAGGCTCTAATATGAAAATATTAACATGGAGAACAGCACTTCAAAAGAAGTTCAAATGTAATAAATAAAGTCATTAGCAAATAAACAATTTTATATGGGGTCCTTTGCTGTATTGGGCATGCTGTAGTACAATGTTGAGGAATAGCCAGTTTAATAAATAATGACCAATGCTTATAAAGTGGTTTTGTAAATTTTTTTATATTTACAAAATCAACATACATGTTAAAGTAGAGGCGAACATAATCTTGTGTGTAACAAAGTTATTGAACTTTTGTTTCTAGTGTTAGTGTAAAACATTGAAGTAAGAATAAAAACGATATAAATACAATCGGTCAATTATGCCATGCTAGAAGTAGTGGGATGATTTAAATTAAAGTACCGAATTAAGAGTCCCAATAAGCATCAAGAACATACCACAAAGCTACGAACGGTACATAATGGGAATAATACCGCTAAGTTAACCGACTGACATTGATACAACGAGAAATGTCAATAATGACATGCAACATGTATTGGAGTAATGAAAACTTACATAAATTATATGAAACTTTTTTCAATCACATTTTTTAAATTTTTTGTTGTCAAAAATGATGAGAAACACTTTTCATGCGTAAAATAAAATAGTAAAATATATACATATGGCTCGAGCTCATTAAAGATATAATTTTTCATACATCAACAAACCCTTATTCAAAAGAATAATGGTTTTATACAGATTTGTTGATCTATAAAACGTTTAATAATATTAAGATCCAACATGCAGGAAATTTTGTACTAGTTCTCTTACCGTATTTTTTATTTTTTTAGAACTGCACAATCAGACAATTAATGCCTACCAGCTAATTAATTAATGTGTTACCTTCTCTGCGACAGGGATAGTGTAGAGAGAACAAGTGGTAAAGTCGGTAAGGAGATAGGAAGATTTCTATAGCAGTCTGGCAGCCCCTCTGGTATCAAGTAGAGGCATTAATTTTGTTAAGGTGTGTAGCCATTTATTAGTTCTTTTACTTTGCCGGCGGCTCCGCTACAATGTCGATTTAAAATAAAATGTAACGTTAATAACAATGTTGTTTTAACAGTGAAAAATATTAGTTTACAATTAATTTGGAATAATGGTAATTTTAGATCAGCAGCAGGATTTTCTATGATAATGCGAAGTTTGTCGGCTATTTATATTTTCGAAACACAACCATTAAAATAAAAAACAGCAACTCACACAACTAAGCACATGAGTGCACTATAGCGACCCAGAATAATTTTTCACCGATTTCGGTTCGAAGTCGGTCAGAAAGTCTGCGCAAGATACTGAATTCGTATCCGAAGTCGATCAGAAAACGTACCGAATATCTTAGGAGTGATTGCCATAAACCGGACCTCTTTATCTGAGGCAATTCTAAAAACTATGCCAAATAGTCTAAGAGAAATCGGACGAATTTTGTAGGGAAATTTTAAAAGAATTTTCGAGGTGTCTGAACAATATCGGAAAATCGGCTGACCTTGTACATTCTTTCGTACTAATATCGGAGAAAGGTCGTAGCTAAAATTAAAAATTTATCAGAAATGTCATATAAAATGTGCACGCACTGTTGTGCTGCTTGCGTCAGCTCATTTATATTTTAAAAGTTTAAAATCTCAAATGTAATGCACGTTAAAATGATTAGTTCACTTATGAGATTTGAGAAAAGAAAACGTGTGTTTTTCGAGCAAAATTTCGGTGGTGGTTTACTAATGGCCTGTTGTGCATTTAACTTCACAGAAAAAAATAAGTTTCGTTTTTGATAACAAAAATCCCGGTATTCAATAATTTTTTTTTCAAATTTCCTGTGATAAAGAATTCCCCTATATTGATAACAAAATTATTTCAAAATAAAAATATATATATAAATTAAAAAAATGTTGACATGGCTGGAATACGAACCCGGGCTTTGCGGACGTAAAGCATACACTCTCTAGCTGAGCCATATCCCATTTATTTTTTTATGGGATACAACTTCTTTTAAGTACTTATGTATAAAAAGAAAAGAAATAACCGGCATGGAAAAGAAATACTTACAACGAAATATTTTATTATGTTAAAGATAAATGTTATTGAAATTCAAATTGTTTTTTAATAACATGGTCTTATTGAATATAATTCTTGTCTATTTTTTTCTGTGTTACGTGCACCACTGCCTTTCGCATTTCCTTAAACTGGAATCGATAGTGTAGAGTACCAGCGACTGCTCTGAAGTCAATTGTTGCCATATCTAGATGCATATTGTGAAAAATGTTTTCTTTCAGCAAGATAATGCTACAGTAAATGTTAACAGATAAACTAAAGTGTGGTTTATGGAAAATTGAGTGTCTCTTTTGAAATGGCCGGCACGTGGTCCAGATCTTATTGTAATGGAGAATATGTATGGACTGCTCGTGCGGCAAGTTTATGCAGAAAACCGTCAATATAGTTCGGTTGACGAGTTGAAAGTAGGAATTTTGAGTGCTTGGGAGAATATAAGTTTGGGAACAGTAGAAAACGTGATAAGTTCTATATCTACTCTTTTTTTAAAACAATAAATAAAAATGGTAATTGCACAAATTAAAAAAAATATATCTATGTTAATATGATTATTTTGGATGTGTATTTTGCTTATCACCACTTGTCAGGTGGCTCTGTTGAATTTCAGATTTCAACTTATAATATAGTTAATTCTAATACATGGCATTTTCTTAACCTAATTCTTATACTAACAACATTTCCTTACATACTAAGTATTTTTTTAGGACTATTATAATTATTTCATTAAGATATTAATAACTATATAATATTTACATTCATCTCTATAACTTACGACTAATTATTAATATATTTCCTAAAAATGGAAAAATGGTAGGCACTTCTGCGGCTCTTAAAGCTAAATAAAAAAATCCTAAAACTAATAAAAGGGGCAAAATATACAAAAGAATATGATCATTGTACAGTATATACACAACGCTGTACACTTCTCTCACAAGAAAGGCTATACCTAATCAGTAGAGCCTGTCAAAATGTGAAGTATACGTCAGTTCTGAACTCATGGCAAGGGTTGAACCCATGTTGAGCCATAAGCAATACGGCTGGTCTGTATCCGTCACAAAAAATTATCCCAAATAGTGTCTTGAGACAACTGAACTCACGTTGGTCAAAAAGATCCTAATTGTACTAGCCATCGTGCCGCAGCACCATTAGCATCCCAAGCAATGCCCGAGACTTTTCCTCCTCATTATTGAGCGCACGATACTCCCGTGCAAAGCCTCCTATTCTACCAAGACAACTCAGCAAACCCTCACCGAAAGAGCGTCTGCAGTCCCTATCTATCATATCAAACTCGCCCATAGCACCTCTCAAGGAAGGTCCATCACTCAATATGGCTGACCGCGAAGATCTCCCTATAGAGTTCTTCGTAGGTAAGTTGGATGCCAGAGCCGATGCAAAAGACACACCAGGCTCTAGGCCCCCACTGACAGGTCGGCGCAGCATTCCAGATTGTCTCCCTGGTACCCGCTCTGCCTCCATCTTCCGTAACAGCTCAATCCTACGTGGGCACTCCTTAGAGCTAGCCACATGCCCTTCGACGCCACAATGAACACATCTCACTGGCAACCCAACTTTTCTAACTGCCTGACCACTAACAGGGTCAATAACCAATTTCTCCACAGTATTCCCATCCTTGGGGGGAATGAAACATTTACCCGGACCGTGGGCCGCGCAAACGCATCGATATGGCATCTCGCAGTTGCTAGAGACATGGCCGAAGCGCTGGCAGTTGTAACATTGTGTAATTGTGTCCTTTTTCATATATTTCCTCATATTAAACCAGCAGCGTAAAATGTATTTCACACCGTAAAATGCTGATATGTCCGCGTCACGTGAAAGTCTCAATAACCATCTATCCCTACCTAGGTCAGTCAGACCGATGATATTCATCCTGATCTAAAGTCCACCCAGATAACTCTTAACATCATCAACACTATACGTACAGGACAATCCCTCCATAACAACCGAAAAAGGCCTCATGGCGTTCGGTGTGTACGTATAGTAATTAACCCCTTCACCCCTTAGCAAAACCATGAGTTTCTCGAAGTCATCGAGAGTGCAAACCCCTATATTGGTGGCATCTTTTCCTATAATCTTAATATTGTAATTACTGTGGCCTAATACCCTATCAATAATGCTACACATTTCCTTAACATTTATGTTATAGGTTGTTATAAAAGGTACTTTCTTACTCTTTATCTTATCATTATCACCAGATTGACCCGAAGTAGCAGCATTCACCTTTGGCTTCTCACTTTCTGCTTCTTTCCTCATATCTACAGCATCTTCATCAATATTAGCATTGCTGTGCGATGCTTTTCCGTTGGCACTATCCGCATCATTATAGCTCATGTCCATGCCAGCTTCGGCGTTAGCTTGGCAACCATCATCAGTTTTTACTTCAGCCTCAGTGAGAACTCGAACCGTTCTCTGTGACTTAGTTTTCTTCACAGATTTTTCAGCTATCTGTTTCAACCTTTCAAGTTCCTTCAGTGTAGCATCAAGCTTCCGACTTAAATCATCGATAGTTCTATAAGCAACACTTAGTTCACTTTTAACGTCGTCAGATTTAATATCGCAGACTACTTGCGGCCTTTTTTGCGCGACTTTATTTTCATCATCCGCCATTTTTTTGAGACATGCATTTTATTCAGCCTTATAACCAAAAATTGAATATTGCCTTGTTGGTTCTTCAGGAATTATTTTTAATTTATTAAACACTTCACAAACTCACTGTTCTTCGGAATTAAACACCCGATGTTGTCAACCCAAAAGCAGAAACAGTTGTTCCGGCTCTGTTGAATGTGATTTTAATGCTTATATATACAACTTTTTCGTGAAAATTGAATACGAGAATTAAATCACTTTCAAGTTGATACTGGCTGCAGTTTCCCAGCGTTTCCATTGGTTTTATTTTCTTCATTCCCATTTTTCTGATTTTTTGTTCTACTTAAGACAAACTTTTTTGGTTTGGTTTTATACTTAGGTATATACGAACATGTAAAAATGTGAAAAGCTCAAGCCAATAGCTAATTGTTTATTAATATGATTATTTTGCACGTATTTGCTTGTGAATCCAAATTGATTATTAGGCTAAAATTCGTAACATTTAATTTAGGAAAAATTTACTTGAGTAGAAAAAAAATCAGAAAAATGGGAATGAAAAAAAATAATTACATGGCAATGGGAAAAAGCAGTTAATATTAACTTGGAAGTGATTTAATTCTCGTATTAAATTTTCACAAAAAGTTTATATAAAATACACGTGAACACTTACGATGGAAGTATAGCGGCTTCCGAAAGTGCCGCTATTCTGTTCTGCTATGTACGTTGAAAATTGAAGTTGATGTTAATTTTTCTCTTGTTCCGCCCAATTCTTTCTTTAGGGGTGCTGTTGGCTGAGTAGCTAGCGCGTTTGACTACAAACCCTGAAGTCTTGAGTTCAAGACTAGTTTCAGGCAAGCCAACAACATCATGCATTTTTGTCATGTGCATTAGTGTGTTATTGTGTTGGTTGTGTAGCACTGATCACTTTGGCAGTACCGACAATGATTAAGACTAACATATCCTAATGCACTTTACAGCACCCTCCTTCGTCAGTATTGTAGCAGAACCGTCGGCGAAGTAAAATAACTAATTAAATGGCTACACAGCTTAAGCAACTCGATGCATCTACTTCATACCAGAGGGGCTTGCAACACTGCTCTACATAAAAACGCGCAATAGCA
This sequence comes from Panzeria rudis, assembly GCA_956483635.1. Taxonomy (NCBI): domain Eukaryota; kingdom Metazoa; phylum Arthropoda; class Insecta; order Diptera; family Tachinidae; genus Panzeria; species Panzeria rudis. Next base: position 35,650,732 of record OY101450.1, read on the forward strand.
GGGTTGTAAATGAACTAAGCTTTATATCTCTCTCCCACTACACCAGCTGCTCTCAACACTATCCCTTTCCCAAAGAAGGTAACACATTAATTAATTAACTGGTAGGCATTGATTGTCTGATTGTGTTACTTCTCTTTATAAAATAAAAATTGAACGTTATGAATCTTAGCCTAATAATCAACTTGTATATCTTTATGTTTTGTTTAATAGATATAGTATGTACCGACATTACCATATTGACGCATATAAATAAGTAGATTTTAGGTATTTTATTTAAGAATAGAAATATTATTAAAGAAATAGGAGCAAACTTTTTACTGATAAAAAAAATTTCAGCAACAAGTATTTTACGTGCCTGTGGAATACAATCTTACTTTCCATTTTGCATAAGCGGAATAAAAATTCAATGACCTTAACATTTTGACTAGCAGTATATTTATGAGCAAATTATTATGAAAACTTAAATCAGATAATGTGCAAAAATGACTGCTAAAAGTCATAGGACAAAAATCAAAAAATGCGCACACTATAATGTTACATGTCTTAGAGGATATTAAAATGCATTCGGTTGATATGCAGTCTAGTCTGATATTAATCGAATAATATTTTAGGAAGTGTACAGAAACGTTGCAAGAACAAAGCTGGCAACTAATCTGCCAAATGTATAAGCGAATTTAAGACAAATCAATTGATTGTCTGGTAAAGTCTCGTATTTTGTCTGACGTCAGGCATGACGACAAAAATATTTTCTGGGTATGAACAAAGCAAATAAACACCAACATACTTAAACATCAAATTATTTCTCATAAATTTAAATGATCCAATCAAAATTGCGACATGTTGATTTTACATTGGTATTTTTTTCTGTGTGTACCCTGAGGGAAATTTCTATCAATCGTTCCAAATGTACCTGTCCCATAACATGTAAATATAGTACCAGTGAAGATAGGAAGGTACTGTGACCGGTTAAAACGGAAACTATTTTTTACTTAACTTAATAAATGTTCCAAAAATGTATAAAAATTTATAAAACTATTTTGTATTTATTTAAAATTTTTTTTATTGGATCCTACGACCAGTCAGTTCTACAAATAATTTCATAGGGACTAGGATCGAGACCAGTGTTGTAGAAACTGTAACCGGCAGTATTCTTTCGATCAGCTTAGTAACACATCACAAAGTGTCGAAAAGGTATTAATTGCTCCCTCATATGACAAGACCATATTAAAGTGATAGGTTCCCATCATGCAAAGTGTTAGAAATCGAACCGGTCCCTATCCCCAAAGAACTAGTCACGTGACATATTCTGTATCAGTTCCTTTCCCCATAGGGTAGTAATGAAGAAACCGCCACTGGCCAAGTACCTTAAGTTTGGTACTAGAATCTATCACCTGAGTATCTTAATTATATCAACTGACTCCCTCCAATAATATCGCCATGTAAAAGTGACAGCTTCCTCTTATATCTATATAAAGTTCCAGAACTCGAACCGGTTGCTTTTCCTTGGGAACCAGACACTTGACTGCGCATGTGACATATTCTTTTCTCCCTTCGGGAAGTACTTCGATTTAAAATAAAATGCAATTGGCACTTGCTTGCTTACTCTTGTGTAATTTTTTTAATATATTTCTATTAACACAAAATTAATTTAATTGCATAAGGTTATCTATACCGGTTATTAATAGATATTATCTTAATGAGAACCGAAGGTGATACATTTCAGAAAATTACTTAAATGCTTGTCTTACAAGCATGTTATAGGGTATTTGACTATTATTTGTTTGTTAATAAAAACACAATTGATATTGACACATAAGCTGGTATCAGTGTCATTAATGCTATTGGTTGGTTTGTTGGTTGGTTGGGTTTTTAATCTTGTCAACGAATCTCTTGTTCAAAGAGATACAATTCATTCATGCATTCGTTCACATGTAGTTTATACATATATTTACTTTGTTGTGTTATATGTTGTTATTTAAACAAAAAGAGTCTTTAGTTTTCATTCTTTTTTTTGTTAAACAAATATTATTAATTTATTTGGTTTTTCTGTAAAAGTTTTTGTCTTAAGTCGACCACCCATACGTTTCAATAAGTGCGAGTTCAATATGACAGCATTTTTGTATTAATAATAATAAAAAATAATATAGAAGATCCCGCTGATTATATTCAATAGATAAACTGTTAGTTATATAAAAAATTTGCTGTCTAGAATATTAAGTTGCTTATTTAACTTTTTCTAGCATTTTATTTGTTTGTTATTTTGAAGCCAGTCTTGTTTATTCAAATGTACATACATATTAAAAATTTAACAAATGCTGTAATTATATTATATTTGTTTGGTTTTATCCGAATGAGTATTATTATTTTTTTCAATTTCATATTGATTGGTATTTAAACAGTGATGACAGCTCATTGTTAATTTTTTTTAATACCAGCATATTAATAAAACATCAGTTAATGTCAGTTTAAACTTTATGCATTTTATACACGATTATTAATGAAAACTTAAAAAAAATCTATTTATATATCGTTATGAAAAATGAAAAACTATGTCACTACAACATTATAAATTTTACATGAGAAGGAAAACACTTCATAAAATAGTACAACTGATTATATACACCTTTTTTTCTTTATATTTTTACTGAGCTTCATAGCTATGGCATAAGAGTCCGTATGGACATGAGGTTGGATATTATATACAATAATTTTTTCAGTTATATTGTTTTTCGTTTCATGTAACGCTATGCATATTCATCAAACAAGAAAAAGTAATTAAAAATATTTTAAGTATATTCAATTTTTAATTAAATAAAAGTATAAAATATACCAGAGTTTATTATTTCTAGCGAAATTGTGTCACGCCTTTTGGTGGCGTCTTAGAGGCAATTATTAATAAGTAAAAATATTGAAGGTGATGAAATGTTTGAATAATACTAGAAACAAAATGTTGTTAGTTCGGTAAGTCAAGAACAAAAATATTTATAAAATTCCCATTAAAAATTACTGCTTCGCCCGAAGCAGGTTTACAAGTGAGGGAAGCTAGTTTCTTTGTTTCTACTGCTTCGAAAAACGCTTCGGACACGTATGATTTTTGTTCGCGATGTCCCACTTTGGAGCTCTTGTTTTTGATATAAAACAACGCTTCTTTCGAAGTATCGAAAATGCTCTAAAATCATGTCGCATTTTATCATCGTTAAACAAAACAAATCGTATTTTATTATAAATTTCTCGCTTCCATGCAATAGGTAGGAAATGTTGAAAAAATCATACTTTAAATGGGTTTTGAGTTTTCAAATGTGTTAGTGTTTATTTGACAATGCCTGCGACAATTCTTTAGACCCTATATTGTTGAAAGCTACAATGCTACTGAATATGATGCTGTTTATTTTGGAGTTCGTGTTGAAGAACTAACTAACCTCGTAATTTAAATATTATGAACACTGAGAGATCTCTGCCTTCTTTTTGAGCATCCTTGGTTGCGCTTCAAAAGATCGCATGTGGAAGGCATGCTAGTTTAAAGTTTTGACAAAGGTTTTGAAAAGTTTATCTTACTTTATTTTGGCTCAAGGAATTAAATAGTATCAAAAATTTTGTTGAATTTATATATAAAATATGTTTGTCGTCAAGAAAGTTATTTAACATTGTTATTAGTGAGCCTTAGCCTAATAATCATAACTGATTATTAGGCTAAGGTTCTATTATTCTAACGAACAAGGGAAAAATTAGCATCAACTTAATTTTTCAACGTACACAGCAAAACAGAGTAGCGCCATTTTTGGAAGCCGTTACACTTCTATCGTCAATGTACACGTATACTTTGCTTATAACCACTTGTCATTGCATTAATTTTTCCCTTTCTTTTTGAATTAAACGTTAGGAGCCTTAGCCTAATAATTAATTTATAATCGCAAGCAAATACGTTCGAAATAATCATATTCAGGTATGTGGTGAAATTCTATCGATTTCAAAAGTAAATCAAGTTTTCACGACGACAATAGTGTGATAAATTTTGATCGATTTCATTTTCCATTTTTGTTCGAAATATATTCTATACCTCAAAATATATTCTGGCATAAATTATAAATATTGAAAAGTATACCTGTAGAAATTTATTATTGAACATATTGTCATAATCTTATTTTAAATGAAATTTATTTTTTGATGGCTAAGCATTGTCTATATGCATTTCGTTGGTGCTTTGCAAAATCGTTAATAGACTTCAACCAAATTTTTGAACAGTTACAAACATCTTATCTTATGTACAGACTTTCAAAAACCATTTGAGTATTTACAAATAAATGATTTTCGAAAATAAGCATAGTAGTCTTTGAAACTTATAGAAAATCCAGCAGTATTTTTTTTATTCGATATGAATCTATTTTATTTATTTACACCTTTTTCATTAAGCCTTATAAATACTTTTGTTGTTATCTAACCTTACGTCTATACCTGATATATTTTTATCATGACAAATGTCAAATTACATATATGGAAACCAGCTAACATAAAAACAATTATTTTTCAATATAAAGTTTGACTTTTGTAATGCTAAAAATATACCAGGTATAGACTTAGGGAAATAGATTTCGAATTGTATAAAGGCGTAGGAAAATAAAATAGATTCATATCGAATAAAAAAATTATTTGCTAGGTTTTGTATAAGCTTCAAATCCTACTATGCTTATTTTTGAAAATCACTTATTTGTAAATTCTCAAATGATTTTTGAAAGTCTGTACATAAGATAAGAGGTTTGTATCTGTTCAAAAATATGGTTGAAGTCTATTGACGATTTGCTAAAGCACCAATGAAATGCATGTAGACAATGCTTAACCACCAGCAAATAGATTTCATTTATTGAAAACTATTTTATAAAAATTTTTAACTATGGTTAATAATAAAAAAGTCATTAGCGGACACGTAAACTTTCATGCAAAAATGCAAATAAAAAAGCACAGTTCGGTGTTTGATGCAAATGGTCTTATGAAATTAATACATACTGTAGATTTTTAATAAAATTCAACAACAAAATATACAATATCGCTATTGTAATTTATAGAAAGCTATGATCTTTTGAATTTGTATCTTCGCAAACCCATTTGTATTAAACACTGAACTCTGCTAATATATCTTAACTATTTCTTAATAGGCCACACAAAAATTAGGCATACATATATTTGCACCTAGTTTTTCTAAATTCTAAAATGCATAATTTTATCTTCTATAAGGTTGCAAGTAGAAATTTTTGTATCTCTTTGGAGGATTAAAAATATTGCGATATTTTGCATTTGCACTTACATATATCTAGCGTATACGCAGTAAATATAGTGATTTCTTCAATATATGTTAAAACTTTTGGAGAACTTGTAATTTTTTGCGTTATGTTCGAGTTTTTTTATTTTTAGGGTTTGTTTGCGATTTCGAAACTTATCGCGAATTTTTGCACTGTTCGCGATAAAAGCGACTTTTTGTTAATGTTCAGCTTTTCCGCTGCCTTACTAGCATGCCTCTATTACAACGTTATTGCGATTTTTCACCATTTGCCCGATTTTTACCTAATTTTTGGCATTCCTGCAGTTTAAGCAATTTGTAATCTAAGTTGTGGCTTTTTTGCGAAATTGTTTGCTAGTTTTCGCAATTAAAATGAATTTTAACAACTTTCGTGCCTTTCCTTTGCATATTAGCAATGTGCAACCAATTTAGATCTATTTTCGATCTAAGGTTTTTTAATTTTCGCCGCTTTTTTAGCATTTTGGAAACGTTTTTCCGATTTTGAAATTTTTGTGATAATTTGCGGCAAAAATGCTTTTGCCGATCTTTTTCGTCGAATTATAACCAAATATAGATCTGGTCTCCGATGTTATTATATTTTGCAGAAGTTCTAAGTTTCGCGGCATTAGCCATTCTTTCCAAAAATTTTCCATATTTAAAGTGTGGCTCAAGATGAATAAATTTCAAAGCTGTTTTCGAGTTTTGATTTTTTTTTTAATTTTCAAAGATGTTTTTCGCATGAAAAAAATAATTTTTCGCCGATAATATCTGAATAATTCCGAAACAGTTGGAAATATAAATTAATTTTTAAAGACAATTTTATTTCGCACATTTTACTGGCTTAATTATACTAATCGGCTGAACCGTTATCGAGTTATGGAGCAATATACTGATGTAACTAGTGAAAGTATTAAGCAGGGTCACGAATTAAACTGAGCCTGTTAGAACACAACTAAAAACGGTTTTGAATTTAGTGCATTAAACTTTGCATGTTCAACATATTTTTATTTAAGGGATCGAAAATTTTTATTTTTTTGTAGACCAATGTAATCAACGATTTTATAGCATTAACAACATTTTTCCAATTGAAATTGCAGAAATTCTTACAAAAAAAATTAATTGTCAAAATCTTAAAACATATAAGTTTGTAAATTTTGATATGCGATATGTTATGTATGTATGTCTTTTAAACGTGTTGATCTGAGAACCAACGAAAGAAAACTCAAATTCTGATGTTTTCACTAAATATGCTGTATCTTTGAAATTTTTGGTCCGATACTATTAATTTAAGCTTACTATTTTCATTTCGTTTAAATGAGTTTTTCCCTTTTTCCGTACTGCGTTTTTTGTGTTGAATAGTACAGATAAATAATAATATTAATTGTTTAATTTTTATTTAATACCATCCAAGTAAACTTACTTTATAAGCTTTAATATTAATATTTTGGGCTAAACATTAAATTTTTTTATCATCTTAACTATAGAGAAGTTCTTAAATTAAAATTGTTTACATTTATGTTTTACGTATTTTTATTTTTATGGTATATGCCCATATAACCGCACTAATTTAATTTAAATTATAACAGTTCGGCTTTAACCAAAAATTAGAAACCTCATTTATTTATTAACTTCTGTAAGTAATATGTAATAAGGATTTCATGCATTTTATTAATAATGCGAGTGTTGAATGGCTGCTAACGATACTTATATAACATAAGGCACTACTTATTTCACACCATAATAGTTAACACCAACCTATAGCATCTGCAACATTATGGAGCAAAGGCAAGCAGATACGTATCTAAGTATTATGAAAAATATTATATTTCACATTATTATTATTATAGTTATTTATTATCGTCTTATTTATGACATTGCATTGTATTTCATGTAAACTCCTTTATCCACCATTTAAAGACATTTTTTTGTAAATAAAAAAAAACTATTTTAAATATTTTTTATGTTTAAGGACCTCAAAAAAGGTTATAGTTTTATGTTTAAATAGAAAAAGTTTATAACCATATTTAACTTTCTGTATATTATAAACTAAAGAAAAATTTCGAAGCACCAAAAGAAGATTGTATAGAAAATACCTTAAAATCGCTTATATCAGATACATTTGCTAAAAATTTAATGCTTCTAAGAGAGGACATCAATGCCCATACCGAAAAATCTAAAATACTAACGTACAGCAGAAGTTTGGCTATTCGGAAAAGCAAAACATACTTATAAGTATTTATTCAATTTATTATTTGGGATATTATACAAATTTTATTTAAAATTAAAATTTGTTTATTGAGGGTTAAACAATGTCTATATGCATTTCATTGATGCTTGACCAAATCATCAGTAGACTTCAATCATACTTTTGAAAAGTTTCAAGCCACTTATCTAATGCAAAGACTTTCTCAAGCTATTTGGTACTTTACAAGTAATAATTTCTTTTGAAAATCACAAGCGAATAAAGTTAACGTAGAGGCTTGGAAACATACAAAACCCAACAAACAAATGTGTCAAGCAGAAACGCTATTATATACATTGCGGAATTGATCGTTAGTTAGTTAGTTGGCTGGTTAGTTTATGAGGCCGCCTGATACGTTTTGACAGACCACTCCACTCGTCATTGTCTACCTATGTATGTCTGAGTCCAGTTCTCGGGTCCGGTAGCTGTATATAATGTGATTGACCAAGAATTTGTATGTCGAGAGGTGTTGGTCGAGCAAATAAAATTTAAGGCTGTCTATTTTTTATTTTTTTCACTACAGCTAAAAATTCATAATGGGGAAGTCTTATCCTGGTAGGATATCAACCGATACCTCAGTATGCCGTCACTTCTGCGATGATTCTCAAGATGCCCTGCAATTTCTGTTAGTTAGTTGTATTATGCGCTTATCGTTACAACAAGGCTACATCTTCCTAGCTACCTTATACATGCTCAACTTGTGCCATTTGTCCTTGGCTATTTACCGATAATGCCAAATGCCATGGCAACTGATTCAGCATTGGAAGCGCAATAGAAGAGCCTGCCCTTGGACAATCCTGTCACTCAAGAACCTACCCGCCTCAATTAAAGCAAATATTGCAGACTGATATATACTGGCTCCATCAGGAAGTCAGAAGGATTATTCCACCCCATGAGCATCCGAGAAGACTCCACAGCCAGTAGTCTCTTTCTACATTATCTCTTCTCCACTACGGCCTGGACAAAATTAAGCCTTTGAAAGCACTATCAAAGTCCAGATCAGGTACCCTGTAATCGGAAGGCCTCCTAGGTGTCGATGGTAATTTATGTTCGATCCTGTCATGTTAATAAATTGTTGACCTCCACTTCCCAGATGCCGCTAGTGTTGCCGCACTTCTTGAGGATACAGCCAATACATCAGGGCCAATCGGAAAGAATTTCAGTATAGCATTCAGAGCCACTAAAATTATGTATAGTTTATTTACCATATATTTTTACTTGTAGCAGACTACCATACAACTGGCCCACAATACCAGGCGTGGATACAATGGGGGGAACGGGATATTTCCCCCCACCAAAACAAGTAAAATATACCCAATTTCCATAGTGTTTCTAAAAGAAGTTTTGCGAAATAGTATGTTTCAGTTAGAAGCAACGCCACCGCCGCAAAGCTCGAGCTGGATCCACACCTGGTAATACAATTTCTGTATATATCCATTTAAGCATACTAGGACTTAGGCCGCATTTGGAACCAAACATCAACAGTGGATAGTAAGCAGCCGTGGCTTTTTAATCTTTTTGTTTTTGTTTATTTTGCGCTATCCGATAAGGACAGTTTGTGATTCTGTAGCCGAGGGACTGTTAAGCTGTGAACTTTGGTCTTTGTAGTAAAGAGTACCAGTTCTGTTTTGTTTGGGTTCAGTCCTAGACTACAGCTTGTAGGGCGTTTGCTGAGTATGCCTAAAGCTGTATTCAAGCACAATTTCCATTGCCAATCTATAATTGTGAAAAATTTTATTACTGAAATTTATTTTGTTTAATTTATATCGGGTATTGCTCCCTTAAAAACATAATCCTGCTCTGCTAATGTTTTTTAATAATATTACTGTTTTAATATAAAAACCATGGGCCATAAGCATAATGAAAGCTTGGCATGAGCTTAGCACAAGTGGCAAAATTGAACTGGATCTTAAGGAGATTCTTCATAAAAATTGATATTAAAAATCGCCGTAAAATATAGTCCTGAATCGCGACTACAATCTACAATGATTTTTAATCTCAAATATTATGAAAAATCTTGTTAATATTCTATTCAATTTTGTCACTTATGCTAAGCTTATGCCAAGTTTTAGTTATACATATAGCCGTATGTGTATAACTTTAGAAACGTCTGAGGTTTTTGCTTTTGGCACTATATAGAATATATCCAGATAGTGAGTTCGAAAGCTTGAACATCTTTCTATATTTAGAAACCCTAATTTTCATATACTCAATACATATTTTCAACCATAAACAACTCTAAAGAATTATATATTACAGATTATGATCAATATCAAATATATTGATGATATTAAAATTCCATATGCATTTTTTAAATAAACCATGTTAAAAATATATTAATAAACAATTAAATACAAATAATAACAACTGGAGAAACAACCCATTAAAGGAAACATTTAAATTGAGTATGAGACAGAAAGACAAGTGTAGCCGTTTAGATTTACAAAACAAACAGAATTAAATTTTGTCTTCAGTGTATTTGAGGAAAGGCCACAAAGAACATCAAAAATTCAAAACAGGTCCCTGTACAAGTCGCCAGTATAGAATATTGATGGACATTTAAGACACATGTAGGTGTAAGTTTTGACACATTGAAATAATATTGAAATCTGGGGGAAAACACAAACAAATAAGAAATATTTTACTTCAAACAAAGACAAGTGACATGAGCAAATAGACCTGCATAATGCGTTGTATTTTTTCGTATTGATCACCTCTAAACACTCATGATTATTTTATTATAAAAATACAGGTAAATTTTATTAGTTCTTTTGCAAATCTACCCAGAAATTCGATTTGTTATTTCCTGAAACCTTTTATGTAAATTAAATACTTGTACATTAATATGATTATTTCGAACGTATTTGCTTTGTGAATCTAAATTGATTATTAGGCTAAGGTTCGTAACGTTATATTCAGAAAGAATTGGGTATGATTAATATTCCAAGGAACAAAGGAAAAATTAACATCAACTTAATTTTTCAACGTACACAGCAGAACAGAGTAGCGCCACTTTCGGAAGCCGCTACACTTCCATCGTCAGTGCTCACGTGTATTTTGCTATCACCACTTGTCAGGTGGCTCTGTTGAATGTGATTTTAATGCTTATATATACAACTTTTTTCGTGAAAATTGAATACGAGAATTAATTTACTCTCAAGCTGATATTAAAGTGCACTTTCCCAGCGTTGCCATCGGTTTATTTTTCTTCATTCCCATTTTTCTGATTTTTGTTCTACTCAAGACAAACTTTTTTGGTTTGATTTTATACTTAAGTATATGTGAACATGTAAACATGTGAAAAGCTCAAGCCAGTAGCTAATTGTTTATTAATATGATTATTTCGAACGTATTTGCTTTGTGAATCTAAATTGATTATTAGGCTAAGGTTCGTAACGTTATATTCAGAAAGAATTGGGTATGATTAATATTCCAAGGAACAAAGGAAAAATTAACATCAACTTAATTTTTCAACGTACACAGCAGAACAGAGTAGCGCCACTTTCGGAAGCCGCTACACTTCCATCGTCAGTGCTCACGTGTATTTTGCTATCACCACTTGTCAGGTGGCTCTGTTGAATGTGACTTTAATTCTTATATATACAACTTTTTTCGTGAAAATTGAATACGAGAATTAATTCACTCTCAAGCTGATATTAACGTGCACTTTCCCAGCGTTGCCATCGGTTTATTTTTCTTCATTCCCATTTTTCTGATTTTTGTTCTACTCAAGACAAACTTTTTTGGTTTGATTTTATACTTAAGTATATGTGAACATGTAAACATGTGAAAAGCTCAAGCCAGTAGCTAATTGTTTATTAATATGATTATTTCGAACGTATTTGCTTTGTGAATCTAAATTGATTATTAGGCTAAGGTTCGTAACGTTATATTCAGAAAGAATTGGGTATGATTAATATTCCAAGGAACAAAGGAAAAATTAACATCAACTTAATTTTTCAACGTACACAGCAGAACAGAGTAGCGCCACTTTCGGAAGCCGCTACACTTCCATCGTCAGTTGAAAAATTAAGTTGATGTTAATTTTTCCTTTGTTCCTTGGAATATTAATCATACCCAATTCTTTCTGAATATAACGTTACGAACCTTAGCCTAATAATCAATTTAGATTCACAAAGCAAATACGTTCGAAATAATCATATTAATAAACAATTAGCTACTGGCTTGAGCTTTTCACATGTTTACATGTTCACATATACTTAAGTATAAAATCAAACCAAAAAAGTTTGTCTTGAGTAGAACAAAAATCAGAAAAATGGGAATGAAGAAAAATAAACCGATGGCAACGCTGGGAAAGTGCACTTTAATATCAGCTTGAGAGTGAATTAATTCTCGTATTCAATTTTCACGAAAAAAGTTGTATATATAAGAATTAAAATCACATTCAACAGAGCCACCTGACAAGTGGTGATAGCAAAATACACGTGAGCACTGACGATGGAAGTGTAGCGGCTTCCGAAAGTGGCGCTACTCTGTTCTGCTGTGTACGGTGAAAAATTAAGTTGATGTTAATTTTTCCTTTGTTCCTTGGAATATTAATCATACCCAATTCTTTCTGAATATAACGTTACGAACCTTAGCCTAATAATCAATTAAGATTCACAAAGCAAATACGTTCGAAATAATCATATTAATAAACAATTAGCTACTGGCTTGAGCTTTTCACATGTTTACATGTTCACATATACTTAAGTATAAAATCAAACCAAAAAAGTTTGTCTTGAGTAGAACAAAAATCAGAAAAATGGGAATGAAGCAAAATAAACCGATGGCAACGCTGGGAAAGTGCACTTTAATATCAGCTTGAGAGTGAATTAATTCTCGTATTCAATTTTCACGAAAAAAGTTGTATATATAAGAATTAAAATCACATTCAACAGAGCCACCTGACAAGTGGTGATAGCAAAATACACGTGAGCACTGACGATGGAAGTGTAGCGGCTTCCGAAAGTGGCGCTACTCTGTTCTGCTGTGTACGTTGAAAAATTAAGTTGATGTTAATTTTTCCTTTGTTCCTTGGAATATTAATCATACCCAATTCTTTCTGAATATAACGTTACGAACCTTAGCCTAATAATCAATTTAGATTCACAAAGCAAATACGTTCGAAATAATCATATTAATAAACAATTAGCTACTGGCTTGAGCTTTTCACATGTTTACATGTTCACATATACTTAAGTATAAAATCAAACCAAAAAAGTTTGTCTTGAGTAGAACAAAAATCAGAAAAATGGGAATGAAGAAAAATAAACCGATGGCAACGCTGGGAAAGTGCACTTTAATATCAGCTTGAGAGTGAATTAATTCTCGTATTCAATTTTCACGAAAGAAGTTGTATATATAAGAATTAAAATCACATTCAACAGAGCCACCTGACAAGTGGTGATAGCAAAATACACGTGAGCACTGACGATGGAAGTGTAGCGGCTTCCGAAAGTGGCGCTACTCTGTTCTGCTGTGTACGTTGAAAAATTAAGTTGATGTTAATTTTTCCTTTGTTCCTTGGAATATTAATCATACCCAATTCTTTCTGAATATAACGTTACGAACCTTAGCCTAATAATCAATTTAGATTCATAAATACTTGTACTTTTGGTAATTTGAAACTATTTTGTTATTCGTTAAGTTCTCTTTCGCAAATGATCCTTCAACATATTTATGATTTCGACGGCAAGAAGATAGTAGAGGATCACTTGAATTTTGCTAAAGTATGTTAAATGGAATTTAGTATGCGTCACGCTTAGCTTTTGTTTTTGATAGTTTGATAGTCTTCTACCAGAAGATAAGTTTACTGCTAGGGTTACCAGCCGCGTTATTATTTATTCAATCAAATGTAGAGAAAATTAAAAGGCTACAAAATAAAATACTCCGTTCGATTACAGCAGCCCCATTGTATCTCAGAAACAAGCGAATTCATAAAGATTTAGATGTGCCGCTGGTTAAGATTGTGTTTTCTAAACATGTGACAAGATACATAAAAAAACTTGAGTTGAAACTAGGGATGTAAGGATACGCCGTTTTGCCGATCCGATACCGATATTTAAAAATATATATCGCCGATACCGATACGAATATTGAAATTGAGTTCAAGTTTAGATCAACAAAACTCAAGTGCAATTTTTTTATTATACAAAATTACATTGTAAGAGAGAATATTTAAAATTGATTTTAACCCAGTATAAAAAATTGGAAGTAATTTTTAAGGAGCTACATTTTCTTTGCTTCCAAAAAATCTATATTAAAAATATGCAGATAATTAGTAGAATAGCAAGAAAAAAATGTTTAATTCCTATGTAATTTTAAAAAATACTCGCCATGCTTTTTAAAAAATCGATTTTTTAAAGAACACTTATCAACTAATATTCTTCTAAATAACTTAATAGCTTAATTATTAAAAGTCTTCTAAGTTTATATTTAATCACTTAAATTTACATGAAAATAAAGTTTTGAGTTTAAATTCGCATAAAAAAATTGTGAAAATGGGTAATTTTTTATCCTTTTTCCTTGAGGAAAAATCATAGAACACTGAAAAAGAAATTTGTCCTAGCATCGTTTCCAATTCGGTGATTGGTAATCGAAAAACAGAACTTCTTGCAATGGCAAGGATATGTAAAAATAATTAGAAATTATCTAAATTTGCAATACTTCCGGATCGCGAATTCTACATTTTCATGACTTCTTTGGAGTGTCTTTTTTTTTTGCTGGAATAAGATTTTAAAAACAACGACTTGAATTTTAATTCATTGTAAAATTAACAAAAAATAAAAAATTTTTTTACAAAATAACAGTATAAAATATTATTAATTTTTAAAATTAATATTAATAAGATTTAAAAAATAACGAAGTGAATTTAATTCATGGTAAAATAAAAAAAAAATATCGTCGTATCGACAGTAAAATATCGCCGATACCGATGTATCGGAAAATCTGAAGTATCGCCGATATATCGGTATCGGTATCGGTATTCGTTACATCCCTAGTTGAAACCAAATCCCCTAGGCGGAAACTTCATTAGCTTTAGAGGCCACTCTCGGCTTAGAAGGGGGGACGCTCTTGCTCTCAGCCGAACAAGAGAGGCGTAATGCAACCAAAGCACCATCCGCTGAAACAAATATTTTTGTCAGGCAATGCCTGCAATTAAAAACTAATTTTTAATAGCTGAGATTTGATTACTTATTGCTAGTTCAATTTCATTGAATAAACAACAAATAAATATGACCACAAAAACAGGAAAAAATTTATTTAATTCGTTATTCCAAACCATAATAGCAATCTTAACAAACATAAAAATTGGACTACTGTTTTTCTTGTATATTTCATAAGATTTTATACCAATATTTCATTAAATGTAGCTAAATTAAAATTCATAGAATATAACACATCCATACATCATTCCTCAGTTGCCTGTCTATGACTAAGAATCTGAGTTCTATCTTTGTGGGATCTGAACAACTCGTAAAAAACCCAGTTTACCATTCCCGAAGCAAGCATATAGACATCAAGGTCTATCATGTAAGAGATATTTGTTCTTCACATCATAAACACGATAAGCTTTTGACTTATTGCAATACCCAGTTGACACACATTCTTGTTTGGAATTTTGATTTACCAGGACGTTTATCAAATTTAATTGCCTTACATATAAACGTTTTTAGATGCGCTGCAGAGGCTTCCTTCCACGCCATCGTTCTATAAGTGTAACATCATTCAACGCAGTAGTGGGACATCGATTTCTTAAATATAAAGCAGTTCCTACTGTTTCTGCCCAAACGGACGCTTGCAGCCCAGATCGAATCAACATATATCTGGCCATCTCTACAACCATTCTATTCTTCTATTTGCTCTCTCAGTTACTCCGTTCTGCTGTGGCGTATACTTTACTGATACTCTCTGAATAGTTTATTTATCCAAACATGTTGAATAATTCTTCCTTAAGTACTCACGGCCGTTGTCGCTGCGAAGTTTTTTTTTTACTTTTTACCTGTCTGCCTTTCAGCCATAGTAATGAAACTAATGAAGGCATTGAACATTTCACCCCTGTGCTTAAAAAAAAATAGATGAAAGTCATTCTGGAATAACCATCTATAAATAGAGCAAAATACTTTGCACCGCCGCACGATTCCACGCACATAGGACCACAAATAACCGAATGCACTAGTTCTAGGACATCTTTTAACTTTTTAGCTGCATACTTCGGACACGGTTCAACATGCATTTTAGCTTTATAACAAATTTCACAATCTATTTGTGGCACAGGATTCTTGAGATTTAAACCATGAACAATATTATGTTTTGACAGCTCTAATAAACTTCTGGCATTTAAGTGTCCATACCGTTGATGCCAAAGCAAAAACTCTTCATTTGAAGCAAGATTACATTTTCTTCGTTGTTAAACTGGGCTATGATATTGACTTTTATACAAATGACCATACTTTTTTCCGTTTAACATACATAGCTGCATTCCCATTTTGTATGATTACATCCTCATTTTTAAACGTTGCAGTAAGTTTCTCATCAGTCAATTTGAAAACAGAAATAAAACTGAAATTTAAGTTTGGTACATAAAGTACATCACGCAAGCGTACATTTTTATTATTATACTTCATATATACTTGCCCAATTCCTTTGGAATATATTGCGTAATTTGCAGCCAACTCAGTTCTCTAAACATGTTTCTTCAATTCACGAAATTCTTGTTTACTGCAGCCAATCAATTGACATTAGCACACTAGTTAGCATACCATTTAGCATAGTATTTACAGCTGACCATCCGTTTTTACAATCACGTGCAATATGGCCTTTAATATCGTACTTAAAACATTTCAAATCTATATTCTTTCTTAAAGCTTTCTTCTCCTTCGATTTTGATACGAATGCTTGTTGATGGCAATTTTGATTTTCTTCTGAACTCCTGCTAGAGCTTCTTTCCTATTCATCCATTAGCTTATTTTTCAAAGCCTGCAGCGTAGGAAGTGAATCTCTGGACTCTATAGCAATGATGAAGTTTTCATAATGTTCTGATAAACTGTTGAGTAAAATAATACACAATAGCTCCTCTTGGACGTTTATTTCCACTTCAGAAAGTTTTTCAAAATGTCATTGAATATTAATTGATGTTCTGACATCGACTGATTTGAGCACATTTTAGCTGCTGGAAAATTCGCATACAGGCAACAGAAATGAAGTACCTTTGTAGGGTAGCGGAAAAAATCAGAAGAGACAGAATCAGAAACGATACTATCAGAAGTAGCCTGCAGGTAGAAGCTCTAGATAATAGAATAGGAAATTGTAAAATGCGATGTTCTGGACATGTACTACGAATGAATGACGCTAGAGTACCGCAACAAGTACTCCAAACAAAATCGACTGGCGAAAATCGAGGGCGAAGAAGCTTAACATGGTGGTACTCTATAAAGGAAACCCTTACCAAACGTGGTGTTGGTCCGAAAAATGTAAAATCTACATCCCAAGACCGATGCTATTGGAGAAGACTCTGTAATACCTCTACACTGCAAGGTAGAAGTGGTCAGGAATAAGTTAGTAAGTAAGTAAGTTAGCTGCTAGCAATTTCCGAAATAATATGATCTTATATGCGGGTCCCTTAGGTTGAAACTCTTTTTCAAGTGGTAGTCATGCACAATTTGATGTAGGACAACTTTTCACTATATTTATTTTCGACCTCTTCATACACAAAAAGATTGACGATAATAGCTTCTGATCCTTGTTCTCCCATGTTGTACGACCAGCATCATCATTTGGTTTTGGTAAAGCTCCACTTACGTATTCCCACAAATCTGCATGAATTAATGAACTTGCATGTGAACTTTCTAAACGTCATAATTGGACTCTTCCAATTTTTCTATTTGGAAAATTTATGCATTTTATCTCTATCATCATCTTTATTTTCTATACGTGATCCTAGCCCCATAGCCTTTGTTGAAGAAAAAACAACCGCAATTTTTTATAAAACAATATAGAAACTCTTTATTGAACCAACCTAAATAATCGAAAATCAGAAAAAATTATTTTCTTACACAAGTTTCAATACAAACTTCAAATAATAAAAAGAGCCAAGTGCTTTCATTACAAAGTATAAAATAATTTTACAAGAAAACATTTTTCAATAATACTGTTCTATGCTAATGCATACTGGAGCCCTATACTTCCCCGGTGATGTTAGCAAAATCGTCGGCGAAGTAAAAGAATTAATAAAATGGCTACACATACAGATTAAGAAAGCTATGTCATGATATCAAATGGGACCTTTTTCACTTACAAAAAAAAAATAAATACTTATGTACAACAGGGTTCACACAGTATTTAATAGAAAACCGGAAAAACTAAAAAAATGTGTTGCTTTCAGGTGGTCACTTTTCGGCCATTTGGTTATTACAGTTCAGCTTTGCTTAGCTTGCTTATTACTGCTCTATAAAATAAAGCATAAATCATTTCTTTATTTTTTTTCACTTAAAAAGCTAAATCAAAAGCTAGATAAAAAAGTATGAATTTTGTAAAATTTTTTACTTCGAGTGACTACTAATCCTAAGTTATACATACAATAAAAAAAATAAAAGACCCCCTTATATATGTATAATACTTATCAAAAGTTTATGAAAGTTTTATGAAACAAATTTTGTTTGGAAATCTGTTTCACAAATCTTTTAAAATATTTGATAATCTGTTATGAATATAGTCCTGATGGTTTAGGGTTTCTGCTACCTCTAAATTATCCTATATTCTAGTTGATTTCACTTGGAATTACTCTTACGTCTTAATTGTGAAATTTTCAGATGTGATGTACATTATCGAAAATTACACATGTTTACAGTAAGTACATCCATCGCGTTCTGGAAAAGTTTTAGCCGTTACCGACAACATATGGTATGCAGATTTTAGAGATATAATTAAAATTTTTATCAGCTCTAGTTTTCGAGATATACCGTTATGTCAATAATGAAGGCTTTTGCAGGACATATGTATATTAGCATAACTTGAGAAGGCCATGCTCTATTCAGTTAAGTAAAAATTCAAAATTCGACAACAAAATAATTTTTAAGCCGCACACACATAATTTGTACATATGCACAGTAGTTTTTGCGATATCTTAAAAGTTTGAGTAGCATGTAGGTAAATACATCCCAAAATAATTGAGGCCCTTTTTATTGAAATTGGTTTATAACTTTTGATTTTATGCACTATTTAGTAACCGAACTGAGTGATAAAATTTTAATTTCCATACAACAGTAGCAAACACAAACAAAAAGTCAGAAATAGCTGTTGTATGAAAATTTAATTTTTATGAATTCAGTTCTCGTACTAAATTATGAATAAAATCAAAAGTTTTGCACCAATTTCAATAATAAAAGCTCTCAATTATTTTGGAATACATTTAGCTACGAGCTACTCAATCAAAAATAAGCTCGCTGTTGTATTTTTTTCGCAAAACAAAAAATTCAAAATCTTTTATAAAATTTTTATTTTTTTTGGGTTAAGCTTTTATAGTATCTCTGAAAGTACTGAGCAAAATGTAGAAACAATGTTTGCATGACCTCAGGATTATTTTAATGTCAAATTTCGGTTTTTTCCTTTACTGAATTGGGAAACGCCTTCCCACGTTATGCTACTATATGTGGCGAAAGTGCATTTATTTCTTACATAACGCTATATCGCGAAAACTAGAACTGATGAAACAAAATGGAGTGCAGATTTGCGTTCAGCGTTTCAAATAACTAAAGAAACAACTTTCATTTCTGGCGAACGAAAAAGTTTTTCGAAATTTGTAAATATATGTTATCGAATGCCATCAAAAAACGAAAATAGCACAATATATCGGTCACATCATTTTTGTCGTTATGGCTCTATATTATATTGTATAAAAATACGAATTTTTGTTTCGTTTAAAAGTTTTTTATAAGGGTTTTTAAACAACCAATTTTTTAGAAGCAGACAGCCATATCTTTTTTATAAGCAAACCTTGATTGCAAACAAACAGCTTTAAAATAATATGGTTCTTCTTATGTTTTATTGTTGTAGAATCATACTACTGTTGCACTTTTAATATACTATGATTGTGGTCAGTTTTATTAACAATATAAATTATTAAATGCAACTATGTTACAATTTTTATGAGTGCAAAACCACTATCATTTTAAACAATAATAACTTATTTTCAGCAACCATAAACCATAGCGATATATTTCATCTGCTTATAGACAAAAAAGAAGTGTCAATCTTGTACTTAATTTAAGAATTACAGAAGGGATTTTTGAAGTTATCCCGTTCTTCCTGTTTTAAGTGCAATTATTTACTCATGACTTCTACTAAACCATTAAATTTAAGACTATTATTTACTTTCTATGTGTATTCGCATGAAAAGGATTTGCTATCACTACCCAAAAATATTAGGCTCAATAGTTGATGTGAGATTCCCTTAATTTTAGTTTCATAAATTTGTACAAAGCTATTTATCCTTTAGCAACTCTGGTTGAAACCCTAGTAAGTAATACTTTTTAGTTTTTTTTTTGTTTTTCTTAAGTTTTATTTATAAACATATTTTTTTTACCAGAAATATTTATAGTTTTAATATCAACGTTGATTTGTAAGTAACTCAAAATCATTGCTGTTCAGTTGAGGAATTTTGTCTTTTACAATATAGTATATCAAAAACAATAACATTAAACGAAAAAGTAGTCTGTCTGTCTCACTGTCTTTGCTACGAATCATTGACATGTTTATAAGGTTGATTTTAAACAGCTTGCAAATGCACTAGTCAGTACCTGAGTGTATATTCTATTTGTTGGAAGCTAGAGATGGTATCACCAGTAACTTCTGACTCACGATCATGAGGTAATATGATATTCATGTATTTTACGTATTTATGATCATTAGAGCTCATGCTTAAGATACACTAAGGTTTTTAAAAACGACTTGTAGCCGATAACGCACTATTTTCATTTGTATTTCAGAATCCTTGAATTGATTTTACTTTTTAATATTAAATCTTAGATAGTTTCAATACCGTTAAAGGATATATAAAATTGTTTTACATATTTCAAGTTTTTTATTGTATAGCAGAACAAATCATTTCTATGTCAGTATTTTAAGTCAAGGATTTATAAATACTAATGTATCCAATGACCGACTCAATCAACCGCATTCTAGAAATATTTAAAAAAATTAATATATATTAATACATGTACATAAATATGTACGCCAGAAATTAATTTTAATTATCTTTCAAAGAGAAAAAACTTTATATTTGATTTACTCTTTTTTTATTTCTGCTTTTTATTTGTGCAAAAACAATTATATATTCACTTCTATATTTTACTTGTAGCTGAGAAAAAAACATACAAGTATTTGTTTGTTGGTGTTAGTAAGAACTTGATACTCGTATTACTGCTACAGTACTGAACTGATTTAAATAAAATAAAGATTGTCCGTTTCTATGTAAAGCAGCCTTTAAAAACATGTAAATGTTTCCAAAATCGTTCAGTATTATGGGACTAAAAGGGATCTAAAAAAATGTATATATGTATATATTACATAGACAGAAGATAGATTGATTGTTAACTTAATCACTCTTATGATGTGTCATCCAAAATCATGTTTAAAAAGCACGAAGTAATCAAGCCGAAAGTTGTAAAACTTACGATTGAGCGGATCATGATATTATTGTAATGTGATTTATTAAAAACATGTGAGCTGTGCTCATCTCTACTACATACTTACCTCCACAGTAAAAGTAAGTAATACTTTTAAATAACAACCATGATTGAAACTGAAGTAAACTGTGAGTATACATTTGTGCAATAAAAATATTTTTGCAAGTATTTACAACCACAGCACTCTTTTTTCTCAAGTACTTGTTTAAATGTTGATATTAAATTACCAAATACAAATAGAAGCATAAAGTTTTCATTGTCAATTTGAGGTTTTTCATATTTGCATTGTCGAGATCTGAGATATTTCAAATTGTTTATGTACCCTACAGTGGATCGAATAAGTTTATTTTTTATATTGTATGACTATATGTATTTGTACTACTTTAGTATTCGGTAAAAACGAAAATTTTCGACATGGAAACAAGGGATTGGATTTTTCACCTCTCCGATATAAATGAAAATCGACACATATCTTCTACTCCTGTGTGCGCGTAGCATGGCGAAATATTATTTTTATACCTCTTATGATTTATATTTTATAGGCCGCTAAAGTTTGGCATCAAGTCCATTTTTAAGAAAAGATCGTCAAATTGAAGATTGAATAACTTTAGAACGCGTCATCGGATATAAGCAAAATTGATGTCATTGGAAAGGTTTCTGGTACAAGTGCGCCTAAAATACCAAAGTATCATTTAAATTTCCTGAAAAAAGGTATTTTAATTTTCTATGTTTTTTTACAGAATGTAGCCAAGTGACATGTCTTTATTGTGTACAATTTTCAATATGGGCTGAAAACAAACTCAAAAGTTATAGTTGTTTCTTTTGTATAACTCGATAATTGCTATGAAAATTGTATAAGCAATAATAAAAAAACAACTATTTCAATACATTAGGATTTTTTTTTGTAAAAAGTAATTTTAAAAATTTTGAAAAATAAAGATAATTAAATTACCATTTTCAGGATATTTAAGGGTAAAGGATACTTTGGCATTCTAGACGCACTTTTAATAAATACTCGTTAAGAGGATACTAAGACCTTTTCAATGAAATCAATTTCATTTATATCTAATAACGCGTTCTAAAGTTATTGATTCTTCAACATGAGGAACTTTTCTCAAAAATGGCCGAGATGGCCAAGTTTAGATGCCTATAAAATAGAAACCATGATAGGTATAAAAATAATCTTTCGCCATGTCACGCGCACACAATAGTAGAATATATTTTTGGAATTTCATTAAAATCGGAAAGGACAAAAATCCAGACCGTGTCGAAAATTTTAGTTTTTACCCTATTTCTAATCCAAAAAGAAGCCGAGTTTTGTAGTAAGAGAAAATATTCCAAGAATAGAAGTTACAATTTAAGTTAATTAATTCAAACCTTGAGGGTAGAACATAACAACCTCGTTTACGGAAGACACTACAAACGGGGTTCTCTTTGCTGAGTAAAGATTTTCTTTAAACTCATAATTTTCTGGGTTGGTCGAACAAATGGTTCGCCAAGAACAGAAATTTTGCTGGTCTAATTAAATTAGGTTGATTTAAATTTGAAAATCAACCAAATAGTACAAAAAAAAATTTTGTATGCAAATTTGCTATGAACATTTTAAATCGTGAATATCGCGAATAAGTATATTCTCTCATATATGGTTGTTTTCTATGAAACTGAAAGACTTACCCGGCACTTTTACTTCTTTTGTGGTAATATTTTCTAAGACTATATAAACATAAACAATTTTAGACTCGAACGGTTTAAAAAAGATTTATTTGATCAAAGTGAACACATGACGCGATCCGATAGAAGGCCGTTCGCCAGGAAATATGTAAATTAAAGGCATCTTAGCCGTATCAATATGAATCATATAAAATATATATAAAAAAACAATTATAGGGCTATTGTGTCCTTTTCGAAGGTTGTGGCTCTTGGATATTTAGAAATTATATATCCAGGACAATAAAACGCTGAAGAAACAAACAATACAGTTAGCTAAAGTAAGGTATACAAAAATCTTGTTTGCCGGACTACAACTTATTATATGTAAATGCACTCAAAATAATTGTTTACACCAGCACCGATTTTTTATGTTAGAGTAATTAATAAAGAAGCCCATGCTAAGGCAAATTTAGCTTAAGCATCTTTACAACACATAACTGCGTAATGAAACTAGATTCTTTCCTGGAACAAAAAATCGTTAAAATACTTTAAAAAATAATTATTTATGACCTTATGTTTTCTTTAATTACAAACAGATGAAGTAACTTATTATAATTACTATAAGGAATAACTCGTACCAGACCTAAAGTTAAGATGTCCATTAAATGTTAGTGTAAATGATTTATACATGCAAATTTTTATAGTTTATTTGTTAAGTAAACAATAAATATTGTGAAATGGAAACTTTTTTGCTGCTGTCTAAAACAAAATGTTTAGCTTTGCTGCATCGCACGTTCCCCTTTTTAAAGACTTGACATTCAACGATTTGTAGTTCATCTCCATATGCGGTTTTAAAGAAACAAAGAAAAGTTAAAATAAACAATTTTTTTTTACTTCAGAAATGCATTATTTAAGTTCAAGTTTTTACCAAATGTAACTATTTACATTCGCTCGTAAACTGTTGTTCAAATATGTCTGTTATTGGAATTTATATTCACAACAGCATACAATAATATAATCTTATGCCGAAAAAATAATTAAAAACGCCCACTTTAAAATCATAAATCAATGGTTTTGGCTTTAAATAACACCAAATGTCAATTACAATCACACTTTTACACAAAATGGATTTAATAATCTTTTCGTGTTTAAAGTTAAGCCTTTAAGCGTTTTGGAAACATAAAAAAATAACAAATATTGTCAGCCATAAACAAGAGTTATACCGCGCAAGTTTGTTTATATATTAATAAGTTTTTTTTTTAATTAAAAGGCTTAAAAGTAATTGGGTGGTTAGGGAGGAGCTTTCCAATTGTGTTCAAATATTTGACTGGTTCCGGAATTCAACCTACCCCATTTTTGTAGCAGCTGGTATCTAAAAAATAAATCTAAAATACGCAAATGTGTCTGGTGTGTCTAGACTGTTAGCGGCGATAGTATGCTGGGCTACGCTCCAGCTAGAGCTTGACATCTTGGGATGGATTGAATTGAACTCTGTGACATGGCCGATAGTATTTGTTTTATCATTTTTGGACACTTTCAATATTTTAATACAAAACACCCTGCTTCTATCCTTATTTGTATGATATTCTTACAAGCTTTTAATAAACTTGCAATGTATGTTTGATCGGGTGGAATCTTGCAACTCAGTTTTGAAGCAGATATCTTCAACCGATTGAGCTGAAATTTTGTATACACATTCAGTTTAGATGACAATACATGGTTAGCTGTGTGACGTCATTATACATTGAAGATGGCGGCACATCCAATATGGCGGACTAGTTATTTTTAATACACTCCTACAATATGGGTATCAAATGAAAAGGCTTGCGAAGAACAACTGGAAAAATAAAGTTATAGCACTACAAGTGCAATATGGCGGACTTCCAAAGCTTTAAGCTCAATTTTGAAGCAGTTATCTTCAACCGATTGAGCTGAAATTTTGTATCCACATTCACTTTGGATGACAATACATGGTAAGCTGTGTGACGTTATTCTAAATCCAATATGGTGGACTCTGATGATTGCGGACTAATTATTTTTAATGTTCGAAATTCACCGGCAAACAACCTTGCAACAATGGTGAATAAGATGAACAGACTGAGAAACGTGTCCAGCGATAACTAAAAATTAAAAAATAAATTAAAAGTAAAAGACTTTTTTTACAAAACAAGCTTTTATTTAAATACCCTAAAAAGAAAAAAAAACTTTTCCTTTAAAATTTTTGCTATAACCTTGTAACGTCATTATACAATTTATATGATATAAAAGTTTGTTGCGAGGTTTACTATTGTAGATAAACAATTAAATTAAATAACTAGCTTAAGTGCTTTTATCAAAAATCCACAAATTTAATATTTTGCTTTTTATTGAATTAAAAAATATAATACTCACCTGGAGTATTCTGCTGTATATTATAGCACGGATAGCAAATAATAATTTTCTTATTAGTTTATCTTTATATAATATTAATTAATGAAATCAATAAATCAGTACTATTATTAATGAAACATCAGCTATTTAACCAAATTTTATGAGGAAATAGAATATAAGTGAGTTATCCTATTCCTCTTTTTTATTAATATGGTGAGCCGAATAAATTTCACCTTCTGATTCTTTATTCCAATTTTTCCAACTCTTATTTTATTTTTGGATTTGCTTGTACGTAAGCTCCACCCACGATAAAGCAAGCTATACAAACCAAACATATTTTATTTGTACACAACTGGCATGTAGAAATTTATTCTTTTTGATTCAATAAAAATTCTAGTTAAAATAGAGATTTTCCGAGTAAACAACTAACTAAAAAAATTAGACAATAATTTTTGTGTGCAGGGAAATTTAAATAGGCCATTGAAAAATATCATTGACGTATGATTTGTTACATAGCGTCTTTGCTTAAGAAATTATCGAGTAATTAATTGGTCCTATTACGATTTAACGGTGGTACTCAGCGTGAATATGATTACGATCTTACTACATACAGGCAACAAAAAATAAGAAAAATGCTATAGTTTTAGCGACTGTATTCGTATTTTTAATAAATACAGAGTATTAATTTTAAGAAGTTATAGCCAGTAACGATTTTAATATGGTCACATTTCAAAAACTTAAAGAAAAATACAATAATAATATTATAGAAATAAATTAATATATAATATTATATTAAAATTAACATAATAGCTATAATAAAAATAATAAGTCAAAATAGTTCCAGGCGCTTGGGAGCTGAATGCTGAATCATACCGATACATATGTTATACTTAGTATAAACTTATAGTTTAATATTAATAACTTATTTTTAATTTGAAAAACCACCGACATCGTCATTCATCGGTAGCTTTTAGTAAGAGGGAAACTTCGAATGCTTTCCCTATTACTTGTATTTATTATCGAAAATCGTTTATGTTTTAATAGGTTATATGAAAATTAAAAATTTTAATCGTCTAGTTAAAAAAAAAAATTATGTATAATAATTTATGCAACACAATACAGAAAGAAACAAAATACAAGAGAAAAAAATCATTTTGCGAAACTTTGCTAGAGCTCAAACCAAAATAGTTAGTTTTTGTGGTGTGTTAGCAAATATTGGCAAAAAGTATCATCATTTATTTCGCACTCACTCACTATACATAATTATCACTAAGCGCCTGAATAGCTTCAAAGTTATATTCATAAGCCATGTCGATGTTCAGCAGCAGTTGTAGTCTTGTGGTTGTTATACGCATGTTATATACACGATTTGTGTACATTAGATGGTTAGTTTTACTACATTGTTACCCAATTGACCATCAAATAAACATATTCGCTTAAAAAAACTTGGGAAGGAACCGTGCGCTTCTTAAATAAGATTGTGATGTGGTGAAATGAAATGAAGGAAGGGAAGTTGACTTAAACGGTTGGGTTATAACGAAAAGCATAATCGTGGCATACAATTATCAAAATTTAACAACGTCTTTCGTTAAATAACACTATTTTACTTTTCTAATTTTTTCTCCCTCCCAGTTTTGTTTGTTTGCGATTTTGTCTTATTTTACCTCCTACTTAGGTGTTTGTAAAGCAGTTTTAAGGTTGTTTCCGTTCTTATTTTGACTCCAGGATCTAGATATGTATGGGATCCAAAGTAAATATTGCAGAAATTATTAAAGTTTTAATAATAAATACCAAGGAAGTGATAAAGCAATATGAATTGTTTTCGATAAAAATATGAATACAATATTAATTGAAAATGGAGGGACTGAGCGCATCAAATAATTTATTTCCATAATATTATTCACGTTAATAAACATATACCAATATTATGAAACATAATAATTTCTTCCCAATTTCTAGTATCAATTATTTCTAACATTTTCTCGTGGTTAAAAATATTCTTTATTTAAGCCTTACTCGAGAACAGTGATTGCCACTCCATATGTCATATGCCATCTTTGTGTTGTATACATGTCAATTGCTGACCGTGTCTGTGTGAAAAATATGATTATTGACAGCCTCGCGAGGCAATGGAGTGGCAATCACTGCTCTAGAGTACCTCCACACCAAATTTGTATAAAATCCAAATAGATAGAGACAGAAAGATGTTTGGTGTTCAACATCGATTACTACCCAGCAAAAAATACCCTCCAAAGAAGTTTGCAATTTCAAATGATTATTACATCTATTTTTCGACTTCCAATCGATGTTAAGAAAAATTTACTTTTAGGCGTTTTATACTAATACTTTCCTCTAAGAAAAAGCGTAAGAAATTTAATTTTTTCGCAACTTGTTACTTTTTATCCTAATTTAAACGCAAAACAGTGTTTTCGTGTAAATTTATGTGAATAATTATAAACTTTTAGATGAATATTCAAAAATAGATTCTTTCAAAGCATGGTGAGTATTTTCTAAAATTATAAAGGAGATACACATTTTTCTGTAGTTTAAATAAATTGTCACTTGATTTTCTACTAATTAGCTCTGTATTTTTATGTACATTCTTTTGACGCAATGAAAATGTACCTTACTTAAAAATTACTTCCAAATTTGTTTTACTCCACCTTTTCCTCCTTACAAATTAAAAAAAAGTTGGTTGTGTAAAGACTCATCTTTAACAGTATAGACATAAATTTATTCGTAGCATAGAACGAACATTCTGAATGTATCTCTTTAAAAAAAATTTTGCTTTACAAAACATTACTTTGGCTTTTATTACATGGTTAACTGGGTACGAATTCACATGTTTGTATAAGTTTGTGTACTCTTAATCAATCCACAAAGTATTGAATATCGAATTGTATTTTGCGGTGTTTCGTTTAAAAAAGATAGGTATCGATTTCCAGCGAACTTTGTTGTTTCCCATATGAGGGCGGGCGGTCTTTTGTTTTGCTTTCATTATTATTTTAACTACTTGGCTTGTCCATTTATTTGTTAGTTTGTTTTTTGAGTTGGTTGATTAAAATCTTTTGGTATCAATACGAGGGTAGTTTTATACAACATTACACTATTTAAACATGGTATACTAGTTGTTATGTATGCTGAATTCAATAGTGTTAGCAGCTTTTCAAAGCTAGCGATTGTATTCCCGATATTATCGATTTATAATTTTTTAAGTGACTTATAATTCTGTTTTGAACGAAATTCCCCATCTGACTGTTTCTTTCTAATAGTCTACCTTTAATAACAATTACAATTTAATTTAATTAAAATAATGAACTTAACTCCGACATACAATTACAATTTTTTGCGACAAATATTTAACGCGAATAAAAATTACAGTGCCATTTTATTTTATGTAGATTTAAGATTATTTAGATGATTAAAACTCAAACATTTTAAAATTTACATTATACTAAACTTTTTGCGAAAAAGTAGGTTTTTCGCGAACAAAAAGTACAACGACGTGTTTGTTGTGCTTATAGAAGCGAATTAAATTCGAAAATTTTCGCTAAAGTACAAAAACATATGGCCACTTCACAACCTGTTGTATGTGTTGTAGATCATGCAAATGTTGTTGGTAATTTCCGAATAAAAATTTGTTTATAGCTGATTTATACTATCTCAAAAGCCGTTCGACTTCGGTAAAAATGCAACATTGATCTAATGAGTTTAAGGAAATTTTTAAAAAAGCATTATCACACATTATATCAGGGTTGCATTTTGCGCAGAATTCGAACAGCTTGTAGAATAATCTAAAAACAGCTTTAGAAACCTGTTTATGTGGAAACTATCAACAACAATTATACAGCAAGTTGCCTAGCTTGTTATAGAAAAATAGTTGCAAGTTCAAGCACAGTGTAACGAACTTACCCCAACCTTGAAGAGAGGGCAACAAGATAAAAGAAAATTGTGAATATCAATGCCCATCAACTAAAAAAATGAGAAACAACTTAAGAACTGAGTCTGCAGAATTGATTAAAAGTAAATGGTACTCAAATACTTGGTTTCAAGACTGTATTGATTAGCAATAAGGTCTACGCGGAAAAGTATTTTAATTAGGGGATCGTAGCACAGTGGTTTCAATTGAAAAAATGATTATAAATCTCTTGCTGTGCAACTTGCGATCCGATTATAAAACGATACATGCAAGAATCATAGCGAAGAATATAAGCTTTCATAATAATAAAACATAGACCACCCTGTTAAAACACACGGTAAGCTACAGGGTGTCAAAGTTGACTACCACGGGTATGAAAAACATTTTTGGCCTCATAACTTTTACAAATATTATCTAATTTTAATAAGTTAAAATTTTTCTAAAGCTTATAAGTAGACAAAGAAAATGCACTTTACTTTATTAATTAAAAAAGCTCGATCAATATATTGTTAAAATTTTTAAATATAAGGGGAGAGGGGGATTGCTATGTTTTTTTTAATAAATAGCAAAGAAATAAAAATTAAAAAATTGAGTTTGGTAATACTTGCATGCAGTTGACTGAGTAGTTAGCGCGTTTGACTACAAACCATGAGGTCATGAGTTCAAGACTACAACACCATGCATTTTTGTCATGTGCAATGGTGTGTTATTGTGTTGGTTGTTGTTGGACTGTGAAAGTGATGAAGGCATAGCACTGATCACTTTGGCAGTACCGGCAGCGATTAATACTAACATATCCTAATGTACTTCACAGCACCCTCCTTCGTCGGTATTGTAGCAGATCCGTCGGCGAAGTAAAAGAACTAATAAAATTGCTACACAGCTTAAACCACTCAATGCTTGTACTTGACACCAGAGGGGCTTACAACACTGCTCTACAAAAAACGCGCAGTGGCTCGAGAACCGATTATGTAAAAAGTGGGGGCGCCGATACGGTTTTTTCAAAATTTTGTTCTACCAAAAAAATCGTAGGAAAAAAGTAAGAATGGGAAAATGTAGCTCTCTTTAAGCCCTTTCAGATGGTGTGAATCTTTTTTTAATGGGTTGCCAGGTTTCCGAGTTATGGCTCGATAACCGATTATGAGGTGCCTCCGATACGGTTTTTTCAAAATTTTCCTCTACCAAAAGAGTCGTAGGAAAAAAGTAATGATGGGAAAATGTAGCTCTCTTTAAGCCCTTTCAGATGGTATGACTCTTTTTGTCATCGGTTGCCAGGTTTCCGAGTTATGGCTCGAGAACCGATTATGTAAAAAGTGGGGGCGCCGATACGGTTTTTTCAAAATTTTGTTCTACCAAAAAAATCGTAGGAAAAAAGTAAGAATGGGAAAATGTAGCTCTCTTTAAGCCCTTTCAGATGGTGTGACTCTTTTTTTAATGGGTTGCCAGGTTTCCGAGTTATGGCTCGATAACCGATTATGAGGTGCCTCCGATACGGTTTTTTCAAAATTTTCCTCTACCAAAAGAGTCGTAGGAAAAAAGTAATGATGGGAAAATGTAGCTCTCTTTAAGCCCTTTCAGATGGTATGACTCTTTTTGTCAGCGGTTGCCAGGTTTCCGAGTTATGGCTCGAGAACCGATTATGTAAAAAGTGGGGGCGCCGATACGGTTTTTTCAAAATTTTGTTCTACCAAAAAAATCGTAGGAAAAAAGTAAGAATGGGAAAATGTAGCTCTCTTTTAGCCTTTTAAGATGGTGTGACTCTTTTTTTAATGGGTTGCCAGGTTTCCGAGTTATGGCTCGATAACCGATTATGAGGTGCCTCCGATACGGTTTTTTCAAAATTTTCCTCTACCAAAAGAGTCGTAGGAAAAAAGTAATGATGGGAAAATGTAGCTCTCTTTAAGCCCTTTCAGATGGTATGACTCTTTTTGTCATCGGTTGCCAGGTTTCCGAGTTATGGCTCGAGAACCGATTATGTAAAAAGTGGGGGTGCCGATACGGTTTTTTCAAAATTTTGTTCTACCAAAAAAATCGTAGGAAAAAAGTAAGAATGGGAAAATGTAGCTCTCTTTAAGCCCTTTCAGATGGTGTGACTCTTTTTTTAATGGGTTGCCAGGTTTCCGAGTTATGGCTCGATAACCGATTATGAGGTGCCTCCGATACGGTTTTTTCAAAATTTTCCTCTACCAAAAGAGTCGTAGGAAAAAAGTAATGATGGGAAAATGTAGCTCTCTTTAAGCCCTATCAGATGGTATGCCTCTTTTTGTCATCGGTTGCCAGGTTTCCGAGTTATGGCTCGAGAACCGATTATGTAAAAAGTGGGGGCGCCGATACGGTTTTTTCAAAATTTTGTTCTACCAAAAAAATCGTAGGAAAAAAGTAAGAATTAGAAAATGTAGCTCTCTTTAAGCCCTTTCAGATGGTGTGACTCTTTTTTTAATGGGTTGCCAGGTTTCCGAGTTATGGCTCGATAACCGATTATGAGGTGCCTCCGATACGGTTTTTTCAAAATTTTCCTCTACCAAAAGAGTCGTAGGAAAAAAGTAATGATGGGAAAATGTAGCTCTCTTTAAGCCCTTTCAGATGGTATGACTCTTTTTGTCATCGGTTGCCAGGTTTCCGAGTTATGGCTCGAGAGCCGATTATGTAAAAAGTGGGGGCGCCGATACGGTTTTTTCAAAATTTTGTTCTACCAAAAAAATCGTAGGAAAAAAGTAAGAATGGGAAAATGTAGCTCTCTTTAAGCCCTTTCAGATGGTGTGACTCTTTTTTCAATGGGTTGCCAGGTTTCCGAGTTATGGCTCGATAACCGATTATGAGGTGCCTCCGATACGGTTTTTTCAAAATTTTCCTCTACCAAAAGAGTCGTAGGAAAAAAGTAATGATGGGAAAATGTAGCTCTCTTTAAGCCCTTTCAGATGGTATGACTCTTTTTGTCATCGGTTGCCAGGTTTCCGAGTTATGGCTCGAGAACCGATTATGTAAAAAGTGGGGGCGCCGATACGGTTTTTTCAAAATTTTGTTCTACCAAAAAAATCGTAGGAAAAAAGTAAGAATGGGAAAATGTAGCTCTCTTTAAGCCCTTTCAGATGGTGTGACTCTTTTTTTAATGGGTTGCCATGTTTCCGAGTTATGGCTCGATAACCGATTATGAGGTGCCTCCGATACGGTTTTTTTAAAATTTTCCTCTACCAAAAGAGTCGTAGGAAAAAAGTAATGATGGAAAAATGTAGCTCTCTTTAAGCCCTTTCAGATGGTATGACTCTTTTTGTCATCGGTTGCCAGGTTTCCGAGTTATGGCTCGAGAACCGATTATGTAAAAAGTTGGGGCGCCGATACGGTTTTTTCAAAATTTTGTTCTACCAAAAAAATCGTAGGAAAAAAGTAAGAATGGGAAAATGTAGCTCTCTTTAAGCCCTTTCAGATGGTGTGACTCTTTTTTTAATGGGTTGCCAGGTTTCCGAGTTATGGCTCGATAACCGATTATGAGGTGCCTCCGATACGGTTTTTTCAAAATTTTCCTCTACCAAAAGAGTCGTAGGAAAAAAGTAATGATGGGAAAATGTAGCTCTCTTTAAGCCCTATCAGATGGTATGCCTCTTTTTGTCATCGGTTGCCAGGTTTCCGAGTTATGGCTCGAGAACCGATTATGTAAAAAGTGGGGGCGCCGATACGGTTTTTTCAAAATTTTGTTCTACCAAAAAAATCGTAGGAAAAAAGTAAGAATTAGAAAATGTAGCTCTCTTTAAGCCCTTTCAGATGGTGTGACTCTTTTTTTAATGGGTTGCCAGGTTTCCGAGTTATGGCTCGATAACCGATTATGAGGTGCCTCCGATACGGTTTTTTCAAAATTTTCCTCTACCAAAAGAGTCGTAGGAAAAAAGTAATGATGGGAAAATGTAGCTCTCTTTAAGCCCTTTCAGATGGTATGACTCTTTTTGTCATCGGTTGCCAGGTTTCCGAGTTATGGCTCGAGAGCCGATTATGTAAAAAGTGGGGGCGCCGATACGGTTTTTTCAAAATTTTGTTCTACCAAAAAAATCGTAGGAAAAAAGTAAGAATGGGAAAATGTAGCTCTCTTTAAGCCCTTTCAGATGGTGTGACTCTTTTTTCAATGGGTTGCCAGGTTTCCGAGTTATGGCTCGATAACCGATTATGAGGTGCCTCCGATACGGTTTTTTCAAAATTTTCCTCTACCAAAAGAGTCGTAGGAAAAAAGTAATGATGGGAAAATGTAGCTCTCTTTAAGCCCTTTCAGATGGTATGACTCTTTTTGTCATCGGTTGCCAGGTTTCCGAGTTATGGCTCGAGAACCGATTATGTAAAAAGTGGGGGCGCCGATACGGTTTTTTCAAAATTTTGTTCTACCAAAAAAATCGTAGGAAAAAAGTAAGAATGGGAAAATGTAGCTCTCTTTAAGCCCTTTCAGATGGTGTGACTCTTTTTTTAATGGGTTGCCATGTTTCCGAGTTATGGCTCGATAACCGATTATGAGGTGCCTCCGATACGGTTTTTTCAAAATTTTCCTCTACCAAAAGAGTCGTAGGAAAAAAGTAATGATGGAAAAATGTAGCTCTCTTTAAGCCCTTTCAGATGGTATGACTCTTTTTGTCATCGGTTGCCAGGTTTCCGAGTTATGGCTCGAGAACCGATTATGTAAAAAGTTGGGGCGCCGATACGGTTTTTTCAAAATTTTGTTCTACCAAAAAAATCGTAGGAAAAAAGTAAGAATGGGAAAATGTAGCTCTCTTTAAGTCCTTTCAGATGGTGTGACTCTTTTTTTAATGGGTTGCCATGTTTCCGAGTTATGGCTCGATAACCGATTATGAGGTGCCTCCGATACGGTTTTTTCAAAATTTTCCTCTACCAAAAGAGTCGTAGGAAAAAAGTAATGATGGAAAAATGTAGCTCTCTTTAAGCTCTTTCAGATGGTATGACTCTTTTTGTCATCGGTTGCCAGGTTTCCGTGTTATGGCTCGAGAACCGATTATGTAAAAAGTGGGGGCGCCGATACGGTTTTTTCAAAATTTTGTTCTACCAAAAAAATCGTAGGAAAAAAGTAAGAATGGAAAAATGTAGCTCTCTTTAAGCCCTTTCAGATGGTGTGACTCTTTTTTTAATGGGTTGCCAGGTTTCCGAGTTATGGCTCGATAACCGATTATGAGGTGCCTCCGATACGGTTTTTTCAAAATTTTCCTCTACCAAAAGAGTCGTAGGAAAAAAGTAATGATGGGAAAATGTAGCTCTCTTTAAGCCCTTTCAGATGGTATGACTCTTTTTGTCATCGGTTGCCAGGTTTCCGAGTTATGGCTCGAGAACCGATTATGTAAAAAGTGGGGGCGCCGATACGGTTTTTTCAAAATTTTGTTCTACCAAAAAAATCGTAGGAAAAAAGTAAGAATGGGAAAATGTAGCTCTCTTTAAGCCCTTTCAGATGGTGTGACTCTTTTTTTAATGGGTTGCCAGGTTTCCGAGTTATGGCTCGATAACCGATTATGAGGTGCCTCCGATACGGTTTTTTCAAAATTTTCCTCTACCAAAAGAGTCGTAGGAAAAAAGTAATGATGGGAAAATGTAGCTCTCTTTAAGCCCTTTCAGATGGTATGACTCTTTTTGTCATCGGTTGCCAGGTTTCCGAGTTATGGCTCGAGAACCGATTATGTAAAAAGTGAGGGTGCCGATACGGTTTTTTCAAAATTTTGTTCTACCAAAAAAATCGTAGGAAAAAAGTAAGAATGGGAAAATGTAGCTCTCTTTAAGCCCTTTCAGATGGTGTGACTCTTTTTTTAATGGGTTGCCAGGTTTCCGAGTTATGGCTCGATAACCGATTATGAGGTGCCTCCGATACGGTTTTTTCAAAATTTTCCTCTACCAAAAGAGTCGTAGGAAAAAAGTAATGATGGGAAAATGTAGCTCTCTTTAAGCCCTATCAGATGGTATGCCTCTTTTTGTCATCGGTTGCCAGGTTTCCGAGTTATGGCTCGAGAACCGATTATGTAAAAAGTGGTGGCGCCGATACGGTTTTTTCAAAATTTTGTTCTACCAAAAAAATCGTAGGAAAAAAGTAAGAATGGGAAAATGTAGCTCTCTTTAAGCCCTTTCAGATGGTGTGACTCTTTTTTTAATGGGTTGCCAGGTTTCCGAGTTATGGCTCGATAACCGATTATGAGGTGCCTCCGATACGGTTTTTTCAAAATTTTCCTCTACCAAAAGAGTCGTAGGAAAAAAGTAATGATGGGAAAATGTAGCTCTCTTTAAGCCCTTTCAGATGGTATGACCCTTTTTGTCATCGGTTGCCAGGTTTCCGAGTTATGGCTCGAGAACCGATTATGTAAAAAGTGGGGGCGCCGATACGGTTTTTTCAAAATTTTGTTCTACCAAAAAAATCGTAGGAAAAAAGTAAGAATGGGAAAATGTAGCTCTCTTTAAGCCCTTTCAGATGGTGTGACTCTTTTTTTAATGGGTTGCCAGGTTTCCGAGTTATGGCTCGATAACCGATTATGAGGTGCCTCCGATACGGTTTTTTCAAAATTTTCCTCTACCAAAAGAGTCGTAGGAAAAAAGTAATGATGGGAAAATGTAGCTCTCTTTAAGCCCTTTCAGATGGTATGACTCTTTTTGTCATCGGTTGCCAGGTTTCCGAGTTATGGCTCGAGAACCGATTATGTAAAAAGTGGGGGCGCCGATACGGTTTTTTCAAAATTTTGTTCTACCAAAAAAATCGTAGGAAAAAAGTAAGAATGGGAAAATGTAGCTCTCTTTAAGCCCTTTCAGATGGTGTGACTCTTTTTTCAATGGGTTGCCAGGTTTCCGAGTTATGGCTCGATAACCGATTATGAGGTGCCTCCGATACGGTTTTTTCAAAATTTTCCTCTACCAAAAGAGTCGTAGGAAAAAAGTAATGATGGGAAAATGTAGCTCTCTTTAAGCCCTTTCAGATGGTATGACTCTTTTTGTCATCGGTTGCCAGGTTTCCGAGTTATGGCTCGAGAACCGATTATGTAAAAAGTGGGGGCGCCGATACGGTTTTTTCAAAATTTTGTTCTACCAAAAAAATCGTAGGAAAAAAGTAAGAATGGGAAAATGTAGCTCTCTTTAAGCCCTTTCAGATGGTGTGACTCTTTTTTTAATGGGTTGCCAGGTTTCCGAGTTATGGCTCGATAACCGATTATGAGGTGCCTCCGATACGGTTTTTTCAAAATTTTCCTCTACCAAAAGAGTCGTAGGAAAAAAGTAATGATGGGAAAATGTAGCTCTCTTTAAGCCCTATCAGATGGTATGCCTCTTTTTGTCATCGGTTGCCAGGTTTCCGAGTTATGGCTCGAGAACCGATTATGTAAAAAGTGGTGGCGCCGATACGGTTTTTTCAAAATTTTGTTCTACCAAAAAAATCGTAGGAAAAAAGTAAGAATGGGAAAATGTAGCTCTCTTTAAGCCCTTTCAGATGGTGTGACTCTTTTTTTAATGGGTTGCCAGGTTTCCGAGTTATGGCTCGATAACCGATTATGAGGTGCCTCCGATACGGTTTTTTCAAAATTTTCCTCTACCAAAAGAGTCGTAGGAAAAAAGTAATGATGGGAAAATGTAGCTCTCTTTAAGCCCTTTCAGATGGTATGACCCTTTTTGTCATCGGTTGCCAGGTTTCCGAGTTATGGCTCGAGAACCGATTATGTAAAAAGTGGGGGCGCCGATACGGTTTTTTCAAAATTTTGTTCTACCAAAAAAATCGTAGGAAAAAAGTAAGAATGGGAAAATGTAGCTCTCTTTAAGCCCTTTCAGATGGTGTGACTCTTTTTTTAATGGGTTGCCAGGTTTCCGAGTTATGGCTCGATAACCGATTATGAGGTGCCTCCGATACGGTTTTTTCAAAATTTTCCTCTACCAAAAGAGTCGTAGGAAAAAAGTAATGATGGGAAAATGTAGCTCTCTTTAAGCCCTTTCAGATGGTATGACTCTTTTTGTCATCGGTTGCCAGGTTTCCGAGTTATGGCTCGAGAACCGATTATGTAAAAAGTGGGGGCGCCGATACGGTTTTTTCAAAATTTTGTTCTACCAAAAAAATCGTAGGAAAAAAGTAAGAATGGGAAAATGTAGCTCTCTTTAAGCCCTTTCAGATGGTGTGACTCTTTTTTCAATGGGTTGCCAGGTTTCCGAGTTATGGCTCGATAACCGATTATGAGGTGCCTCCGATACGGTTTTTTCAAAATTTTCCTCTACCAAAAGAGTCGTAGGAAAAAAGTAATGATGGGAAAATGTAGCTCTCTTTAAGCCCTTTCAGATGGTATGACTCTTTTTGTCATCGGTTGCCAGGTTTCCGAGTTATGGCTCGAGAACCGATTATGTAAAAAGTGGGGGCGCCGATACGGTTTTTTCAAAATTTTGTTCTACCAAAAAAATCGTAGGAAAAAAGTAAGAATGGGAAAATGTAGCTCTCTTTAAGCCCTTTCAGATGGTGTGACTCTTTTTTTAATGGGTTGCCATGTTTCCGAGTTATGGCTCGATAACCGATTATGAGGTGCCTCCGATACGGTTTTTTCAAAATTTTCCTCTACCAAAAGAGTCGTAGGAAAAAAGTAATGATGGAAAAATGAAGCTCTCTTTAAGCCCTTTCAGATGGTATGACTCTTTTTGTCATCGGTTGCCAGGTTTCCGTGTTATGGCTCGAGAACCGATTATGAGGTGCCTCCGATACGGTTTTTTCAAAATTTTCCTCGACCAAAAGAGTCGTAGGAAAAAAGTAATGATGGGAAAATGTAGCTCTTTTTAAGCCCTTTCAGATGGTATGACTCTTTTTGTCAGCGGTTGCCAGGTTTCCGAGTTATGGCTCGAGAACCGATTATGTAAAAAGTGGGGGCGCCGATACGGTTTTTTCAAAATTTTGTTCTACCAAAAAAATCGTCGGAAAAAAGTAAGAATGGGAAAATGTAGCTCTCTTTAAGCCCTTTCAGATGGTGTGACTCTTTTTTCAATGGGTTGCCAGGTTTCCGAGTTATGGCTCGATAACCGATTATGAGGTGCCTCCGATACGGTTTTTTCAAAATTTTCCTCTACCAAGAGTCGTAGGAAAAAAGTAATGATGGGAAAATGTAGCTCTCTTTAAGCCCTTTCAGATGGTATGACTCTTTTTGTCATCGGTTGCCAGGTTTCCGAGTTATGGCTCGAGAACCGATTATGTAAAAAGTGGGGGCGCCGATACGGTTTTTTCAAAATTTTGTTCTACCAAAAAAATCGTAGGAAAAAAGTAAGAATGGGAAAATGTAGCTCTCTTTAAGCCCTTTCAGATGGTGTGACTCTTTTTTCAATGGGTTGCCAGGTTTCCGAGTTATGGCTCGATAACCGATTATGAGGTGCCTCCGATACGGTTTTTTCAAAATTTTCCTCTACCAAGTCGTAGGAAAAAAGTAATGATGGGAAAATGTAGCTCTCTTTAAGCCCTTTCAGATGGTATGACTCTTTTTGTCATCGGTTGCCAGGTTTCCGTGTTATGGCTCGAGAACCGATTATGTAAAAAGTGGGGGCGCCGATACGGTTTTTTCAAAATTTTGTTCTACCAAAAAAATCGTAGGAAAAAAGTAAGAATGGAAAAATGTAGCTCTCTTTAAGCCCTTTCAGATGGTGTGACTCTTTTTTTAATGGGTTGCCAGGTTTCCGAGTTATGGCTCGATAACCGATTATGAGGTGCCTCCGATACGGTTTTTTCAAAATTTTCCTCTACCAAAAGAGTCGTAGGAAAAAAGTAATGATGGGAAAATGTAGCTCTCTTTAAGCCCTTTCAGATGGTATGACTCTTTTTGTCATCGGTTGCCAGGTTTCCGAGTTATGGCTCGAGAACCGATTATGTAAAAAGTGGGGGCGCCGATACGGTTTTTTCAAAATTTTGTTCTACCAAAAAAATCGTAGGAAAAAAGTAAGAATGGGAAAATGTAGCTCTCTTTAAGCCCTTTCAGATGGTGTGACTCTTTTTTTAATGGGTTGCCAGGTTTCCGAGTTATGGCTCGATAACCGATTATGAGGTGCCTCCGATACGGTTTTTTCAAAATTTTCCTCTACCAAAAGAGTCGTAGGAAAAAAGTAATGATGGAAAAATGAAGCTCTCTTTAAGCCCTTTCAGATGGTATGACTCTTTTTGTCATCGGTTGCCAGGTTTCCGTGTTATGGCTCGAGAACCGATTATGTAAAAAGTGGGGGCGCCGATACGGTTTTTTCAAAATTTTGTTCTACCAAAAAAATCGTAGGAAAAAAGTAAGAATGGAAAAATGTAGCTCTCTTTAAGCCCTTTCAGATGGTGTGACTCTTTTTTTAATGGGTTGCCAGGTTTCCGAGTTATGGCTCGATAACCGATTATGAGGTGCCTCCGATACGGTTTTTTCAAAATTTTCCTCTACCAAAAGAGTCGTAGGAAAAAAGTAATGATGGGAAAATGTAGCTCTCTTTAAGCCCCTTCAGATGGTATGACTCTTTTTGTCATCGGTTGCCAGGTTTCCGAGTTATGGCTCGAGAACCGATTATGTAAAAAGTGGGGGCGCCGATACGGTTTTTTCAAAATTTTGTTCTACCAAAAAAATCGTAGGAAAAAAGTAAGAATGGGAAAATGTAGCTCTCTTTAAGCCCTTTCAGATGGTGTGACTCTTTTTTTAATGGGTTGCCAGGTTTCCGAGTTATGGCTCGATAACCGATTATGAGGTGCCTCCGATACGGTTTTTTCAAAATTTTCCTCTACCAAAAGAGTCGTAGGAAAAAAGTAATGATGGGAAAATGTAGCTCTTTTTAAGCCCTTTCAGATGGTATGACTCTTTTTGTCAGCGGTTGCCAGGTTTCCGAGTTATGGCTCGAGAACCGATTATGTAAAAAGTGGGGGCGCCGATACGGTTTTTTCAAAATTTTGTTCTACCAAAAAAATCGTCGGAAAAAAGTAAGAATGGGAAAATGTAGCTCTCTTTAAGCCCTTTCAGATGGTGTGACTCTTTTTTCAATGGGTTGCCAGGTTTCCGAGTTATGGCTCGATAACCGATTATGAGGTGCCTCCGATACGGTTTTTTCAAAATTTTCCTCTACCAAGAGTCGTAGGAAAAAAGTAATGATGGGAAAATGTAGCTCTCTTTAAGCCCTTTCAGATGGTATGACTCTTTTTGTCATCGGTTGCCAGGTTTCCGAGTTATGGCTCGAGAACCGATTATGTAAAAAGTGGGGGCGCCGATACGGTTTTTTCAAAATTTTGTTCTACCAAAAAAATCGTAGGAAAAAAGTAAGAATGGGAAAATGTAGCTCTCTTTAAGCCCTTTCAGATGGTGTGACTCTTTTTTTAATGGGTTGCCAGGTTTCCGAGTTATGGCTCGATAACCGATTATGAGGTGCCTCCGATACGGTTTTTTCAAAATTTTCCTCTACCAAGTCGTAGGAAAAAAGTAATGATGGGAAAATGTAGCTCTCTTTAAGCCCTTTCAGATGGTATGACTCTTTTTGTCATCGGTTGCCAGGTTTCCGTGTTATGGCTCGAGAACCGATTATGTAAAAAGTGGGGGCGCCGATACGGTTTTTTCAAAATTTTGTTCTACCAAAAAAATCGTAGGAAAAAAGTAAGAATGGAAAAATGTAGCTCTCTTTAAGCCCTTTCAGATGGTGTGACTCTTTTTTTAATGGGTTGCCAGGTTTCCGAGTTATGGCTCGATAACCGATTATGAGGTGCCTCCGATACGGTTTTTTCAAAATTTTCCTCTACCAAAAGAGTCGTAGGAAAAAAGTAATGATGGGAAAATGTAGCTCTCTTTAAGCCCTTTCAGATGGTATGACTCTTTTTGTCATCGGTTGCCAGGTTTCCGAGTTATGGCTCGAGAACCGATTATGTAAAAAGTGGGGGCGCCGATACGGTTTTTTCAAAATTTTGTTCTACCAAAAAAATCGTAGAAAAAAAGTAAGAATGGGAAAATGTAGCTCTCTTTAAGCCCTTTCAGATGGTGTGACTCTTTTTTTAATGGGTTGCCAGGTTTCCGAGTTATGGCTCGATAACCGATTATGAGGTGCCTCCGATACGGTTTTTTCAAAATTTTCCTCTACCAAAAGAGTCGTAGGAAAAAAGTAATGATGGGAAAATGTAGCTCTCTTTAAGCCCTTTCAGATGGTATGACTCTTTTTGTCATCGGTTGCCAGGTTTCCGAGTTATGGCTCGAGAACCGATTATGTAAAAAGTGGGGGCGCCGATACGGTTTTTTCAAAATTTTGTTCTACCAAAAAAATCGTAGGAAAAAAGTAAGAATGGGAAAATGTAGCTCTCTTTAAGCCCTTTCAGATGGTGTGACTCTTTTTTTAATGGGTTGCCAGGTTTCCGAGTTATGGCTCGATAACCGATTATGAGGTGCCTCCGATACGGTTTTTTCAAAATTTTCCTCTACCAAAAGAGTCGTCGGAAAAAAGTAATGATGGGAAAATGTAGCTCTCTTTAAGCCCTTTCAGATGGTATGACTCTTTTTGTCATCGGTTGCCAGGTTTCCGAGTTATGGCTCGAGAACCGATTATGTAAAAAGTGGGGGCGCCGATACGGTTTTTTCAAAATTTTGTTCTACCAAAAAAATCGTAGGAAAAAAGTAAGAATGGGAAAATGTAGCTCTCTTTAAGCCCTTTCAGATGGTGTGACTCTTTTTTTAATGGGTTGCCAGGTTTCCGAGTTATGGCTCGATAACCGATTATGAGGTGCCTCCGATACGGTTTTTTCAAAATTTTCCTCTACCAAAAGAGTCGTAGGAAAAAAGTAATGATGGGAAAATGTAGCTCTCTTTAAGCCCTTTCAGATGGTATGACTCTTTTTGTCATCGGTTGCCAGGTTTCCGAGTTATGGCTCGAGAACCGATTATGTAAAAAGTGGGGGCGCCGATACGGTTTTTTCAAAATTTTGTTCTACCAAAAAAATCGTAGGAAAAAGTAAGAATGGGAAAATGTAGCTCTCTTTAAGCCCTTTCAGATGGTGTGACTCTTTTTTTAATGGGTTGCCAGGTTTCCGAGTTATGGCTCGATAACCGATTATGAGGTGCCTCCGATACGGTTTTTTCAAAATTTTCCTCTACCAAAAGAGTCTTAGGAAAAAAGTAATGATGGGAAAATGTAGCTCTCTTTAAGCCCTTTCAGATGGTATGACTCTTTTTGTCATCGGTTGCCAGGTTTCCGAGTTATGGCTCGAGAACCGATTATGTAAAAAGTGGGGCGCCGATACGGTTTTTTCAAAATTTTGTTCTACCAAAAAAATCGTAGGAAAAAAGTAAGAATGGGAAAATGTAGCTCTCTTTAAGCCCTTTCAGATGGTGTGACTCTTTTTTTAATGGGTTGCCAGGTTTCCGAGTTATGGCTCGATAGCCGATTATGAGGTGCCTCCGATACGGTTTTTTCAAAATTTTCCTCTACCAAAAGAGTCGTAGGAAAAAAGTAATGATGGGAAAATGTAGCTCTCTTTAAGCCCTTTCAGATGGTATGACTCTTTTTGTCATCGGTTGCCAGGTTTCCGAGTTATGGCTCGAGAACCGATTATGTAAAAAGTGGGGGCGCCGATACGGTTTTTTCAAAATTTTGTTCTACCAAAAAAATCGTAGGAAAAAAGTAAGAATGGGAAAATGTAGCTCTCTTTAAGCCCTTTCAGATGGTGACTCTTTTTTCAATGGGTTGCCAGGTTTCCGAGTTATGGCTCGATAACCGATTATGAGGTGCCTCCGATACGGTTTTTTCAAAATTTTCCTCTACCAAAAGAGTCGTAGGAAAAAAGTAATGATGGGAAAATGTAGCTCTCTTTAAGCCCTTTCAGATGGTATGACTCTTTTTGTCATCGGTTGCCAGGTTTCCGAGTTATGGCTCGAGAACCGATTATGTAAAAAGTGGGGGCGCCGATACGGTTTTTTCAAAATTTTGTTCTACCAAAAAAATCGTAGGAAAAAAGTAAGAATGGGAAAATGTAGCTCTCTTTAAGCCCTTTCAGATGATGTGACTCTTTTTTTAATGGGTTGCCAGGTTTCCGAGTTATGGCTCGATAACCGATTATGAGGTGCCTCCGATACGGTTTTTTCAAAATTTTCCTCTACCAAAAGAGTCGTAGGAAAAAAGTAATGATGGGAAAATGTAGCTCTCTTTAAGCCCTTTCAGATGGTATGACTCTTTTTGTCATCGGTTGCCAGGTTTCCGAGTTATGGCTCGAGAACCGATTATGTAAAAAGTGGGGGCGCCGATACGGTTTTTTCAAAATTTGGTCTACCAAAAAAATCGTAGGAAAAAAGTAAGAATGGGAAAATGTAGCTCTCTTTAAGCCCTTTCAGATGGTGTGACTCTTTTTTTAATGGGTTGCCAGGTTTCCGAGTTATGGCTCGATAACCGATTATGAGGTGCCTCCGATACGGTTTTTTCAAAATTTTCCTCTACCAAAAGAGTCGTAGGAAAAAAGTAATGATGGGAAAATGTAGCTCTCTTTAAGCCCTTTCAGATGGTATGACTCTTTTTGTCATCAGTTGCCAGGTTTCCGAGTTATGGCTCGAGAACCGATTATGTAAAAAGTGGGGGCGCCGATACGGTTTTTTCAAAATTTTGTTCTACCAAAAAAATCGTAGGAAAAAAGTAAGAATGGGAAAATGTAGCTCTCTTTAAGCCCTTTCAGATGGTGTGACTCTTTTTTTAATGGGTTGCCAGGTTTCCGAGTTATGGCTCGATAACAGATTATGAGGTGCCTCCGATACGGTTTTTTCAAAATTTTCCTCTACCAAAAGAGTCGTAGGAAAAAAGTAATGATGGGAAAATGTAGCTCTCTTTAAGCCCTTTCAGATGGTATGACTCTTTTTGTCATCGGTTGCCAGGTTTCCGAGTTATGGCTCGAGAACCGATTATGTAAAAAGTGGGGGCGCCGATACGGTTTTTTCAAAATTTTGTTCTACCAAAAAAATCGTAGGAAAAAAGTAAGAATGGGAAAATGTAGCTCTCTTTAAGCCCTTTCAGATGGTGTGACTCTTTTTTTAATGGGTTGCCAGGTTTCCGAGTTATGGCTCGATAACCGATTATGAGGTGCCTCCGATACGGTTTTTTCAAAATTTTCCTCTACCAAAAGAGTCGTAGGAAAAAAGTAATGATGGGAAAATGTAGCTCTCTTTAAGCCCTTTCAGATGGTATGACTCTTTTTGTCATCGGTTGCCAGGTTTCCGAGTTATGGCTCGAGAACCGATTATGTAAAAAGTGGGGGCGCCGATACGGTTTTTTCAAAATTTTGTTCTACCAAAAAAATCGTAGGAAAAAAGTAAGAATGGGAAAATGTAGCTCTCTTTAAGCCCTTTCAGATGATGTGACTCTTTTTTTAATGGGTTGCCAGGTTTCCGAGTTATGGCTCGATAACCGATTATGAGGTGCCTCCGATACGGTTTTTTCAAAATTTTCCTCTACCAAAAGAGTCGTAGGAAAAAAGTAATGATGGGAAAATGTAGCTCTCTTTAAGCCCTTTCAGATGGTATGACTCTTTTTGTCATCGGTTGCCAGGTTTCCGAGTTATGGCTCGAGAACCGATTATGTAAAAAGTGGGGGCGCCGATACGGTTTTTTCAAAATTTTGTTCTACCAAAAAAATCGTAGGAA
The DNA here is from genome assembly GCA_956483635.1 of Panzeria rudis. Classification (NCBI taxonomy): domain Eukaryota; kingdom Metazoa; phylum Arthropoda; class Insecta; order Diptera; family Tachinidae; genus Panzeria; species Panzeria rudis. The sequence continues at coordinate 35,695,460 of OY101450.1, forward strand.
AAAAGTAAGAATGGGAAAATGTAGCTCTCTTTAAGCCCTTTCATATGGTGTGACTCTTTTTTTAATGGGTTGCCAGGTTTCCGAGTTATGGCTCGATAACCGATTATGAGGTGCCTCCGATACGGTTTTTTCAAAATTTTCCTCTACCAAAAGAGTCGTAGGAAAAAAGTAATGATGGGAAAATGTAGCTCTCTTTAAGCCCTTTCAGATGGTATGACTCTTTTTGTCATCAGTTGCCAGGTTTCCGAGTTATGGCTCGAGAACCGATTATGTAAAAAGTGGGGGCGCCGATACGGTTTTTTCAAAATTTTGTTCTACCAAAAAAATCGTAGGAAAAAAGTAAGAATGGGAAAATGTAGCTCTCTTTAAGCCCTTTCAGATGGTGTGACTCTTTTTTTAATGGGTTGCCAGGTTTCCGAGTTATGGCTCGATAACCGATTATGAGGTGCCTCCGATACGGTTTTTTCAAAATTTTCCTCTACCAAAAGAGTCGTAGGAAAAAGTAATGATGGGAAAATGTAGCTCTCTTTAAGCCCTTTCAGATGGTATGACTCTTTTTGTCATCGGTTGCCAGGTTTCCGAGTTATGGCTCGAGAACCGATTATGTAAAAAGTGGGGGCGCCGATACGGTTTTTTCAAAATTTTGTTCTACCAAAAAAATCGTAGGAAAAAAGTAAGAATGGGAAAATGTAGCTCTCTTTAAGCCCTTTCAGATGGTGTGACTCTTTTTTTAATGGGTTGCCAGGTTTCCGAGTTATGGCTCGATAACCGATTATGAGGTGCCTCCGATACGGTTTTTTCAAAATTTTCCTCTACCAAAAGAGTCGTAGGAAAAAAGTAATGATAGGAAAATGTAGCTCTCTTTAAGCCCTTTCAGATGGTATGACTCTTTTTGTCATCGGTTGCCAGGTTTCCGAGTTATGGCTCGAGAACCGATTATGTAAAAAGTGGTGGCGCCGATACGGTTTTTTCAAAATTTTGTTCTACCAAAAAAATCGTAGGAAAAAAGTAAGAATGGGAAAATGTAGCTCTCTTTAAGCCCTTTCAGATGGTGTGACTCTTTTTTTAATGGGTTGCCAGGTTTCCGAGTTATGGCTCGATAACCGATTATGAGGTGCCTCCGATACGGTTTTTTCAAAATTTTCCTCTACCAAAAGAGTCGTAGGAAAAAGTAATGATGGGAAAATGTAGCTCTCTTTAAGCCCTTTCAGATGGTATGACTCTTTTTGTCATCGGTTGCCAGGTTTCCGAGTTATGGCTCGAGAACCGATTATGTAAAAAGTGGGGGCGCCGATACGGTTTTTTCAAAATTTTGTTCTACCAAAAAAATCGTAGGAAAAAAGTAAGAATGGGAAAATGTAGCTCTCTTTAAGCCCTTTCAGATGGTGTGACTCTTTTTTTAATGGGTTGCCAGGTTTCCGAGTTATGGCTCGATAACCGATTATGAGGTGCCTCCGATACGGTTTTTTCAAAATTTTCCTCTACCAAAAGAGTCGTAGGAAAAAGTAATGATGGGAAAATGTAGCTCTCTTTAAGCCCTTTCAGATGGTATGACTCTTTTTGTCATCGGTTGCCAGGTTTCCGAGTTATGGCTCGAGAACCGATTATGTAAAAAGTGGTGGCGCCGATACGGTTTTTTCAAAATTTTGTTTTACCAAAAAAATCGTAGGAAAAAAGTAAGAATGGGAAAATGTAGCTCTCTTTAAGCTCTTTCAGATGGTGTGACTCTTTTTTTAATGGGTTGCCAGGTTTCCGAGTTATGGCTCGATAACAGATTATGAGGTGCCTCCGATACGGTTTTTTCAAAATTTTCCTCTACCAAAAGAGTCGTAGGAAAAAAGTAATGATGGGAAAATGTAGCTCTCTTTAAGCCCTTTCAGATGGTATGACTCTTTTTGTCATCGGTTGCCAGGTTTCCGAGTTATGGCTCGAGAACCGATTATGTAAAAAGTGTTGGCGCCGATACGGTTTTTTCAAAATTTTGTTCTACCAAAAAAATCGTAGGAAAAAAGTAAGAATGGGAAAATGTAGCTCTCTTTAAGCCCTTTCAGATGGTGTGACTCTTTTTTTGATGGGTTGCCAGGTTTCCGAGTTATGGCTCGAGAACCGATTATGTAAAAAGTGGGGGCGCCGATACGGTTTTTTCAAAATTTTGTTCTACCAAAAAAATCGTAGGAAAAAAGTAAGAATGGGAAAATGTAGCTCTCTTTAAGCCCTTTCAGATGGTGTGACTCTTTTTTTAATGGGTTGCCAGGTTTCCGAGTTATGGCTCGATAACCGATTATGAGGTGCCTCCGATACGGTTTTTTCAAAATTTTCCTCTACCAAAAGAGTCGTAGGAAAAAAGTAATGATGGGAAAATGTAGCTCTCTTTAAGCCCTTTCAGATGGTATGACTCTTTTTGTCATCGGTTGCCAGGTTTCCGAGTTATGGCTCGAGAACCGATTATGTAAAAAGTGGTGGCGCCGATACGGTTTTTTCAAAATTTTGTTCTACCAAAAAAATCGTAGGAAAAAAGTAAGAATGGGAAAATGTAGCTCTCTTTAAGCCCTTTCAGATGGTGTGACTCTTTTTTTAATGGGTTGCCAGGTTTCCGAGTTATGGCTCGATAACCGATTATGAGGTGCCTCCGATACGGTTTTTTCAAAATTTTCCTCTACCAAAAGAGTCGTAGGAAAAAAGTAATGATGGGAAAATGTAGCTCTCTTTAAGCCCTTTCAGATGGTATGACTCTTTTTGTAATCGGTTGCCAGGTTTCCGAGTTATGGCTCGAGAACCGATTATGTAAAAAGTGGTGGCGCCGATACGGTTTTTTCAAAATTTTGTTTTACCAAAAAAATCGTAGGAAAAAAGTAAGAATGGGAAAATGTAGCTCTCTTTAAGCTCTTTCAGATGGTGTGACTCTTTTTTTAATGGGTTGCCAGGTTTCCGAGTTATGGCTCGATAACAGATTATGAGGTGCCTCCGATACGGTTTTTTCAAAATTTTCCTCTACCAAAAGAGTCGTAGGAAAAAAGTAATGATGGGAAAATGTAGCTCTCTTTAAGCCCTTTAAGATGGTATGACTCTTTTTGTCATCGGTTGCCAGGTTTCCGAGTTATGGCTCGAGAACCGATTATGTAAAAAGTGGGGGCGCCGATACGGTTTTTTCAAAATTTTGTTCTACCAAAAAAATCGTAGGAAAAAAGTAAGAATGGGAAAATGTAGCTCTCTTTAAGCCCTTTCAGATGGTGTGACTCTTTTTTTAATGGGTTGCCAGGTTTCCGAGTTATGGCTCGATAACCGATTATGAGGTGCCTCCGATACGGTTTTTTCAAAAATTTCCTCTACCAAAAGAGTCGTAGGAAAAAAGTAATGATGGGAAAATGTAGCTCTCTTTAAGCCCTTTCAGATGGTATGACTCTTTTTGTCATCGGTTGCCAGGTTTCCGAGTTATGGCTCGAGAACCGATTATGTAAAAAGTGGGGGCGCCGATACGGTTTTTTCAAAATTTTGTTCTACCAAAAAAATCGTAGGAAAAAAGTAAGAATGGGAAAATGTAGCTCTTTTTAAGCCCTTTCAGATGGTGTGACTCTTTTTTTAATGGGTTGCCAGGTTTCCGAGTTATGGCTCGATAACCGATTATGAGGTGCCTCCGATACGGTTTTTTCAAAATTTTCCTCTACCAAAAGAGTCGTAGGAAAAAGTAATGATGGGAAAATGTAGCTCTCTTTAAGCCCTTTCAGATGGTATGACTCTTTTTGTCATCGGTTGCCAGGTTTCCGAGTTATGGCTCGAGAACCGATTATGTAAAAAGTGGTGGCGCCGATACGGTTTTTTCAAAATTTTGTTTTACCAAAAAAATCGTAGGAAAAAAGTAAGAATGGGAAAATGTAGCTCTCTTTAAGCTCTTTCAGATGGTGTGACTCTTTTTTTAATGGGTTGCCAGGTTTCCGAGTTATGGCTCGATAACAGATTATGAGGTGCCTCCGATACGGTTTTTTCAAAATTTTCCTCTACCAAAAGAGTCGTAGGAAAAAAGTAATGATGGGAAAAAGTAGCTCTCTTTAAGCCCTTTCAGATGGTATGACTCTTTTTGTCATCGGTTGCCAGGTTTCCGAGTTATGGCTCGAGAACCGATTATGTAAAAAGTGTTGGCGCCGATACGGTTTTTTCAAAATTTTGTTCTACCAAAAAAATCGTAGGAAAAAAGTAAGAATGGGAAAATGTAGCTCTCTTTAAGCCCTTTCAGATGGTGTGACTCTTTTTTTGATGGGTTGCCAGGTTTCCGAGTTATGGCTCGAGAACCGATTATGTAAAAAGTGGGGGCGCCGATACGGTTTTTTCAAAATTTTGTTCTACCAAAAAAATCGTAGGAAAAAAGTAAGAATGGGAAAATGTAGCTCTCTTTAAGCCCTTTCAGATGGTGTGACTCTTTTTTTAATGGGTTGCCAGGTTTCCGAGTTATGGCTCGATAACCGATTATGAGGTGCCTCCGATACGGTTTTTTCAAAATTTTCCTCTACCAAAAGAGTCGTAGGAAAAAAGTAATGATGGGAAAATGTAGCTCTCTTTAAGCCCTTTCAGATGGTATGACTCTTTTTGTCATCGGTTGCCAGGTTTCCGAGTTATGGCTCGAGAACCGATTATGTAAAAAGTGGTGGCGCCGATACGGTTTTTTCAAAATTTTGTTCTACCAAAAAAATCGTAGGAAAAAAGTAAGAATGGGAAAATGTAGCTCTCTTTAAGCCCTTTCAGATGGTGTGACTCTTTTTTTAATGGGTTGCCAGGTTTCCGAGTTATGGCTCGATAACCGATTATGAGGTGCCTCCGATACGGTTTTTTCAAAATTTTCCTCTACCAAAAGAGTCGTAGGAAAAAAGTAATGATGGGAAAATGTAGCTCTCTTTAAGCCCTTTCAGATGGTATGACTCTTTTTGTAATCGGTTGCCAGGTTTCCGAGTTATGGCTCGAGAACCGATTATGTAAAAAGTGGTGGCGCCGATACGGTTTTTTCAAAATTTTGTTTTACCAAAAAAATCGTAGGAAAAAAGTAAGAATGGGAAAATGTAGCTCTCTTTAAGCTCTTTCAGATGGTGTGACTCTTTTTTTAATGGGTTGCCAGGTTTCCGAGTTATGGCTCGATAACAGATTATGAGGTGCCTCCGATACGGTTTTTTCAAAATTTTCCTCTACCAAAAGAGTCGTAGGAAAAAAGTAATGATGGGAAAATGTAGCTCTCTTTAAGCCCTTTCAGATGGTATGACTCTTTTTGTCATCGGTTGCCAGGTTTCCGAGTTATGGCTCGAGAACCGATTATGTAAAAAGTGGGGGCGCCGATACGGTTTTTTCAAAATTTTGTTCTACCAAAAAATCGTAGGAAAAAAGTAAGAATGGGAAAATGTAGCTCTCTTTAAGCCCTTTCAGATGGTGTGACTCTTTTTTAATGGGTTGCCAGGTTTCCGAGTTATGGCTCGATAACCGATTATGAGGTGCCTCCGATACGGTTTTTTCAAAATTTTCCTCTACCAAAAGAGTCGTAGGAAAAAAGTAATGATGGGAAAATGTAGCTCTCTTTAAGCCCTTTCAGATGGTATGACTCTTTTTGTCATCGGTTGCCAGGTTTCCGAGTTATGGCTCGAGAACCGATTATGTAAAAAGTGGGGGCGCCGATACGGTTTTTTCAAAATTTTGTTCTACCAAAAAAATCTTAGGAAAAAAGTAAGAATGGGAAAATGTAGCTCTCTTTAAGCCCTTTCAGATGGTGTGACTCTTTTTTTAATGGGTTGCCAGGTTTCCGAGTTATGGCTCGATAACCGATTATGAGGTGCCTCCGATACGGTTTTTTCAAAATTTTCCTCTACCAAAAGAGTCGTAGGAAAAAAGTAATGATGGGAAAATGTAGCTCTCTTTAAGCCCTTTCAGATGGTATGACTCTTTTTGTCATCGGTTGCCAGGTTTCCGAGTTATGGCTCAAGAACCGATTATGTAAAAAGTGGGGGCGCCGATACGGTTTTTTCAAAATTTTGTTCTACCAAAAAAATCGTAGGAAAAAAGTAAGAATGGGAAAATGTAGCTCTCTTTAAGCCCTTTCAGATGGTGTGACTCTTTTTTTAATGGGTTGCCAGGTTTCCGAGTTATGGCTCGATAACCGATTATGAGGTGCCTCCGATACGGTTTTTTCAAAATTTTCCTCTACCAAAAGAGTCGTAGGAAAAAAGTAATGATGGGAAAATGTAGCTCTCTTTAAGCCCTTTCAGATGGTATGACTCTTTTTGTCATCGGTTGCCAGGTTTCCGAGTTATGGCTCGAGAACCGATTATGTAAAAAGTGGGGGCGCCGATACGGTTTTTTCAAAATTTTGTTCTACCAAAAAAATCGTAGGAAAAAAGTAAGAATGGGAAAATGTAGCTCTCTTTAAGCCCTTTCAGATGGTGTGACTCTTTTTTTAATGGGTTGCCAGGTTTCCGAGTTATGGCTCGATAACCGATTATGAGGTGCCTCCGATACGGTTTTTTCAAAATTTTCAAAATTTTTATGTAAAAAGTGGGGGCGCCGATACGGTTTTTTCAAAATTTTGTTCTACCAAAAAAATCGTAGGAAAAAAGTAAGAATGGAAAAATGTAGCTCTCTTTAAGCTCTTTCAGATGGTGTGACTCTTTTTTTAATGGGTTGCCAGGTTTCCGAGTTATGGCTCGATAACCGATTATGAGGTGCCTCCGATACGGTTTTTTAAAAATTTTCCTCTACCAAAAGAGTCGTAGGAAAAAAGTAATGATGGGAAAATGTAGCTCTCTTTAAGCCCTTTCAGATGGTATGACTCTTTTTGTCATCGGTTGCCAGGTTTCCGAGTTATGGCTCGAGAACCGATTATGTAAAAAGTGGGGGCGCCGATACGGTTTTTTCAAAATTTTGTTCTACCAAAAAAATCGTAGGAAAAAAGTAAGAATGGGAAAATGTAGCTCTCTTTAAGCCCTTTCAGATGGTGTGACTCTTTTTTTAATGGGTTGCCAGGTTTCCGAGTTATGGCTCGATAACCGATTATGAGGTGCCTCCGATACGATTTTTTCAAAATTTTCCTCTACCAAAAGAGTCGTAGGAAAAACGTAATGATGGAAAAATGTAGCTCTCTTTAAGCCCTTTCAGATGGTATGACTCTTTTTGTCATCGGTTACCAAAAGAGTCGTAGGAAAAAAGTAATGATGGGAAAATGTAGCTCTCTTTAAGCCCTTTCAGATGGTATGACTCTTTTTGTCATCGGTTGCCAGGTTTCCGAGTTATGGCTCGAGAACCGATTATGTAAAAAGTGGGGGCGCCGATACGGTTTTTTCAAAATTTTGTTCTACCAAAAAAATCGTAGGAAAAAAGTAAGAATGGGAAAATGTAGCTCTCTTTAAGCCCTTTCAGATGGTGTGACTCTTTTTTTAATGGGTTGCCAGGTTTCCGAGTTATGGCTCGATAACCGATTATGAGGTGCCTCCGATACGGTTTTTTCAAAATTTTCCTCTACCAAAAGAGTCGTAGGAAAAAAGTAATGATAGGAAAATGTAGCTCTCTTTAAGCCCTTTCAGATGGTATGACTCTTTTTGTCATCGGTTGCCAGGTTTCCGAGTTATGGCTCGAGAACCGATTATGTAAAAAGTGGGGGCGCCGATACGGTTTTTTCAAAATTTTGTTCTACCAAAAAAATCGTAGGAAAAAAGTAAGAATGGAAAAATGTAGCTCTCTTTAAGCCCTTTCAGATGGTGTGACTCTTTTTTTAATGGGTTGCCAGGTTTCCGAGTTATGGCTCGATAACCGATTATGAGGTGCCTCCGATACGGTTTTTTAAAAATTTTCCTCTACCAAAAGAGTCGTAGGAAAAAAGTAATGATGGGAAAATGTAGCTCTCTTTAAGCCCTTTCAGATGGTATGACTCTTTTTGTTATCGGTTGCCAGGTTTCCGAGTTATGGCTCGAGAACCGATTATGTAAAAAGTGGGGGCGCCGATACGGTTTTTTCAAAATTTTGTTCTACCAAAAAAATCGTAGGAAAAAAGTAAGAATGGGAAAATGTAGCTCTCTTTAAGCCCTTTCAGATGGTGTGACTCTTTTTTTAATGGGTTGCCAGGTTTCCGAGTTATGGCTCGATAACCGATTATGAGGTGCCTCCGATACGGTTTTTTCAAAATTTTCCTCTACCAAAAGAGTCGTAGGAAAAAAGTAATGATGGGAAAATGTAGCTCTCTTTAAGCCCTTTCAGATGGTATGACTCTTTTTGTCATCGGTTGCCAGGTTTCCGAGTTATGGCTCGAGAACCGATTATGTAAAAAGTGGTGGCGCCGATACGGTTTTTTCAAAATTTTGTTCTACCAAAAAAATCGTAGGAAAAAAGTAAGAATGGGAAAATGTAGCTCTCTTTAAGCCCTTTCAGATGGTGTGACTCTTTTTTTAATGGGTTGCCAGGTTTCCGAGTTATGGCTCGATAACCGATTATGAGGTGCCTCCGATACGGTTTTTTCAAAATTTTCCTCTACCAAAAGAGTCGTAGGAAAAAAGTAATGATGGGAAAATGTAGCTCTCTTTAAGCCCTTTCAGATGGTATGACTCTTTTTGTAATCGGTTGCCAGGTTTCCGAGTTATGGCTCGAGAACCGATTATGTAAAAAGTGGTGGCGCCGATACGGTTTTTTCAAAATTTTGTTTTACCAAAAAAATCGTAGGAAAAAAGTAAGAATGGGAAAATGTAGCTCTCTTTAAGCTCTTTCAGATGGTGTGACTCTTTTTTTAATGGGTTGCCAGGTTTCCGAGTTATGGCTCGATAACAGATTATGAGGTGCCTCCGATACGGTTTTTTCAAAATTTTCCTCTACCAAAAGAGTCGTAGGAAAAAAGTAATGATGGGAAAATGTAGCTCTCTTTAAGCCCTTTCAGATGGTATGACTCTTTTTGTCATCGGTTGCCAGGTTTCCGAGTTATGGCTCGAGAACCGATTATGTAAAAAGTGGGGGCGCCGATACGGTTTTTTCAAAATTTTGTTCTACCAAAAAATCGTAGGAAAAAAGTAAGAATGGGAAAATGTAGCTCTCTTTAAGCCCTTTCAGATGGTGTGACTCTTTTTTAATGGGTTGCCAGGTTTCCGAGTTATGGCTCGATAACCGATTATGAGGTGCCTCCGATACGGTTTTTTCAAAATTTTCCTCTACCAAAAGAGTCGTAGGAAAAAAGTAATGATGGGAAAATGTAGCTCTCTTTAAGCCCTTTCAGATGGTATGACTCTTTTTGTCATCGGTTGCCAGGTTTCCGAGTTATGGCTCGAGAACCGATTATGTAAAAAGTGGGGGCGCCGATACGGTTTTTTCAAAATTTTGTTCTACCAAAAAAATCTTAGGAAAAAAGTAAGAATGGGAAAATGTAGCTCTCTTTAAGCCCTTTCAGATGGTGTGACTCTTTTTTTAATGGGTTGCCAGGTTTCCGAGTTATGGCTCGATAACCGATTATGAGGTGCCTCCGATACGGTTTTTTCAAAATTTTCCTCTACCAAAAGAGTCGTAGGAAAAAAGTAATGATGGGAAAATGTAGCTCTCTTTAAGCCCTTTCAGATGGTATGACTCTTTTTGTCATCGGTTGCCAGGTTTCCGAGTTATGGCTCAAGAACCGATTATGTAAAAAGTGGGGGCGCCGATACGGTTTTTTCAAAATTTTGTTCTACCAAAAAAATCGTAGGAAAAAAGTAAGAATGGGAAAATGTAGCTCTCTTTAAGCCCTTTCAGATGGTGTGACTCTTTTTTTAATGGGTTGCCAGGTTTCCGAGTTATGGCTCGATAACCGATTATGAGGTGCCTCCGATACGGTTTTTTCAAAATTTTCCTCTACCAAAAGAGTCGTAGGAAAAAAGTAATGATGGGAAAATGTAGCTCTCTTTAAGCCCTTTCAGATGGTATGACTCTTTTTGTCATCGGTTGCCAGGTTTCCGAGTTATGGCTCGAGAACCGATTATGTAAAAAGTGGGGGCGCCGATACGGTTTTTTCAAAATTTTGTTCTACCAAAAAAATCGTAGGAAAAAAGTAAGAATGGGAAAATGTAGCTCTCTTTAAGCCCTTTCAGATGGTGTGACTCTTTTTTTAATGGGTTGCCAGGTTTCCGAGTTATGGCTCGATAACCGATTATGAGGTGCCTCCGATACGGTTTTTTCAAAATTTTCAAAATTTTTATGTAAAAAGTGGGGGCGCCGATACGGTTTTTTCAAAATTTTGTTCTACCAAAAAAATCGTAGGAAAAAAGTAAGAATGGAAAAATGTAGCTCTCTTTAAGCCCTTTCAGATGGTGTGACTCTTTTTTTAATGGGTTGCCAGGTTTCCGAGTTATGGCTCGATAACCGATTATGAGGTGCCTCCGATACGGTTTTTTAAAAATTTTCCTCTACCAAAAGAGTCGTAGGAAAAAAGTAATGATGGGAAAATGTAGCTCTCTTTAAGCCCTTTCAGATGGTATGACTCTTTTTGTCATCGGTTGCCAGGTTTCCGAGTTATGGCTCGAGAACCGATTATGTAAAAAGTGGGGGCGCCGATACGGTTTTTTCAAAATTTTGTTCTACTAAAAAAATCGTAGGAAAAAAGTAAGAATGGGAAAATGTAGCTCTCTTTAAGCCCTTTCAGATGGTGTGACTCTTTTTTTAATGGGTTGCCAGGTTTCCGAGTTATGGCTCGATAACCGATTATGAGGTGCCTCCGATACGATTTTTTCAAAATTTTCCTCTACCAAAAGAGTCGTAGGAAAAACGTAATGATGGAAAAATGTAGCTCTCTTTAAGCCCTTTCAGATGGTATGACTCTTTTTGTCATCGGTTACCAAAAGAGTCGTAGGAAAAAAGTAATGATGGGAAAATGTAGCTCTCTTTAAGCCCTTTCAGATGGTATGACTCTTTTTGTCATCGGTTGCCAGGTTTCCGAGTTATGGCTCGAGAACCGATTATGTAAAAAGTGTTGGCGCCGATACGGTTTTTTCAAAATTTTGTTCTACCAAAAAAATCGTAGGAAAAAAGTAAGAATGGGAAAATGTAGCTCTCTTTAAGCCCTTTCAGATGGTGTGACTCTTTTTTTGATGGGTTGCCAGGTTTCCGAGTTATGGCTCGAGAACCGATTATGTAAAAAGTGGGGGCGCCGATACGGTTTTTTCAAAATTTTGTTCTACCAAAAAAATCGTAGGAAAAAAGTAAGAATGGGAAAATGTAGCTCTCTTTAAGCCCTTTCAGATGGTGTGACTCTTTTTTTAATGGGTTGCCAGGTTTCCGAGTTATGGCTCGATAACCGATTATGAGGTGCCTCTGATACGGTTTTTTCAAAATTTTCCTCTACCAAAAGAGTCGTAGGAAAAAAGTAATGATGGGAAAATGTAGCTCTCTTTAAGCCCTTTCAGATGGTATGACTCTTTTTGTCATCGGTTGCCAGGTTTCCGAGTTATGGCTCGAGAACCGATTATGTAAAAAGTGGTGGCGCCGATACGGTTTTTTCAAAATTTTGTTCTACCAAAAAAATCGTAGGAAAAAAGTAAGAATGGGAAAATGTAGCTCTCTTTAAGCCCTTTCAGATGGTGTGACTCTTTTTTTAATGGGTTGCCAGGTTTCCGAGTTATGGCTCGATAACCGATTATGAGGTGCCTCCGATACGGTTTTTTCAAAATTTTCCTCTACCAAAAGAGTCGTAGGAAAAAAGTAATGATGGGAAAATGTAGCTCTCTTTAAGCCCTTTCAGATGGTATGACTCTTTTTGTAATCGGTTGCCAGGTTTCCGAGTTATGGCTCGAGAACCGATTATGTAAAAAGTGGTGGCGCCGATACGGTTTTTTCAAAATTTTGTTTTACCAAAAAAATCGTAGGAAAAAAGTAAGAATGGGAAAATGTAGCTCTCTTTAAGCTCTTTCAGATGGTGTGACTCTTTTTTTAATGGGTTGCCAGGTTTCCGAGTTATGGCTCGATAACAGATTATGAGGTGCCTCCGATACGGTTTTTTCAAAATTTTCCTCTACCAAAAGAGTCGTAGGAAAAAAGTAATGATGGGAAAATGTAGCTCTCTTTAAGCCCTTTCAGATGGTATGACTCTTTTTGTCATCGGTTGCCAGGTTTCCGAGTTATGGCTCGAGAACCGATTATGTAAAAAGTGGGGGCGCCGATACGGTTTTTTCAAAATTTTGTTCTACCAAAAAATCGTAGGAAAAAAGTAAGAATGGGAAAATGTAGCTCTCTTTAAGCCCTTTCAGATGGTGTGACTCTTTTTTAATGGGTTGCCAGGTTTCCGAGTTATGGCTCGATAACCGATTATGAGGTGCCTCCGATACGGTTTTTTCAAAATTTTCCTCTACCAAAAGAGTCGTAGGAAAAAAGTAATGATGGGAAAATGTAGCTCTCTTTAAGCCCTTTCAGATGGTATGACTCTTTTTGTCATCGGTTGCCAGGTTTCCGAGTTATGGCTCGAGAACCGATTATGTAAAAAGTGGGGGCGCCGATACGGTTTTTTCAAAATTTTGTTCTACCAAAAAAATCTTAGGAAAAAAGTAAGAATGGGAAAATGTAGCTCTCTTTAAGCCCTTTCAGATGGTGTGACTCTTTTTTTAATGGGTTGCCAGGTTTCCGAGTTATGGCTCGATAACCGATTATGAGGTGCCTCCGATACGGTTTTTTCAAAATTTTCCTCTACCAAAAGAGTCGTAGGAAAAAAGTAATGATGGGAAAATGTAGCTCTCTTTAAGCCCTTTCAGATGGTATGACTCTTTTTGTCATCGGTTGCCAGGTTTCCGAGTTATGGCTCAAGAACCGATTATGTAAAAAGTGGGGGCGCCGATACGGTTTTTTCAAAATTTTGTTCTACCAAAAAAATCGTAGGAAAAAAGTAAGAATGGGAAAATGTAGCTCTCTTTAAGCCCTTTCAGATGGTGTGACTCTTTTTTTAATGGGTTGCCAGGTTTCCGAGTTATGGCTCGATAACCGATTATGAGGTGCCTCCGATACGGTTTTTTCAAAATTTTCCTCTACCAAAAGAGTCGTAGGAAAAAAGTAATGATGGGAAAATGTAGCTCTCTTTAAGCCCTTTCAGATGGTATGACTCTTTTTGTCATCGGTTGCCAGGTTTCCGAGTTATGGCTCGAGAACCGATTATGTAAAAAGTGGGGGCGCCGATACGGTTTTTTCAAAATTTTGTTCTACCAAAAAAATCGTAGGAAAAAAGTAAGAATGGGAAAATGTAGCTCTCTTTAATCCCTTTCAGATGGTGTGACTCTTTTTTTAATGGGTTGCCAGGTTTCCGAGTTATGGCTCGATAACCGATTATGAGGTGCCTCCGATACGGTTTTTTCAAAATTTTCAAAATTTTTATGTAAAAAGTGGGGGCGCCGATACGGTTTTTTCAAAATTTTGTTCTACCAAAAAAATCGTAGGAAAAAAGTAAGAATGGAAAAATGTAGCTCTCTTTAAGCCCTTTCAGATGGTGTGACTCTTTTTTTAATGGGTTGCCAGGTTTCCGAGTTATGGCTCGATAACCGATTATGAGGTGCCTCCGATACGGTTTTTTAAAAATTTTCCTCTACCAAAAGAGTCGTAGGAAAAAAGTAATGATGGGAAAATGTAGCTCTCTTTAAGCCCTTTCAGATGGTATGACTCTTTTTGTCATCGGTTGCCAGGTTTCCGAGTTATGGCTCGAGAACCGATTATGTAAAAAGTGGGGGCGCCGATACGGTTTTTTCAAAATTTTGTTCTACCAAAAAAATCGTAGGAAAAAAGTAAGAATGGGAAAATGTAGCTCTCTTTAAGCCCTTTCAGATGGTGTGACTCTTTTTTTAATGGGTTGCCAGGTTTCCGAGTTATGGCTCGATAACCGATTATGAGGTGCCTCCTCTTTAAGCCCTTTCAGATGGTGTGACTCTTTTTTTAATGGGTTGCCAGGTTTCCGAGTTATGGCTCGATAACCGATTATGAGGTGCCTCCGATACGGTTTTTTCAAAATTTTCCTCTACCAAAAGAGTCGTAGGAAAAAAGTAATGATGGGAAAATGTAGCTCTCTTTAAGCCCTTTCAGATGGTATGACTCTTTTTGTCATCGGTTGCCAGGTTTCCGAGTTATGGCTCGAGAACCGATTATGTAAAAAGTGGTGGCGCCGATACGGTTTTTTCAAAATTTTGTTTTACCAAAAAAATCGTAGGAAAAAAGTAAGAATGGGAAAATGTAGCTCTCTTTAAGCTCTTTCAGATGGTGTGACTCTTTTTTTAATGGGTTGCCAGGTTTCCGAGTTATGGCTCGATAACAGATTATGAGGTGCCTCCGATACGGTTTTTTCAAAATTTTCCTCTACCAAAAGAGTCGTAGGAAAAAAGTAATGATGGGAAAATGTAGCTCTCTTTAAGCCCTTTCAGATGGTATGACTCTTTTTGTCATCGGTTGCCAGGTTTCCGAGTTATGGCTCGAGAACCGATTATGTAAAAAGTGGGGGCGCCGATACGGTTTTTTCAAAATTTTGTTCTACCAAAAAAATCGTAGGAAAAAAGTAAGAATGGGAAAATGTAGCTCTCTTTAAGCCCTTTCAGATGGTGTGACTCTTTTTTTAATGGGTTGCCAGGTTTCCGAGTTATGGCTCGATAACCGATTATGAGGTGCCTCCGATACGGTTTTTTCAAAATTTTCCTCTACCAAAAGAGTCGTAGGAAAAAAGTAATGATGGGAAAATGTAGCTCTCTTTAAGCCCTTTCAGATGGTATGACTCTTTTTGTCATCGGTTGCCAGGTTTCCGAGTTATGGCTCGAGAACCGATTATGTAAAAAGTGGGGGCGCCGATACGGTTTTTTCAAAATTTTGTTCTACCAAAAAAATCGTAGGAAAAAAGTAAGAATGGGAAAATGTAGCTCTCTTTAAGCCCTTTCAGATGATGTGACTCTTTTTTTAATGGGTTGCCAGGTTTCCGAGTTATGGCTCGATAACCGATTATGAGGTGCCTCCGATACGGTTTTTTCAAAATTTTCCTCTACCAAAAGAGTCGTAGGAAAAAAGTAATGATGGGAAAATGTAGCTCTCTTTAAGCCCTTTCAGATGGTATGACTCTTTTTGTCATCGGTTGCCAGGTTTCCGAGTTATGGCTCGAGAACCGATTATGTAAAAAGTGGGGGCGCCGATACGGTTTTTTCAAAATTTTGTTCTACCAAAAAAATCGTAGGAAAAAAGTAAGAATGGGAAAATGTAGCTCTCTTTAAGCCCTTTCATATGGTGTGACTCTTTTTTTAATGGGTTGCCAGGTTTCCGAGTTATGGCTCGATAACCGATTATGAGGTGCCTCCGATACGGTTTTTTCAAAATTTTCCTCTACCAAAAGAGTCGTAGGAAAAAAGTAATGATGGGAAAATGTAGCTCTCTTTAAGCCCTTTCAGATGGTATGACTCTTTTTGTCATCAGTTGCCAGGTTTCCGAGTTATGGCTCGAGAACCGATTATGTAAAAAGTGGGGGCGCCGATACGGTTTTTTCAAAATTTTGTTCTACCAAAAAAATCGTAGGAAAAAAGTAAGAATGGGAAAATGTAGCTCTCTTTAAGCCCTTTCAGATGGTGTGACTCTTTTTTTAATGGGTTGCCAGGTTTCCGAGTTATGGCTCGATAACCGATTATGAGGTGCCTCCGATACGGTTTTTTCAAAATTTTCCTCTACCAAAAGAGTCGTAGGAAAAAAGTAATGATGGGAAAATGTAGCTCTCTTTAAGCCCTTTCAGATGGTATGACTCTTTTTGTCATCGGTTGCCAGGTTTCCGAGTTATGGCTCGAGAACCGATTATGTAAAAAGTGGGGGCGCCGATACGGTTTTTTCAAAATTTTGTTCTACCAAAAAAATCGTAGGAAAAAAGTAAGAATGGAAAAATGTAGCTCTCTTTAAGCCCTTTCAGATGGTGTGACTCTTTTTTTAATGGGTTGCCAGGTTTCCGAGTTATGGCTCGATAACCGATTATGAGGTGCCTCCGATACGGTTTTTTCAAAATTTTCCTCTACCAAAAGAGTCGTAGGAAAAAAGTAATGATGGGAAAATGTAGCTCTCTTTAAGCCCTTTCAGATGGTATGACTCTTTTTGTCATCGGTTGCCAGGTTTCCGAGTTATGGCTCGAGAACCGATTATGTAAAAAGTGGGGGCGCCGATACGGTTTTTTCAAAATTTTGTTCTACCAAAAAAATCGTAGGAAAAAAGTAAGAATGGGAAAATGTAGCTCTCTTTAAGCCCTTTCAGATGGTGTGACTCTTTTTTTAATGGGTTGCCAGGTTTCCGAGTTATGGCTCGATAACCGATTATGAGGTGCCTCCGATACGGTTTTTTCAAAATTTTCCTCTACCAAAAGAGTCGTAGGAAAAAAGTAATGATGGGAAAATGTAGCTCTCTTTAAGCCCTTTCAGATGGTATGACTCTTTTTGTCATCGGTTGCCAGGTTTCCGAGTTATGGCTCGAGAACCGATTATGTAAAAAGTGGTGGCGCCGATACGGTTTTTTCAAAATTTTGTTTTACCAAAAAAATCGTAGGAAAAAAGTAAGAATGGGAAAATGTAGCTCTCTTTAAGCTCTTTCAGATGGTGTGACTCTTTTTTTAATGGGTTGCCAGGTTTCCGAGTTATGGCTCGATAACAGATTATGAGGTGCCTCCGATACGGTTTTTTCAAAATTTTCCTCTACCAAAAGAGTCGTAGGAAAAAAGTAATGATGGGAAAATGTAGCTCTCTTTAAGCCCTTTCAGATGGTATGACTCTTTTTGTCATCGGTTACCAGGTTTCCGAGTTATGGCTCGAGAACCGATTATGTAAAAAGTGGGGGCGCCGATACGGTTTTTTCAAAATTTTGTTCTACCAAAAAATCGTAGGAAAAAAGTAAGAATGGGAAAATGTAGCTCTCTTTAAGCCCTTTCAGATGGTGTGACTCTTTTTTTAATGGGTTGCCAGGTTTCCGAGTTATGGCTCGATAACCGATTATGAGGTGCCTCCGATACGGTTTTTTCAAAATTTTCCTCTACCAAAAGAGTCGTAGGAAAAAAGTAATGATGGGAAAATGTAGCTCTCTTTAAGCCCTTTCAGATGGTATGACTCTTTTTGTCATCGGTTGCCAGGTTTCCGAGTTATGGCTCGAGAACCGATTATGTAAAAAGTGGGGGCGCCGATACGGTTTTTTCAAAATTTTGTTCTACCAAAAAAATCGTAGGAAAAAAGTAAGAATGAGAAAATGTAGCTCTCTTTAAGCCCTTTCAGATGGTGTGACTCTTTTTTTAATGGGTTGCCAGGTTTCCGAGTTATGGCTCGATAACCGATTATGAGGTGCCTCCGATACGGTTTTTTCAAAATTTTCCTCTACCAAAAGAGTCGTAGGAAAAAAGTAATGATGGGCAAATGTAGCTCTCTTTAAGCCCTTTCAGATGGTATGACTCTTTTTGTCATCGGTTGCCAGGTTTCCGAGTTATGGCTCGAGAACCGATTATGTAAAAAGTGGGGGCGCCGATACGGTTTTTTCAAAATTTTGTTCTACCAAAAAAATCGTAGGAAAAAAGTAAGAATGGGAAAATGTAGGTCTCTTTAAGCCCTTTCAGATGGTGTGACTCTTTTTTTAATGGGTTGCCAGGTTTCCGAGTTATGGCTCGATAACCGATTATGAGGTGCCTCCGATACGGTTTTTTCAAAATTTTCCTTTACCAAAAGAGTCGTAGGAAAAAAGTAATGATGGGAAAATGTAGCTCTCTTTAAGCCCTTTCAGATGGTATGACTCTTTTTGTCATCGGTTGCCAGGTTTCCGAGTTATGGCTCGAGAACCGATTATGTAAAAAGTGGGGGCGCCGATACGGTTTTTTCAAAATTTTGTTCTACCAAAAAAATCGTAGGAAAAAAGTAAGAATGGGAAAATGTAGCTCTCTTTAAGCCCTTTCAGATGGTGTGACTCTTTTTTTAATGGGTTGCCAGGTTTCCGAGTTATGGGTCGATAACCGATTATGAGGTGCCTCCGATACGGTTTTTTCAAAATTTTCCTCTACCAAAAGAGTCGTAGGAAAAAAGTAATGATGGGAAAATGTAGCTCTCTTTAAGCCCTTTCAGATGGTATGACTCTTTTTGTCATCGGTTGCCAGGTTTCCGAGTTATGGGTCGAGAACCGATTATGTAAAAAGTGGGGGCGCCGATACGGTTTTTTCAAAATTTTGTTCTACCAAAAAAATCGTAGGAAAAAAGTAAGAATAAGAAAATGTAGCTCTCTTTAAGCCCTTTCAGATGGTGTGACTCTTTTTTTAATGGGTTGCCAGGTTTCCGAGTTATGGCTCGATAACCGATTATGAGGTGCCTCCGATACGGTTTTTTCAAAATTTTCCTCTACCAAAAGAGTCGTAGGAAAAAAGTAATGATGGGAAAATGTAGCTCTCTTTAAGCCCTTTCAGATGGTATGACTCTTTTTGTCATCGGTTGCCAGGTTTCCGAGTTATGGCTCGAGAACCGATTATGTAAAAAGTGGGGGCGCCGATACGGTTTTTTCAAAATTTTGTTCTACCAAAAAAATCGTAGGAAAAAAGTAAGAATGGGAAAATGTAGCTCTCTTTAAGCCCTTTCAGATGGTGTGACTCTTTTTTAATGGGTTGCCAGGTTTCCGAGTTATGGCTCGATAACCGATTATGAGGTGCCTCCGATACGGTTTTTTCAAAATTTTCCTCTACCAAAAGAGTCGTAGGAAAAAAGTAATGATGGGAAAATGTAGCTCTCTTTAAGCCCTTTCAGATGGTATGACTCTTTTTGTCATCGGTTGCCAGGTTTCCGAGTTATGGCTCGAGAACCGATTATGTAAAAAGTGGGGGCGCCGATACGGTTTTTTCAAAATTTTGTTCTACCAAAAAATCGTAGGAAAAAAGTAAGAATGGGAAAATGTAGCTCTCTTTAAGCCCTTTCAGATGGTGTGACTCTTTTTTTAATGGGTTGCCAGGTTTCCGAGTTATGGCTCGATAACCGATTATGAGGTGCCTCCGATACGGTTTTTTCAAAATTTTCCTCTACCAAAAGAGTCGTAGGAAAAAAGTAATGATGGGAAAATGTAGCTCTCTTTAAGCCCTTTCAGATGGTATGACTCTTTTTGTCATCGGTTGCCAGGTTTCCGAGTTATGGCTCGAGAACCGATTATGTAAAAAGTGGGGGCGCCGATACGATTTTTTCAAAATTTTGTTCTACCAAAAAAATCGTAGGAAAAAAGTAAGAATGGGAAAATGGAGCTCTCTTTAAGCCCTTTCAGATGGTGTGACTCTTTTTTTAATGGGTTGCCAGGTTTCCGAGTTATGGCTCGATAACCGATTATGAGGTGCCTCCGATACGGTTTTTTCAAAATTTTCCTCTACCAAAAGAGTCGTACGAAAAAAGTAATGATGGGAAAATGTAGCTCTCTTTAAGCCGTTTCAGATGGTATGACTCTTTTTGTCATCGGTTGCCAGGTTTCCGAGTTATGGCTCGAGAACCGATTATGTAAAAAGTGGGGGCGCCGATACGGTTTTTTCAAAATTTTGTTCTACCAAAAAATCGTAGGAAAAAAGTAAGAATGGGAAAATGTAGCTCTCTTTAAGCCCTTTCAGATGGTGTGACTCTTTTTTTAATGGGTTGCCAGGTTTCCGAGTTATGGCTCGATAACCGATTATGAGGTGCCTCCGATACGGTTTTTTCAAAATTTTCCTCTACCAAAAGAGTCGTAGGAAAAAAGTAATGATGGGAAAATGTAGCTCTCTTTAAGCCCTTTCAGATGGTATGACTCTTTTTGTCATCGGTTGCCAGGTTTCCGAGTTATGGCTCGAGAACCGATTATGTAAAAAGTGGGGGCGCCGATACGGTTTTTTCAAAATTTTGTTCTACCAAAAAAATCGTAGGAAAAAAGTAAGAATGGGAAAATGGAGCTCTCTTTAAGCCCTTTCAGATGGTGTGACTCTTTTTTTAATGGGTTGCCAGGTTTCCGAGTTATGGCTCGATAACCGATTATGAGGTGCCTCCGATACGGTTTTTTCAAAATTTTCCTCTACCAAAAGAGTCGTAGGAAAAAAGTAATGATGGGAAAATGTAGCTCTCTTTAAGCCCTTTCAGATGGTATGACTCTTTTTGTCATCGGTTGCCAGGTTTCCGAGTTATGGCTCGAGAACCGATTATGTAAAAAGTGGGGGCGCCGATACGGTTTTTTCAAAATTTTGTTCTACCAAAAAAATCGTAGGAAAAAAGTAAGAATGGGAAAATGTAGCTCTCTTTAAGCCCTTTCAGATGGTGTGACTCTTTTTTAATGGGTTGCCAGGTTTCCGAGTTATGGCTCGATAACCGATTATGAGGTGCCTCCGATACGGTTTTTTCAAAATTTTCCTCTACCAAAAGAGTCGTAGGAAAAAAGTAATGATGGGAAAATGTAGCTCTCTTTAAGCCCTTTCAGATGGTATGACTCTTTTTGTCATCGGTTGCCAGGTTTCCGAGTTATGGCTCGAGAACCGATTATGTAAAAAGTGGGGGCGCCGATACGGTTTTTTCAAAATTTTGTTCTACCAAAAAATCGTAGGAAAAAAGTAAGAATGGGAAAATGTAGCTCTCTTTAAGCCCTTTCAGATGGTGTGACTCTTTTTTTAATGGGTTGCCAGGTTTCCGAGTTATGGCTCGATAACCGATTATGAGGTGCCTCCGATACGGTTTTTTCAAAATTTTCCTCTACCAAAAGAGTCGTAGGAAAAAAGTAATGATGGGAAAATGTAGCTCTCTTTAAGCCCTTTCAGATGGTATGACTCTTTTTGTCATCGGTTGCCAGGTTTCCGAGTTATGGCTCGAGAACCGATTATGTAAAAAGTGGGGGCGCCGATACGATTTTTTCAAAATTTTGTTCTACCAAAAAAATCGTAGGAAAAAAGTAAGAATGGGAAAATGGAGCTCTCTTTAAGCCCTTTCAGATGGTGTGACTCTTTTTTTAATGGGTTGCCAGGTTTCCGAGTTATGGCTCGATAACCGATTATGAGGTGCCTCCGATACGGTTTTTTCAAAATTTTCCTCTACCAAAAGAGTCGTACGAAAAAAGTAATGATGGGAAAATGTAGCTCTCTTTAAGCCGTTTCAGATGGTATGACTCTTTTTGTCATCGGTTGCCAGGTTTCCGAGTTATGGCTCGAGAACCGATTATGTAAAAAGTGGGGGCGCCGATACGGTTTTTTCAAAATTTTGTTCTACCAAAAAATCGTAGGAAAAAAGTAAGAATGGGAAAATGTAGCTCTCTTTAAGCCCTTTCAGATGGTGTGACTCTTTTTTTAATGGGTTGCCAGGTTTCCGAGTTATGGCTCGATAACCGATTATGAGGTGCCTCCGATACGGTTTTTTCAAAATTTTCCTCTACCAAAAGAGTCGTAGGAAAAAAGTAATGATGGGAAAATGTAGCTCTCTTTAAGCCCTTTCAGATGGTATGACTCTTTTTGTCATCGGTTGCCAGGTTTCCGAGTTATGGCTCGAGAACCGATTATGTAAAAAGTGGGGGCGCCGATACGGTTTTTTCAAAATTTTGTTCTACCAAAAAAATCGTAGGAAAAAAGTAAGAATGGGAAAATGGAGCTCTCTTTAAGCCCTTTCAGATGGTGTGACTCTTTTTTTAATGGGTTGCCAGGTTTCCGAGTTATGGCTCGATAACCGATTATGAGGTGCCTCCGATACGGTTTTTTCAAAATTTTCCTCTACCAAAAGAGTCGTAGGAAAAAAGTAATGATGGGAAAATGTAGCTCTCTTTAAGCCCTTTCAGATGGTATGACTCTTTTTGTCATCGGTTGCCAGGTTTCCGAGTTATGGCTCGAGAACCGATTATGTAAAAAGTGGGGGCGCCGATACGGTTTTTTCAAAATTTTGTTCTACCAAAAAAATCGTAGGAAAAAAGTAAGAATGGGAAAATGTAGCTCTCTTTAAGCCCTTTCAGATGGTGTGACTCTTTTTTTAATGGGTTGCCAGGTTTCCGAGTTATGGCTCGATAACCGATTATGAGGTGCCTCCGATACGGTTTTTTCAAAATTTTCCTCTACCAAAAGAGTCGTACGAAAAAAGTAATGATGGGAAAATATAGCTCTCTTTAAGCCGTTTCAGATGGTATGACTCTTTTTGTCATCGGTTGCCAGGTTTCCGAGTTATGGCTCGAGAACCGATTATGTAAAAAGTGGGGGCGCCGATACGGTTTTTTCAAAATTTTGTTCTACCAAAAAATCGTAGGAAAAAAGTAAGAATGGGAAAATGTAGCTCTCTTTAAGCCCTTTCAGATGGTGTGACTCTTTTTTTAATGGGTTGCCAGGTTTCCGAGTTATGGCTCGATAACCGATTATGAGGTGCCTCCGATACGGTTTTTTCAAAATTTTCCTCTACCAAAAGAGTCGTAGGAAAAAAGTAATGATGGGAAAATGTAGCTCTCTTTAAGCCCTTTCAGATGGTATGACTCTTTTTGTCATCGGTTGCCAGGTTTCCGAGTTATGGCTCGAGAACCGATTATGTAAAAAGTGGGGGCGCCGATACGGTTTTTTCAAAATTTTGTTCTACCAAAAAAATCGTAGGAAAAAAGTAAGAATGGGAAAATGGAGCTCTCTTTAAGCCCTTTCAGATGGTGTGACTCTTTTTTTAATGGGTTGCCAGGTTTCCGAGTTATGGCTCGATAACCGATTATGAGGTGCCTCCGATACGGTTTTTTCAAAATTTTCCTCTACCAAAAGAGTCGTAGGAAAAAAGTAATGATGGGAAAATGTAGCTCTCTTTAAGCCCTTTCAGATGGTATGACTCTTTTTGTCATCGGTTGCCAGGTTTCCGAGTTATGGCTCGAGAACCGATTATGTAAAAAGTGGGGGCGCCGATACGGTTTTTTCAAAATTTTGTTCTACCAAAAAAATCGTAGGAAAAAAGTAAGAATGGGAAAATGTAGCTCTCTTTAAGCCCTTTCAGATGGTGTGACTCTTTTTTTAATGGGTTGCCAGGTTTCCGAGTTATGGCTCGATAACCGATTATGAGGTGCCTCCGATACGGTTTTTTCAAAATTTTCCTCTACCAAAAGAGTCGTAGGAAAAAAGTAATGATGGGAAAATGTAGCTCTCTTTAAGCCCTTTCAGATGGTATGACTCTTTTTGTCATCGGTTGCCAGGTTTCCGAGTTATGGCTCGAGAACCGATTATGTAAAAAGTGGGGGCGCCGATACGGTTTTTTCAAAATTTTGTTCTACCAAAAAAATCGTAGGAAAAAAGTAAGAATGGGAAAATGTAGCTCTCTTTAAGCCCTTTCAGATGGTGTGACTCTTTTTTTAATGGGTTGCCAGGTTTCCGAGTTATGGCTCGATAACCGATTATGAGGTGCCTCCGATACGGTTTTTTCAAAATTTTCCTCTACCAAAAGAGTCGTAGGAAAAAAGTAATGTAGGAAAATGTAGCTCTCTTTAAGCCCTTTCAGATGGTATGACTCTTTTTGTCATCGGTTGCCAGGTTTCCGAGTTATGGCTCGAGAACCGATTATGTAAAAAATGGTGGCGCCGATACGGTTTTTTCAAAATTTTGTTCTACCAAAAAAATCGTAGGAAAAAAATAAGAATGGGAAAATGTAGCTCTCTTTAAGCCCTTTCAGATGGTGTGACTCTTTTTTAATGGGTTGCCAGGTTTCCGAGTTATGGCTCGATAGCCGATTATGAGGTGCCTCCGATACGGTTTTTTCAAAATTTTCCTCTACCAAAAGAGTCGTAGGAAAAAAGTAATGATGGGAAAATGTAGCTCTCTTTAAGCCCTTTCAGATGGTATGACTCTTTTTGTCATCGGTTGCCAGGTTTCCGAGTTATGGCTCGAGAACCGATTATGTAAAAAGTGGGGGCGCCGATACGGTTTTTTCAAAATTTTGTTCTACCAAAAAAATCGTAGGAAAAAAGTAAGAATGGGAAAATGGAGCTCTCTTTAAGCCCTTTCAGATGGTGTGACTCTTTTTTTAATGGGTTGCCAGGTTTCCGAGTTATGGCTCGATAACCGATTATGAGGTGCCTCCGATACGGTTTTTTCAAAATTTTCCTCTACCAAAAGAGTCGTAGGAAAAAAGTAATGATGGGAAAATGTAGCTCTCTTTAAGCCCTTTCAGATGGTATGACTCTTTTTGTCATCGGTTGCCAGGTTTCCGAGTTATGGCTCGAGAACCGATTATGTAAAAAGTGGGGGCGCCGATACGGTTTTTTCAAAATTTTGTTCTACCAAAAAAATCGTAGGAAAAAAGTAAGAATGGGAAAATGTAGCTCTCTTTAAGCCCTTTCAGATGGTGTGACTCTTTTTTTAATGGGTTGCCAGGTTTCCGAGTTATGGCTCGATAACCGATTATGAGGTGCCTCCGATACGGTTTTTTCAAAATTTTCCTCTACCAAAAGAGTCGTACGAAAAAAGTAATGATGGGAAAATATAGCTCTCTTTAAGCCGTTTCAGATGGTATGACTCTTTTTGTCATCGGTTGCCAGGTTTCCGAGTTATGGCTCGAGAACCGATTATGTAAAAAGTGGGGGCGCCGATACGGTTTTTTCAAAATTTTGTTCTACCAAAAAATCGTAGGAAAAAAGTAAGAATGGGAAAATGTAGCTCTCTTTAAGCCCTTTCAGATGGTGTGACTCTTTTTTTAATGGGTTGCCAGGTTTCCGAGTTATGGCTCGATAACCGATTATGAGGTGCCTCCGATACGGTTTTTTCAAAATTTTCCTCTACCAAAAGAGTCGTAGGAAAAAAGTAATGATGGGAAAATGTAGCTCTCTTTAAGCCCTTTCAGATGGTATGACTCTTTTTGTCATCGGTTGCCAGGTTTCCGAGTTATGGCTCGAGAACCGATTATGTAAAAAGTGGGGGCGCCGATACGGTTTTTTCAAAATTTTGTTCTACCAAAAAAATCGTAGGAAAAAAGTAAGAATGGGAAAATGGAGCTCTCTTTAAGCCCTTTCAGATGGTGTGACTCTTTTTTTAATGGGTTGCCAGGTTTCCGAGTTATGGCTCGATAACCGATTATGAGGTGCCTCCGATACGGTTTTTTCAAAATTTTCCTCTACCAAAAGAGTCGTAGGAAAAAAGTAATGATGGGAAAATGTAGCTCTCTTTAAGCCCTTTCAGATGGTATGACTCTTTTTGTCATCGGTTGCCAGGTTTCCGAGTTATGGCTCGAGAACCGATTATGTAAAAAGTGGGGGCGCCGATACGGTTTTTTCAAAATTTTGTTCTACCAAAAAAATCGTAGGAAAAAAGTAAGAATGGGAAAATGTAGCTCTCTTTAAGCCCTTTCAGATGGTGTGACTCTTTTTTTAATGGGTTGCCAGGTTTCCGAGTTATGGCTCGATAACCGATTATGAGGTGCCTCCGATACGGTTTTTTCAAAATTTTCCTCTACCAAAAGAGTCGTAGGAAAAAAGTAATGATGGGAAAATGTAGCTCTCTTTAAGCCCTTTCAGATGGTATGACTCTTTTTGTCATCGGTTGCCAGGTTTCCGAGTTATGGCTCGAGAACCGATTATGTAAAAAGTGGGGGCGCCGATACGGTTTTTTCAAAATTTTGTTCTACCAAAAAAATCGTAGGAAAAAAGTAAGAATGGGAAAATGTAGCTCTCTTTAAGCCCTTTCAGATGGTGTGACTCTTTTTTTAATGGGTTGCCAGGTTTCCGAGTTATGGCTCGATAACCGATTATGAGGTGCCTCCGATACGGTTTTTTCAAAATTTTCCTCTACCAAAAGAGTCGTAGGAAAAAAGTAATGTAGGAAAATGTAGCTCTCTTTAAGCCCTTTCAGATGGTATGACTCTTTTTGTCATCGGTTGCCAGGTTTCCGAGTTATGGCTCGAGAACCGATTATGTAAAAAATGGTGGCGCCGATACGGTTTTTTCAAAATTTTGTTCTACCAAAAAAATCGTAGGAAAAAAATAAGAATGGGAAAATGTAGCTCTCTTTAAGCCCTTTCAGATGGTGTGACTCTTTTTTAATGGGTTGCCAGGTTTCCGAGTTATGGCTCGATAGCCGATTATGAGGTGCCTCCGATACGGTTTTTTCAAAATTTTCCTCTACCAAAAGAGTCGTAGGAAAAAAGTAATGATGGGAAAATGTAGCTCTCTTTAAGCCCTTTCAGATGGTATGACTCTTTTTGTCATCGGTTGCCAGGTTTCCGAGTTATGGCTCGAGAACCGATTATGTAAAAAGTGGGGGCGCCGATACGGTTTTTTCAAAATTTTGTTCTAGCAAAAAAATCGTAGGAAAAAAGTAAGAATGGGAAAATGTAGCTCTCTTTAAGCCCTTTCAGATGGTGTGACTCTTTTTTTAATGGGTTGCCAGGTTTCCGAGTTATGGCTCGATAACCGATTATGAGGTGCCTCCGATACGGTTTTTTCAAAATTTTCCTCTACCAAAAGAGTCGTAGGAAAAAAGTAATGATGGGAAAATGTAGCTCTCTTTAAGCCCTTTCAGATGGTATGACTCTTTTTGTCATCGGTTGCCAGGTTTCCGAGTTATGGCTCGAGAACCGATTATGTAAAAAGTGGGGGCGCCGATACGGTTTTTTCAAAATTTTGTTCTACCAAAAAAATCGTAGGAAAAAAGTAAGAATGGGAAAATGTAGCTCTCTTTAAGCCCTTTCAGATGGTGTGACTCTTTTTTTAATGGGTTGCCAGGTTTCCGAGTTATGGCTCGATAACCGATTATGAGGTGCCTCCGATACGGTTTTTTCAAAATTTTCCTCTACCAAAAGAGTCGTAGGAAAAAAGTAATGATGGGAAAATGTAGCTCTCTTTAAGCCCTTTCAGATGGTATGACTCTTTTTGTCATCGGTTGCCAGGTTTCCGAGTTATGGCTCGAGAACCGATTATGTAAAAAGTGGGGGCGCCGATACGGTTTTTTCAAAATTTTGTTCTACCAAAAAAATCGTAGGAAAAAAGTAAGAATGGGAAAATGTAGCTCTCTTTAAGCCCTTTCAGATGGTGTGACTCTTTTTTTAATGGGTTGCCAGGTTTCCGAGTTATGGCTCGATAACCGATTATGAGGTGCCTCCGATACGGTTTTTTCAAAATTTTCCTCTACCAAAAGAGTCGTAGGAAAAAAGTAATGATGTAATGTAGCTCTCTTTAAGCCCTTTCAGATGGTATGACTCTTTTTGTCATCGGTTGCCAGGTTTCCGAGTTATGGCTCGAGAACCGATTATGTAAAAAGTGGGGGCGCCGATACGGTTTTTTCAAAATTTTGTTCTACCAAAAAAATCTTAGGAAAAAAGTAAGAATGGGAAAATGTAGCTCTCTTTAAGCCCTTTCAGATGGTGTGACTCTTTTTTTAATGGGTTGCCAGGTTTCCGAGTTATGGCTCGATAACCGATTATGAGGTGCCTCCGATACGGTTTTTTCAAAATTTTCCTCTACCAAAAGAGTCGTAGGAAAAAAGTAATGATGGGAAAATGTAGCTCTCTTTAAGCCCTTTCAGATGGTATGACTCTTTTTGTCATCGGTTGCCAGGTTTCCGAGTTATGGCTCGAGAACCGATTATGTAAAAAGTGGGGGCGCCGATACGGTTTTTTCAAAATTTTGTTCTACCAAAAAAATCGTAGGAAAAAAGTAAGAATGGGAAAATGTAGCTCTCTTTAAGCCCTTTCAGATGGTGTGACTCTTTTTTTAATGGGTTGCCAGGTTTCCGAGTTATGGCTCGATAACCGATTATGAGGTGCCTCCGATACGGTTTTTTCAAAATTTTCCTCTACCAAAAGAGTCGTAGGAAAAAGTAATGATGGGAAAATGTAGCTCTCTTTAAGCCCTTTCAGATGGTATGACTCTTTTTGTCATCGGTTTCCAGGTTTCCGAGTTATGGCTCGAGAACCGATTATGTAAAAAGTGGGGGCGCCGATACGGTTTTTTCAAAATTTTGTTCTACCAAAAAATCGTAGGAAAAAAGTAAGAATGGGAAAATGGAGCTCTCTTTAAGCCCTTTCAGATGGTGTGACTCTTTTTTTAATGGGTTGCCAGGTTTCCGAGTTATGGCTCGATAACCGATTATGAGGTGCCTCCGATACGGTTTTTTCAAAATTTTCCTCTACCAAAAGAGTCGTAGGAAAAAAGTAATGATGGGAAAATGTAGCTCTCTTTAAGCCCTTTCAGATGGTATGACTCTTTTTGTCATCGGTTGCCAGGTTTCCGAGTTATGGCTCGAGAACCGATTATGTAAAAAGTGGGGGCGCCGATACGGTTTTTTCAAAATTTTGTTCTACCAAAAAAATCGTAGGAAAAAAGTAAGAATGGGAAAATGTAGCTCTCTTTAAGCCCTTTCAGATGGTGTGACTCTTTTTTTAATGGGTTGCCAGGTTTCCGAGTTATGGCTCGATAACCGATTATGAGGTGCCTCCGATACGGTTTTTTCAAAATTTTCCTCTACCAAAAGAGTCGTACGAAAAAAGTAATGATGGGAAAATATAGCTCTCTTTAAGCCGTTTCAGATGGTATGACTCTTTTTGTCATCGGTTGCCAGGTTTCCGAGTTATGGCTCGAGAACCGATTATGTAAAAAGTGGGGGCGCCGATACGGTTTTTTCAAAATTTTGTTCTACCAAAAAATCGTAGGAAAAAAGTAAGAATGGGAAAATGTAGCTCTCTTTAAGCCCTTTCAGATGGTGTGACTCTTTTTGTCATCGGTTGCCAGGTTTCCGAGTTATGGCTCGAGAACCGATTATGTAAAAAATGGTGGCGCCGATACGGTTTTTTCAAAATTTTGTTCTACCAAAAAAATCGTAGGAAAAAAGTAAGAATGGGAAAATGTAGCTCTCTTTAAGCCCTTTCAGATGGTGTGACTCTTTTTTTAATGGGTTGCCAGGTTTCCGAGTTATGGCTCGATAACCGATTATGAGGTGCCTCCGATACGGTTTTTTCAAAATTTTCCTCTACCAAAAGAGTCGTACGAAAAAAGTAATGATGGGAAAATATAGCTCTCTTTAAGCCGTTTCAGATGGTATGACTCTTTTTGTCATCGGTTGCCAGGTTTCCGAGTTATGGCTCGAGAACCGATTATGTAAAAAGTGAGGGCGCCGATACGGTTTTTTCAAAATTTTGTTCTACCAAAAAATCGTAGGAAAAAAGTAAGAATGGGAAAATGTAGCTCTCTTTAAGCCCTTTCAGATGGTGTGACTCTTTTTTTAATGGGTTGCCAGGTTTCCGAGTTATGGCTCGATAACCGATTATGAGGTGCCTCCGATACGGTTTTTTCAAAATTTTCCTCTACCAAAAGAGTCGTAGGAAAAAAGTAATGATGGGAAAATGTAGCTCTCTTTAAGCCCTTTCAGATGGTATGACTCTTTTTGTCATCGGTTGCCAGGTTTCCGAGTTATGGCTCGAGAACCGATTATGTAAAAAGTGGGGGCGCCGATACGGTTTTTTCAAAATTTTGTTCTACCAAAAAAATCGTAGGAAAAAAATAAGAATGGGAAAATGTAGCTCTCTTTAAGCCCTTTCAGATGGTGTGACTCTTTTTTAATGGGTTGCCAGGTTTCCGAGTTATGGCTCGATAGCCGATTATGAGGTGCCTCCGATACGGTTTTTTCAAAATTTTCCTCTACCAAAAGAGTCGTAGGAAAAAAGTAATGATGGGAAAATGTAGCTCTCTTTAAGCCCTTTCAGATGGTATGACTCTTTTTGTCATCGGTTGCCAGGTTTCCGAGTTATGGCTCGAGAACCGATTATGTAAAAAATGGTGGCGCCGATACGGTTTTTTCAAAATTTTGTTCTACCAAAAAAATCGTAGGAAAAAAATAAGAATGGGAAAATGTAGCTCTCTTTAAGCCCTTTCAGATGGTGTGACTCTTTTTTAATGGGTTGCCAGGTTTCCGAGTTATGGCTCGATAGCCGATTATGAGGTGCCTCCGATACGGTTTTTTCAAAATTTTCCTCTACCAAAAGAGTCGTAGGAAAAAAGTAATGATGGGAAAATGTAGCTCTCTTTAAGCCCTTTCAGATGGTATGACTCTTTTTGTCATCGGTTGCCAGGTTTCCGAGTTATGGCTCGAGAACCGATTATGTAAAAAGTGGGGGCGCCGATACGGTTTTTTCAAAATTTTGTTCTACCAAAAAAATCGTAGGAAAAAAGTAAGAATGGGAAAATGGAGCTCTCTTTAAGCCCTTTCAGATGGTGTGACTCTTTTTTTAATGGGTTGCCAGGTTTCCGAGTTATGGCTCGATAACCGATTATGAGGTGCCTCCGATACGGTTTTTTCAAAATTTTCCTCTACCAAAAGAGTCGTAGGAAAAAAGTAATGATGGGAAAATGTAGCTCTCTTTAAGCCCTTTCAGATGGTATGACTCTTTTTGTCATCGGTTGCCAGGTTTCCGAGTTATGGCTCGAGAACCGATTATGTAAAAAGTGGGGGCGCCGATACGGTTTTTTCAAAATTTTGTTCTACCAAAAAAATCGTAGGAAAAAAGTAAGAATGGGAAAATGTAGCTCTCTTTAAGCCCTTTCAGATGGTGTGACTCTTTTTTTAATGGGTTGCCAGGTTTCCGAGTTATGGCTCGATAACCGATTATGAGGTGCCTCCGATACGGTTTTTTCAAAATTTTCCTCTACCAAAAGAGTCGTACGAAAAAAGTAATGATGGGAAAATATAGCTCTCTTTAAGCCGTTTCAGATGGTATGACTCTTTTTGTCATCGGTTGCCAGGTTTCCGAGTTATGGCTCGAGAACCGATTATGTAAAAAGTGGGGGCGCCGATACGGTTTTTTCAAAATTTTGTTCTACCAAAAAATCGTAGGAAAAAAGTAAGAATGGGAAAATGTAGCTCTCTTTAAGCCCTTTCAGATGGTGTGACTCTTTTTTTAATGGGTTGCCAGGTTTCCGAGTTATGGCTCGATAACCGATTATGAGGTGCCTCCGATACGGTTTTTTCAAAATTTTCCTCTACCAAAAGAGTCGTAGGAAAAAAGTAATGATGGAAAATGTAGCTCTCTTTAAGCCCTTTCAGATGGTATGACTCTTTTTGTCATCGGTTGCCAGGTTTCCGAGTTATGGCTCGAGAACCGATTATGTAAAAAGTGGGGGCGCCGATACGGTTTTTTCAAAATTTTGTTCTACCAAAAAAATCGTAGGAAAAAAGTAAGAATGGGAAAATGGAGCTCTCTTTAAGCCCTTTCAGATGGTGTGACTCTTTTTTTAATGGGTTGCCAGGTTTCCGAGTTATGGCTCGATAACCGATTATGAGGTGCCTCCGATACGGTTTTTTCAAAATTTTCCTCTACCAAAAGAGTCGTAGGAAAAAAGTAATGATGGGAAAATGTAGCTCTCTTTAAGCCCTTTCAGATGGTATGACTCTTTTTGTCATCGGTTGCCAGGTTTCCGAGTTATGGCTCGAGAACCGATATGTAAAAAGTGGGGGCGCCGATACGGTTTTTCAAAATTTTGTTCTACCAAAAAAATCGTAGGAAAAAAGTAAGAATGGGAAAATGTAGCTCTCTTTAAGCCCTTTCAGATGGTGTGACTCTTTTTTTAATGGGTTGCCAGGTTTCCGAGTTATGGCTCGATAACCGATTATGAGGTGCCTCCGATACGGTTTTTTCAAAATTTTCCTCTACCAAAAGAGTCGTAGGAAAAAAGTAATGATGGGAAAATGTAGCTCTCTTTAAGCCCTTTCAGATGGTATGACTCTTTTTGTCATCGGTTGCCAGGTTTCCGAGTTATGGCTCGAGAACCGATTATGTAAAAAGTGGGGGCGCCGATACGGTTTTTTCAAATTTTGTTCTACCAAAAAAATCGTAGGAAAAAAGTAAGAATGGGAAAATGTAGCTCTCTTTAAGCCCTTTCAGATGGTGTGACTCTTTTTTTTAATGGGTTGCCAGGTTTCCGAGTTATGGCTCGATAACCGATTATGAGGTGCTCCGATACGGTTTTTCAAAATTTTCCTCTACCAAAAGAGTCGTAGGAAAAAAGTAATGTAGGAAAATGTAGCTCTCTTTAAGCCCTTTCAGATGGTATGACTCTTTTTGTCATCGGTTGCCAGGTTTCCGAGTTATGGCTCGAGAACCGATTATGTAAAAAATGGTGGCGCCGATACGGTTTTTTCAAAATTTTGTTCTACCAAAAAAATCGTAGGAAAAAAATAAGAATGGGAAAATGTAGCTCTCTTTAAGCCCTTTCAGATGGTGTGACTCTTTTTTAATGGGTTGCCAGGTTTCCGAGTTATGGCTCGATAGCCGATTATGAGGTGCCTCCGATACGGTTTTTTCAAAATTTTCCTCTACCAAAAGAGTCGTAGGAAAAAAGTAATGATGGGAAAATGTAGCTCTCTTTAAGCCCTTTCAGATGGTATGACTCTTTTTGTCATCGGTTGCCAGGTTTCCGAGTTATGGCTCGAGAACCGATTATGTAAAAAGTGGGGGCGCCGATACGGTTTTTTCAAAATTTTGTTCTAGCAAAAAAATCGTAGGAAAAAAGTAAGAATGGGAAAATGTAGCTCTCTTTAAGCCCTTTCAGATGGTGTGACTCTTTTTTAATGGGTTGCCAGGTTTCCGAGTTATGGCTCGATAACCGATTATGAGGTGCCTCCGATACGGTTTTTTCAAATTTTCCTCTACCAAAAGAGTCGTAGGAAAAAAGTAATGATGGGAAAATGTAGCTCTCTTTAAGCCCTTTCAGATGGTATGACTCTTTTTGTCATCGGTTGCCAGGTTTCCGAGTTATGGCTCGAGAACCGATTATGTAAAAAGTGGGGGCGCCGATACGGTTTTTTCAAAATTTTGTTCTACCAAAAAAATCGTAGGAAAAAAGTAAGAATGGGAAAATGTAGCTCTCTTTAAGCCCTTTCAGATGGTGTGACTCTTTTTTTAATGGGTTGCCAGGTTTCCGAGTTATGGCTCGATAACCGATTATGAGGTGCCTCCGATACGGTTTTTTCAAAATTTTCCTCTACCAAAAGAGTCGTAGGAAAAAAGTAATGATGGGAAAATGTAGCTCTCTTTAGCCCTTTCAGATGGTATGACTCTTTTTGTCATCGGTTGCCAGGTTTCCGAGTTATGGCTCGAGAACCGATTATGTAAAAAGTGGGGGCGCCGATACGGTTTTTTCAAATTTTGTTCTACCAAAAAATCGTAGGAAAAAAGTAAGAATGGGAAAATGTAGCTCTCTTTAAGCCCTTTCAGATGGTGTGACTCTTTTTTTAATGGGTTGCCAGGTTTCCGAGTTATGGCTCGATAACCGATTATGAGGTGCCTCCGATACGGTTTTTTCAAAATTTTCCTCTACCAAAAGAGTCGTAGGAAAAAAGTAATGATGTAATGTAGCTCTCTTTAAGCCCTTTCAGATGGTATGACTCTTTTTGTCATCGGTTGCCAGGTTTCCGAGTTATGGCTCGAGAACCGATTATGTAAAAAGTGGGGGCGCCGATACGGTTTTTTCAAATTTTGTTCTACCAAAAAAATCTTAGGAAAAAAGTAAGAATGGGAAAATGTAGCTCTCTTTAAGCCCTTTCAGATGGTGTGACTCTTTTTTTAATGGGTTGCCAGGTTTCCGAGTTATGGCTCGATAACCGATTATGAGGTGCCTCCGATACGGTTTTTCAAAATTTTCCTCTACCAAAGAGTCGTAGGAAAAAAGTAATGATGGGAAAATGTAGCTCTCTTTAAGCCCTTTCAGATGGTATGACTCTTTTTGTCATCGGTTGCCAGGTTTCCGAGTTATGGCTCGAGAACCGATTATGTAAAAAGTGGGGGCGCCGATACGGTTTTTTCAAAATTTTGTTCTACCAAAAAAATCGTAGGAAAAAAGTAAGAATGGGAAAATGGAGCTCTCTTTAAGCCCTTTCAGATGGTGTGACTCTTTTTTTAATGGGTTGCCAGGTTTCCGAGTTATGGCTCGATAACCGATTATGAGGTGCCTCCGATACGGTTTTTTCAAAATTTTCCTCTACCAAAAGAGTCGTAGGAAAAAGTAATGATGGGAAAATGTAGCTCTCTTTAAGCCCTTTCAGATGGTATGACTCTTTTTGTCATCGGTTTCCAGGTTTCCGAGTTATGGCTCGAGAACCGATTATGTAAAAAGTGGGGGCGCCGATACGGTTTTTTCAAATTTTGTTCTACCAAAAAAATCGTAGGAAAAAAGTAAGAATGGGAAAATGTAGCTCTCTTTAAGCCCTTTCAGATGGTGTGACTCTTTTTTTTAATGGGTTGCCAGGTTTCCGAGTTATGGCTCGATAACCGATTATGAGGTGCCTCCGATACGGTTTTTTCAAAATTTTCCTCTACCAAAAGAGTCGTAGGAAAAAAGTAATGATGGGAAAATGTAGCTCTCTTTAAGCCCTTTCAGATGTATGACTCTTTTTGTCATCGGTTGCCAGGTTTCCGAGTTATGGCTCGAGAACCGATTATGTAAAAAGTGAGGGCGCCGATACGGTTTTTTCAAAATTTTGTTCTACCAAAAAAATCGTAGGAAAAAAGTAAGAATTTGAAAATGTAGCTCTCTTTAAGCCCTTTCAGATGGTGTGATTCTTTTTTAATGGTTGCCAGGTTTCCGAGTTATGGCTCGATAAC